>OZ057409.1:13157225-13306439 GCA_964056735.1 Allodiplogaster pararmata | reverse complement strand
TTGAACGATTTATTTTTGAACAAACAAAACAAAACCAAAAAAAGGACTTCAACTACAATAAAACCAACTTCGAAATTCCAACAATAAATTATTCCATAATTACTAAATTACGAACAATGTATATCCGAGTTATATAATATCCGAGTTAGCAACGACTTTGTTGTCAGAGAGAGAGAGAGAGAGAGAGAGAGAGAGAGAGAGAGAGAGAGAGAGAGAGAGAGAGAGAGAGAGAGAGAGAGAGAGAGAGAGAGAGAGAGAGAGCTTTCGGTATGATTGAAAAACATTTTATTCTCTTGCTTTGGAAGAGACAAACACCAAGACTGAAGAGACAATGACAGAGTTATGAGTTGTAATATACGCAGAAGAGAGAATGATGAAGAATTAGATTGGCTTCTGTTGAAACTAGAGCACGATACCCTTGTGATTTAGTTTGTTTTTTCATGAGCAAGCAAACGATAATGATTGAAGAACATTAACAATGTGTAATTTATACAGACGACGCTCAACTGGTCTTCATCCGTCTTTTCTTGCGGCGAAGAGATTGGCACATGGAGGAAAAGCTGAGGCACAAGTACCAGGAATTGGGAAGATTCTGCAGGAGCTAAAAGAGGCCGGCCTTCTGGAATGTGGTGAGTTTTCACCTGTTGTAGTATAAATGGACATTTTTTTGGACAACAACAACAACAACAAGCTGGACATTTTAAAAGTGGGTCGAGTTACTTCGAAACAATCCATGCAAACCAAAGTGCCTGTGTTACACGCTTTTTATGTTAGTATTAGGTGGAAAGTGTACGGTCTGGGCTGCGATTTTAAGACCCTTTGCATGATAGTCAAACCAGAGGTAAACTACAAACTGGCAAAAAAATTCACTCCAGGCATTAAAAATTGAGCCTTTTGAATGAAATTGATCTGTGTTTGTTTATTCCATTTTTAGTTGGTAGTATTATATTAACGAAATCCAACTAAATTCCAGGAAACACTTAAGATTCATCAAATAAGTTTTGCTAGAGAAGAGCAGTAAGGCAATGAAGGAGTTGATTGTTTCGAAAAAAATGAAGAGAGAAAGTGTGTGAGAGAGAGAGTTTGTAGGTGAATCTAAATTTCCCCTGTTCTGTAGAAAGAACTGGCTTGACGGATTTGGAAGAAGCATTACGACTGTGTCCGTTGAAACACATCAAAGCAGTGGCGAAGAAGTTTCAACTGGAATAGAATAAGGTGACTTCTTCACAAATTAAATCGATGACAGATCACTGTGATCGAACAGAGAAACTTATAGTGATGAACAGGGCGTTTCTTACCACCCGCACAATTTTTTTCGAGCGCATAGATTTTCAAAATTTCCAAAACTTCGAAGTGTTTCTCGCGATGAGTTATTAAATTCCCTAAAGTAAAATCGAAAAAAAATTTCGAGCGCATAGATCTGAAGGTTTTCTGGTGTTTTTGGAGCGCGCATAGATTTTTTTCCGAGTGAGAGAAACACCCTGGTGATGAACAAGATTTCAACGGATTGATTTCTAGGAAATCAGATAACGAGCGAAAAGGGGAGGTCCATCACATGAATGTCATACAATCAGAGGGGCTGAGATAAATAAAGTATCGGAATAGCAGGGGCTAACAGGCGTTAGGTCGTAGAGTATTTGTTTCATGAGTCCCCGATCCATCACATGAATGTCATACAATCAGCCTGATCGTAGCGCTTTGTGAAAGCGAGCGAAACGAGAACAAGAATCTAAAACATGACACGTTTATTTGATTTCTCTCAAAGTCATATTGATGAAATACAAGAAAATAGACAATTTTCACAACTGAGAGTAAATGTTTTCAAGATGATTTATAGAAGTTTGCTTTTAAATTCCGAAATGCTCACTACCTACCCTTTTACAAACCGCGTTCAAACACGTCAGCATGCGGAATGAGACACGAGTGAGACGGAGTATAAATAGAAGGAGAATGGAGCTTGAGCTCATTCTTCCCCTCTCACGCTCCCAGAGATGGTCGTCACTCGTTCTATGGCAAGGGCAGCCGCTGAAGTCGTGGCTGCGAAAAAACGTTAGTTGTTTATTAGGGGTTTCATATTGTGACCAATAAGGAGAGAGGGTCACGGAGGGCGATATCAAGGCTGAACAAAGACTCGACTTTGACATAACGACTAGCTTTTGGGAAAATGATGAATTGCTCGTTGAAGTTTTGAACTGGAAGCAGAGACTAGTCGAAGCTTGAGACAAAGATCCATCCAATTGCAATTGTGCTTGACGATTCAACTTTTGTTCCCTAATTTATTGAAATGATGACAAATTAAGCTTTCGATTCACGCACATATTTCGTCGTAGAAGTACAATCCAGTTCGAGAAAAAAAGAGCACGAAGCATAATCTGCTCCGCAATTCTACTTGTGATGTGTTTAACCTATTTAAGCAATGAAGCTGTGAAAATGACAGGAAACGACGTGAAAGCTTCATCATAAACTTCAAATACATGAAGCGCCTTTACATAAACATTCCAAAGTGTTAATAGCTATTAACTAAACATGAAAACTGCTTGGAAAATACAGTTTAAAGATGCTCCATTCTTGTTGGCAGCCGGGTTGAAACTTATAGGTCAGATTAAATGAGAGTAGCAGAGAGGAGACCCAAATATGCAAAACAGAATCAGAATGGAACGTATGTTTTTAAAAAATTCGATTTACTTTGGTGATTTGATGAAATGGTTTAGGCGGGCGCAGTGTGAGCAGGTCACCCAAGTCATCCGTCTCCCAGAAGGTCAGTTGTGCACATATGCAACATAAGTTACTGCTAACTATCGAGAAAAAAAATTCCAGGGCAACCGACCTACCGACCCTCTTCCTCACTCGAAATAAATATATCAGAGTTTTCACAGCTCTAATTGTAATATAAATAATTCATTACTCCACATAAATATAACGTTCCATTAGCCATAACTCTACCTCAACCGCTTTCGGAAAAAGTAAAGTGAAACTTTAACTTGGGCCATCGACCTATTTAGAAATCAAGACATATTTTACCTATGATATGGAAACTTGATTTTATTTCGGAAACAAACAGGGAGTGCTTTGGATGGGGAGGATACACGAGTTTTTTTATATGCATTCATTTTGACAGGAAAAATGTTTGTAAGCTCATAGAAAATTATTTTATTAAGTGGGGCTGGAGAAAGACAGATGTTGTGAAATTACTACAATGATTTTTTTCCAGAGCTTTTAGTGTTCCTCAGATTCCTCTGAGTAATGGCGTTGGGGTAGATTCAGAAATTTAAATGGAATTTCATTATATTAACCAAAACATAAAAGGAACTCACCCTTTAAAATTTTCACTTAATTTTACCTTCAGATACATTGATGATTTAATTCATATATCAAACAAATTAAATGAGTTCATTTCTTTTACAAAAGAAGTATATCATAATTCTTTTTCTTTAGAACAAACTAATCAATAGAGATACAAAGCTGAATTTCTTGACCTAGACATAGAAGTCGTAGAAGATGGTACTACAAAGTTTAAACTATACAATAAGACCGATGCATAAATTTTTAAGGTTATAAAATACCCCCATTTTAGCTCTAACATACCTCATACCTATCAACATTGGTCTTAACACCATATACAGTGAAACTTTACGTTTTAGTAATAACTGTAAACACATAGAAGATTTTCTCAACAGAATCACTATGTTAATAGATTCTTACAGGTCAAACCAATTTCAAGATCATATAATATTAGGTAGATTAATTATAACCATATCACCAAAAACCCATCAATATCACTAAAATATAATTCAGTACACATTTATATCAATCAAAAGATCATTGAACAATTCCAAAACATCGAGTATCATCATTGATCACTCAATTCCCTTCCATCCCCATCTCTCTTTCTGTTATTAAATTTCTCATCACTGCGTCATTTTCTATTGGAATTTCTTTTTTTAGAAAAATTCCGTTTTGTTTTTTGTGTTTGTTATCGTTATTTACATTTTAATTTAGTAATTAAAGTTTATTTTTTTTTAATTTATTTGTTATTTCTCTATTACGGTCTCTCTGGGAACTCACTGAAGAGCCCCACCCAGAGAGAGCGAAAGTCTGTCTGGGCTCGGGGGCGAAACAGACTTTCGCATTTGTTATTCATAATTTTAAGCAGAACTTTATCTTTCAAATTTTCAACTCAATTTATCTTTCGAATAAACGCATTATGCACTTTTACAATCTCTCTTCTCTAATACACAAATCGAGAGCAAGAAGATGTTTAGTCGAGAAATTTGCAAGATTCTCTTCAGCCATTCTCGTTTAGAAGCTGAAGCGATCAACACTTCATTAAAAAAAACTGGGTTCTTATTCGAAAGATTGGCTGCTTTCGTTGAGATATGGAAGTATAAAATCATGCTGCTGCAAAACATTGAATAAGAAAGGAAAAGAATTTTCTCTAAAACATTCAAAAGTGTATTTGTATTCACTTTCAATCTGTGTCTTGCCTTGTGAGATGCGTTGTTATGTTGAAGAAAAAAGACGGATCGGACGTTTCGCTTTATCAAAGCATCATCAGCGAATGTTCGTCACCTTAAAACAATATGGATAGCACAGAGAAACACAATATGAAGAAGGAATGAACACCATGAAATATAAAGAATAAGTATATATTTACAAACCAATAGAAGTTGATGACGGGGAAGAAATCCTCTGGGAAGAGCAGAGGTTACACTAAAAAGATAACACCGTGTTATTGAGAGAAATAAACATAAGAAGAAGAAAAGATTAAATGAACAAATGAAATTGAGATGGAGTCTATAAAACGAGCGTGAGGATTATGAAATAGGCAAGAGAGCGAGATGGGAAAGCTCTTCTGCCAGTTCGGTTTTGTTATTGAGGTCAGGCTTGTGAGTGTCTATTAGTATCGCTTCTACAATTCTTCGGCGAACAATATTCTTATCAACATGTAAAATAGAGCCAGATAGGACAACATCGGTTGTGGGATGAGCAGAAAGAATATGTTGGGCAAAGGCGTTGGTGGAGTAGGATGGCGCCTTTGGGTTCTTTGCCGCACGTATGTGCTCTGTTGCTCTAGTGTGAACTGGGTGGCCTGTGTGGCCTATGTAGAACAAACCGCATGAACATGTGATTTTGTATACAGCACCAGAAGTGTTGCAGATGCCTACTTTTGCGGAGGGGCAAAATATACAGACTTTGGGATTGTAACAAGTTCTATCATGGTTACGATTCCTACAGAGAATATACTGGAGGGAGGGAGATGGTTTCTCTATTACATCAACATTAATCAAATCAACATCATAAACAGCTTTTCGAACATCTCTAGTGAACTCATCGGAAATGAAAGGAATCGAAAGTATAGCTCTGTTGTTCCGAACTGCAGGAACTTGTTTCCTCCGGCCGGTTGGCTTTTTGGAAAGTTCGTACCCGTTTTGGTTGAGAATGGTCTTTGTCTTAGCCTTAGAATCAAGACGGAATTCAACAGAGCTAACCCTTGAGGCTGTGAATAGAGTGTTTGTGATGATGGCACGTTTGACGTGAATAGGATGGTTAGAATTATTGTGAAGAAGGATGTTTTTGTTAGAAGTCTTTCTTTGTTAGAATACGATCTCCAGATGAAGTTAATTCAATGTTTAGAAAAAGCATAGAGTTGTTACAAGATGTTTCCCTAGTAAAATGTATCAGGTAAGCGATCTAAGTAAGCGAATAAAGTGTCTATGGCTTCTTGGTTTGTACTTATTACAATATAATCATCGATGTAACGTTTTAGAAGAACGATATCACGTAGAGGAGCGCCATGTTCGAGTTGGTGCATGTAGGAAACCGCGAGTAGAGGAGCTAGGCGGTTTCCCATTGCTAGGCCTCTATTTTGTGAGTAAATGGTTCCAGCAAAAGAGAAATGATTACAAGATAAGCACAGCAGAAGTAGAGTTTGAACTTCATTGACACTTATTCCTAATAAATTGAAAGATTCCCTATTGGTGAGTATGATATTGATAACCGCAGCAACTACATCTTTGTTAGAAACATTAGTATAAAGAGACTCAACATCGAAGCTTTCTTAAATTATGTTACTATTGGTTATGTTATTCAAGTCTTTCAGAAGTTGGCTAGTTTTGAACAAATGAGTGGGAATACAATTAAATACTGGGTTAAGAATATGACACAACAACCAAGAGATTCTATCTGTGGGGCCTCCACAGCCAGAAATAATAGGTCTGATTTTAAACTGTTCTATATCGGTACCGGCAGAGAAGAGATCAATTTTGTGTGTTTTTATGAGAGTATATATAACAGGAATACGAGGATGATGATCTATGAGACGTTTCGTGAGATTATTGGAAAAATTTTAGTGGCTAGTTATGGATTGAAAGTTGGTTAGTAATGCTTTAAAAGCTTGTGTAAAAGCTGCTCTATTTGAGGGAGTATAAAGAGAAAGATCAGATAAGTGCAACTCTGTTAGTTTCTCGTCAACATCTGCGCTCATGACAACAAATTCCCCTCCTTTGTCACTTCTAGTGACACGAATATTATTGTTTTGAACAAGTTCTCTGAGAGATTTCAAAGCATTACACTCCACGAGTGTTAAGTTACTAGAAAGTCTTGTTAGTCTATGACGAATAATATTATCGCGAATCTTCGAAGCTAATGTGAGTACAGTTCTGTCAGACAGAGGGTTTTTGGGAGGGAAGGCGGTGAACATGCGGGGGAAGGGGCAGGATGTGGCCAATTTGTGAGTTGCAGTATCAGTGGCTTGAGAAGGGTTAAGAGAGAAAAGAGCTTGCCATCTCAAGGTTTGGCACAATTGTTGTAAAGAGACTTGCATAGAAAATTCAATGTTACGAGGAAAAGGTGTACTGGGAACAAATGAAGGTCCATAATTGAGAACCGAAGTTGAATGCTCCGGAAGATCAACACCATCAACTATGGAAACACGATCAGAAATGATTGGTTCAGTGGGTGTTGGGATCAGGGGTAACGGTCGAGCACTTGGGGCAATATTGCATAGTTTCCTGAATAGCCGTTGTCGTGCGACTTCGCGAATCTTGTCACCCACAGATACAGACAATTGAACGAATTCATCGTACTCAGAAGCAGGCAATTTCGATCTTAACAGCCTATCATAATAACGACCACTTGTAGAGTAACTAAAAACAATTTTACGAGTTGAACGTATGTGAAAGACGAGTAGATTAAGAGCTAGTTTGTTAATAGACTTCGTTAGTGAAACAGTATTCCTAGGTATATGAGCAAGAGAATTAAGAATGGAGTTAGGAAAAACAATATATCGTTTACATTCAGTTAAGAAGAAAAGAGATTGGCGAGCCTTTATAAGTTTTTGGCGCGTTCCAACAGTGCTTAAGGTGAGATCACGGATAGATCGGCAGGATCTATTTCAATTTAAAAAATCAATGAAGAGTTTGTGCTGAGTTAAACGCATTGGATGAAGAATCCAGTAGACGATACACTTTCAATCTGTGTCTTGCCTTGTGAGATGCGTTGTTATGTTGAAGAAAAAAGACGTGAGATGCGTTTCGCTTTATCAAAGCATCATCAGCGAATGTTCGTCACCTTAAGACAATATGGAAACACAATATGAAGAAGGAATGAGAAACACAGAGAAACACAATATGAAGAAGGAATGAACACCATGAAATATAAAGAATATGTATATATTTACAAACCAATAGAAGTTGACGACGGGGAAGAAGGGGAAGAAATCCTCTGGGAAGAGCAGAGGTTACACTAAAAAGATAACACCGTTCTTCCCCTTCTTCCCCGTCGTCAACTTCTATTGGTTTGTAAATATATACTTATTCTTTATATTTCATGGTGTTTATTCCTTCTTCATATTGTGTTTCTCTGTGCTATCCATATTGTCTTAAGGTGACGAACATTCGCTGATGATGCTTTGATAAAGCGAAACGTCCGATCCGTCTTTTTTCTTCAACATAACAACGCATCTCACAAGGCAAGACACAGATTGAAAGTGTATCGTCTACTGGATTCTTCATCCAATGCGTTTAACTCAGCACAAATTCTTCTGTATTTGTATTGTGTTCTCTCGGTAGTTTTGGTAGAACACCCCCGCATCAGGTAAGTGAAAGACGGCTCAGTTCGATCCCGCCTCGTAGACTAGCTTTTGCATATGTGATACAAAACAAAAAAACGATAAATGCGTAGCTGCACTTGCCAATTGCAACAGGACGGATAGAGCCGGTAAACGCATTTTTTAATATTTGGAAATATAAAAAATTTATCTGAAGTTGATAGAATTTTCTCGTTTGTGTTCAGAAGTTTGAGAACAATGGCTCTTATTTGCAGTCCGACGACATTTGATGAGTATATTTTGAACTTGAAACCAATGTACGATGTCGCCAAACGTTTCCCAGTAACCGGCTCTAACCACGTTTCCCAGTAACCGGCTCTAACCACGTTTCCCAGTAACCGGCTCTAACCACGTTTTCCAGTAACCGGATCTAACCACATTCAATCAGCCAGCTTCAGCAGAGAAATTGCTTAGATCGACTTTGAACTGGCAGGAAGTTGGAAAATAAAGCGTTGAAAGTCTGGGAAGCTCTCAAATTGGGTTTACTGGGTGAAAAAATCCGCTATATAGGCTGAGGTAAACTATTTTTGAAGAAAGTGATCAGAAAAAAATATTTCCTGTTTTGCTTTCCACAAAAAATTTAATTTCGCACTCTTCGATACGCACAGATACATATATTTTGATGAAATTACGAGCAGAGATGCAAAGGCTTTACCTTTTCTTTAGAAAGATGGTTTGAGCAAAATGATCCGGTGGTTTGTGAGTAGTTTTTTTCCTGTGCTTAAAAAAGGCCTACACAAAAGGCGGTAAATAATCAAACTTACTAAAACTTGTTCACGAGGTGGAATTGAAACCAACCATTCCTCTCTTAACGAATTGAAACCAACCATTCCTCTCTTAACGAATTGAAACCAACCATTCCTCTCTTAACGAATTGAAACCAACCATTCCTCTCTTAACGAATTGAAACCAACCATTCCTCTCTTAACGAATTGAAACCAACCATTCCTCTCTTAACGAATTGAAACCAACCATTCCTCTCTTAACGAATTGAAACCAACCATTCCTCTCTTAACGAATTGAAACCAACCATTCCTCTCTTAACGAATTGAAACCAACCATTCCTCTCTTAACGAATTGAAACCAACCATTCCTCTCTTAACGAATTGAAACCAACCATTCCTCTCTTAACGAATTGAAACCAACCATTCCTCTCTTAACGAATTGAAACCAACCATTCCTCTCTTAACGAATTGAAACCAACCATTCCTCTCTTAACGAATTGAAACCAACCATTCCTCTCTTAACGAATTGAAACCAACCATTCCTCTCTTAACGAATTGAAACCAACCATTCCTCTCTTAACGAATTGAAACCAACCATTCCTCTCTTAACGAATTTCCGCTACACTACCAAATTAACATCGATAATGCTAATGTGGCTAACTCTTTTGTAAACTTTTTTTAGCACAAGAAACTCAATTCTTGAGAAGAAAAAAATTAAGCTTTCTAGAATTCCTTTTCTGCTAGAGTTTAAGAGTTTTGTTTATGTGATTCAGGTTTTTTAGCTGATAAACCAACTACTACTCGGTCACTACATATATCAATTATTAAATAGTATTGACTGGATAAGGTTTAATGTCCTTCTTGAGATTTTACTCTCTTCAAATTTTCAAAAAGGACGTTTTAAGGGCTTTAAAACTGTCAAGCGCAAGTCAAGAAAGACCTTATCTTTTAGTAACGCTAGTTGGAAAAACACGTCAGCTCAGATTCCTTGAAACTCTTGAAGCTTCTTCTCTTCCCTTATTGTCCTCCCTACCCTTGACTCAGTGATTAAAAGTTTCAAATTAAAAATATATTTTAAATTTTTTTCATTTAGGTCATGAATTTTTGAATTTCATTTATTTGTAGACTTCAAAGCGCTCGGAAGCTCGCTATAAAAACTTTGTGAACTGGACTTTGATAATAAAAGTAGCTCAATCAACATATAAACAGCCTACAGCTTGAAGTACAATTTACCAGTATGATTTGATCCCTTGAAAAACAAAAATCAGAAAAATCCTATTAGTTTCATAAGATTGATAGAATAAGCCACTGGACGCAGGTTGAACTCTGCATAGTAAATAGCAATCACCATTCTGAGAATTCTGGTAAGGTTAGATACTAAGATGCGGCCGCCTTCGCGAAACAGGAACAAGTGTTTTAATCCTAACCTTAAAGAAGCTAAAATCTTTTTTTCAGCAACACTTTTTTCTCTTGCGTATCATAACTTTTTCATATAGCCTAGCAAGAGCTGTTTCTCTATGAACAAGTTTTTTTTTAAAAGTAAAAACAGCAAAAAGTTTTTTTGCCTGGTCCAAGAAATGTGATTCAAAATACTGCTGAACTATAGTTTTTGTGTATTCGCTCTTACTGCATATGTATAGAACCGTTCATGAAGATAAGAATGATTTCATGATATTCTGGATCAAAATTCATAAATCTTGCTAAATTACAGTAACTTCTATTCAACAAAAACATTGGATAAACTTGCTTTGTAGGCTATCAGCAAACAAATAACCAAAAGTATTCACATTTGTATTTTTGAGGGGATTTTTTAAAGTTATAAATGAAAATTAATCGTGTTTTTTTTTGCTTTTCGAAAGGCATATGTACCTCGGAAATAATACTAAAAAATTTTCACAGTACTGCAAATTAGAGAAAAAATGCAAAGAAATTTGATCAGAAGCATAAAGCGACCCGGGTGGAAGACAAATTTTCTTCTCTTTTCCTTCTTCGTTTCCAAGTTATATGTAGGACAGCCTTCCATTATCGAAAGCCAACAACCAAACAATGTTCCGAGCTTTTAAAAGTTGAACGCTTCAGTGAAAAATAAGTTTTTTGCTTAACATGGACAAAGCGAAAACAAAGGGATTAGATGTGTTTGAACTTGGAAAAACGTAAAATAGCAACGCTTCCTCTAAAACACGAAGGTCACTGTGAGTTTTAATTACATATTTCACAAGACGAAATAAACTTAAAGTCTTTGCTTAAACTCGTCAAGCTTCAAAAGACAAAAACTTTTAACAACAAAAAAGCTTCGATGGAAAAATGACTTTCGATAAGTTTCACTCAAAATAATCGAAGCATTTTGTAAATTAAAGTTGAATGTTACAATTATAAGTTATAGCAGATATAGTTGTTATTCAACATAACTGTAGAAGTATAAGAACAAGACCGTCAGAAAAAAATGCTATTCGGATAATGAACGAGACTCTCGAAAAAAATGCTACACAAATGGTATCTCCCGTATCGGCAGAATACATAATTTCCTAACAAGAAAATCTAAACAAATTATGTTGCTAGCGCTCGGCTGATAAAAGGTGGAAGCAACAGAAGAAAAACAAACGATGAGAGAGCCACCTGTTGTAGAAAAGAAGCCAGCATGTGAAGAAGAACTGATCAACGACCACAAGATTATACTGATGAGTTTGGAATGATTTTGGGGAAACATTTAATGGACAACAACAAAAAACTTGTCAATATTTTAAGAGAAAAATAAGGTTAATCAATAAAAATAACTGCCCTTTGAGTAATCTCTAGGAACCGCTGAATAGAAGAGTCGCGTCGGAGTGCAAGCTAAACTGTGGTTTATAACCGTTTCAGGATACCCTCCTAAAATGAGAACATATTCAACGTCAATTCAATGCAACAAGCTCACAAGCTCAGTCAGAAGAGCATCACAATAGCAAGGTAACTCGAGAGTAAGCAAGGGAACAATGAACTAAGCTAATTTCTGTTAAAAGTTCTTTTACGAACCTAATCAAACATCTGACATCCCAGAGTTCAACAATGAAATCCGAGAGTCAAACACATGTCATCCGAAAGTCGAACATACGACATTGGAAAAAAGTACATAACTTGAGGAAACGAGATCTTGTGGTTTTCAAGAGAAGCTGACGACAGCCGGAGCTGAGTCAATAGGAGCAGGAGAGGACTCGTCCCCTTTTTCTTTCTCGAGGAGCTGTGTCGCCTCGGGATCGACCTCATCACTCTCCTCCTCCGCTTCTCCGATTGTGTCCCGTCTGAAGAAAAAGGTCTCGATCATTCTCGAAGCTCTTGTCCGTTCATGTTGCATTACTAGTACTACCTATTGTCATACATGCTTTCATTTGTAGATGCACAATCCCCTGGTCAAAAAACATTCACTTTCCCATTGTTGATTCTGACCAATGTCTTAGTATTGAGAAAATATTCAAACTTTTTGGGAATAGCTATATTCTAACCCTCCTACCCTTCTCCCTAACAAAGAGTTTCACTTCCTCTGTTATTGCATGCCGTCGGAGCACACGCAAATGTGCCATGGAAAATGTCTGGAGCCTTTACCAGTCTGGCACGCTAACAAAGGCTCTTTTTCACATTTCATCAGGAGCACGAAACACAAAAAAAATGAAGAAATCAAAAAATTTTTTAGTTCCCCAGGTTTAATGTAGGAACGCTTCGTTGTCATGTTTGATGCATTTGCGAGAACGAACAGTGTGTACATGAATGAACTAAGAAGTTCAGCAAAGCATGGCATTTTCCCGACACGCTCGAGAATTAAATTGGATAAAATATCCCACGAGAGAGAAAAAACTGGCCAGCGGAACGGGATCGAACTCCGTCGTTTTTCTTTTGAAAACTAGAGTGGGGCGTCTTTATATTACACTATCGGGGACGAATTCCCATTACGTTTGATAGTGTTACAATAAATGACAGGCTCAACTTTATTGTTCTCTCAGTCATGGTAATTGGAAAGTTCTTTGAAGAGAGTTATTCCCATTTAATTAGGAAAACAACCTTAATTCCAAAAATTTGCGAGAAACCTAGTCATCTCTTCGCAATACGGAAGCAAGGGCGTTAACACTACACCACGGTGAAACATCGTTTTTTTTTGTTAAGAGAAACGTTCAACCAGTTTAAGGGGAGGGGGACACCGACACTTAGTACCCGCGAAACTTTGTACTGGGACACTTTGTAAACAACGATCAAGTTGGCCAAAAAATCATATCGTGAAAAAAAATTTCAAACAGTCTCGCTCCCAAGCTATATGGCCTCGTTAGAATAATCATTACCTGAGTCTCGCTCCCAAGCTATATGGCCTCGTTAGAGTAATCATTACCTGAGTCTAAGCGAGAAAAAAAAACAGTGAAAGTAACTACAAAATAACAAAATATCTTGGTACAAAGTGTCGCGGATGCAAATTGTCGTATTACGGGGTTTGGGGAGGGCATCTTATGCGAAAGATTCAACAAAAAAAACGGAAATAGCTACGAAAAATTTTCCTGTAATCCATGTTCACCCCAAATGATAACAAGTTTTTTCTGAAGATCCAATGAATTGACTGCATCTTCACAAGAATGCAGGGTCAAACCTTGTTACAGGACTTACAGTACCGACCCCAAGTTCAAGTTTTGCTTTGTAAAACTGAAAAGGAAGAAGATGAGAAACTGCTGTTTGTCTACCAGTTGTCTTAGTGATTTTTGCTTTAAAAAACGCTACAGTATTGTTTAAACCAAAACCAAAAAACTTCTTAAAGTTAAGTTTGTTCCACACATAAAAACATTGTTAAATAAAACCCAATCGTTTGTAAACATTGTTCAGCACTGTATCTCGCTTTTTCATATGTACCTGTCGTCGTTATTTTTCCGGCCCAACTTCTTCTTCTCTTCCTCTATCTCTCGGAGTAGGGCGTGTTGCTGCCTCAGAGACTGGATGGTTCGCTGATACTCGGTGAGGTTCTCCTCACTCCTCTCCGTCAGCACGGAGAGCTTCCCGGAAATCGCGTCCTCGTCCTTTTGCTCATCTCCTAGAAACCATGTTTTTTGTGTATCCGAGTGGTTGACTCCTACTCGAACTCTACAGTTCACTTTATATTCTGAATCACTAAACCATCTTGCCACATGCAGAAACCAACTTGGATCAATTCAAGACCAATACTTTCGTTGTCTTATAAAATCCTATTAACTTTTAAAAGAATATCATTCGTTTAGCGCCTCAGCAATCTCCCGAATGAAAACTCCCCGAGACACAAAACATTCAATGCGGATGAAGTGAAACAAACCCTCATTGCATCCATGACTTCGCTTCCAACGATGAACTGTGGGAATAAAGCATGATATCGCCCCCGAGATGATGATCATTACTCCGCCACAGTAGAAAGAAGCCGCGTAAGATTTAGTCAGGTCGTAGACCATTCCTGATTTTGACGAAGATTAAACTCGCCTTTAATTACTTTCTTCTCACTTCCGAGGCAGCTTGTCTTTGTAAAAAAAAAAAACATTAGAAAGACAATCAATCATTTCAAACACAATGTCAGTAATCCATCTGTAAATATGTGACATAATCAAATACACTAAAGAATGAATGAATGAATTCATATTGGCAAGAAAAGTACATTGCCAAACACACAATCATTCTCAATCAAAAACATTGTTCACATATGTATCAACTGTTTCTTTTAAAAAAATTAGTTTTTTTCTTATCCAGTTCGCTCCAGACCTTAAAAAACCAGTTTTTTTTCTTCTCCAGTTTGCTCGAGACCTTAAAAAATCAGTTTTTTTTCTTCTCCAGTTTGCTCGAGACCTTAAAAAACTTTTTTTCCCTCCAGTTTTCTCCAGACCTGCAAACGGTGTTCCGATGAGCGCGGCAATTCCCCTGGAGACAACCAAAATCCCAAAAGCGCTTGTGAGCTTGTCCAAGCCCATCAGATCGTTCAGCACGATTGAAGTGAGGGAGATGTATGCCGCTGAAAATGTACTTCAGAAAAGCTGCTAGTGAAACAGTTTCCTTCTCGAGAAAACTAATGTGTCCGGCTAAAAACCTCACTGACTACGGTGCGAGTAAAAAATGGAAGTTTCTTTGACCTTGAAAAAAGTAACCGAACTATACCTGAAAAATTCTCTCCAATAGGACTTGTGGGCAACTCAATATGACAAATTTTTTCTATTATAGTTATCTTGCTTTGTCGAATACACTGCGTAATTCATTATTCTGACTATAAGAATCAGAAAATTCGCTAGAAAAACTATTAAGCGAAGAATCCCCAGACTCATCCGACCAAACCAAAAGAGTTGAGCGATGTTACTAATGCTTGCACAAATCCGACTCTTATTCTTGCTGCTATCAACCCAAGCTGAGATCGAGGGAGCATACACTTCTGTATCTTATCTCAGGGAAGCGTGCAGCTTGTCTAGAAACGGGTACACGTGCAAGGAAGATCATGATTTTACAACATCCGGAGGTAAAGAGAGAGGAAGAGAGATAGAGGGAAGTAAAAAGATATCGAGGGAGTAAGAGAGAGAGAGAGAGAGATAGAGAGAGATAGTTACTCACAGATGAAGAATCCGAAGAGGGCTGAGTAGGCTGCGAGACCAGTAAAGCCTCCCGGAAGAAGAGGGCAGATGACTGATAGTACTCCACAGGCAATCAGGCCGATGTTATTGATGGAGAGCGCGCTCACGTAGCGAAGATCAGCGAGAATGCCGAAGAGAACGCGGCCTGTAAACACGGGACTCTAAGGGTAGAGAAGGACTTGCTTTCGCTCACTTTAGGTATTTCTTGGTATCTTTCTATATAATCGTTTCTTCTTCTTAGTCTCTCTCTCTCTTTCCCTCTCTCTCTCAAACTCTCTCTGTCTCTCTCTCTGTCTCTCTCTCTCTGTGTCTTTCTCTCTCTCTCTGATGATTATTGTTGCCCGTGCGGTTCCTTTGACGTTGAAAGGGGGTCCACGAGTTCACGGTAAAAGCTCAAGCACATAGTCACACTCACTCACTTCTCTCTCTCTCTCGTCTGCTCTCTGTCTCTCTCTCGTCCGCTCTCTATTTCTTTCTGTCTTTCACTCTCTTTCTTTTTTGTAAACTCTTTCTGTTTTACTCTCTTTCTCAAAGATGAGAAATATAATAGAGAATAAGGGCTTGAGAAGCGCATTGTATGCACTGGTAGCTCAGTGGGTGAATGCAAAACCCGGAAAGCAAAGATGTGAGCTCAGTCCTCTATCTGATGACCGATTTTACGCGAGTTTCTGGTAGCTTAGCACGTTCTTCTGTTCACAAGGACTGCTTCGGCTGGGTTTTTAAGGGTTCATGATACACATAGCTGAAGTATGTATATCCTTATTTCTCGGCGTCCAAGTGAGTAATTCTCGACACTTAAGCGTAGTGCGAGAAGGCTTACCGAGTGTATTAGTGACTCCAATCATGGGCACGAGATACTTGGCCTGCCCAGCCTCGATGCCTCCTTCCATGGCGAGACTTTTGAGGTAGACGAATGGAATGTAGAAGGCCATCATACCAAAGAGGTTGGACAGGCACAACAAGATCATGACGGGGTCCTGAAATGGACTAGACTTTTTCCGTTCTATAGTTCATATTTTTTAATCTCATCCAGGTGTGACTGCCTTAAAATTGTGTAACAGAGCATTTGTTGATTTATAAACTCGTCTTCTATACTTTTCTATATCTCTGTAGTACATACCTGGAATTGAGCGGTTTTGCTCCATTTCGGACGCATTTGCTTCATTACTCTTCATTTATCTCTTCATTCAAGACTTCCAAGCATTTTATACAAATACAAATAAAAGAAAATATAGATTTTACATAAACACATTTTTCACCCGAAATATCAAAGCGTCTTCCGTGGTGGTGAAGCGCTTGCATTCACAATCATAAATAAGGTTGATTTTGGCCCTGCGTCGTGAACTAGTTTTGGTTTGAGTGAACTAGTTTTGGTTTGAGTGAACTAGTTTTGGTTTGAGTGACAGTTCGATAAATTTACCGAAAATATGTCTTTTTGATTTACAGTTGAATAGTGAAATGTGAAATGTAAAAAAGTGAAATGCCAACTTTAAGCATTTCCAGATCCACCATCTCGCTCAAGGTGTTCCGAATCGCCAAAGGAATGAACTTGAATTTTCTGAAACGAAAACATTCGTTTTCGAGATAAACTATTTTCAAGATTACCTGTTTGCTCATAAATTAGTCATAATCTACTATAATATCAGAAAATGGTACTGCCACTTTGAATAATTTTTTCCAACAACGGAGTCTCGAAATTGATTGTGGATAAACTGTCGAGTCGTCATAATATGTGTCGAGAAACTGACGAGTCGTTATAATGTGTCGAAAAACTGACGAGTCGTCATAATATGTATCTAGAAAGTCTCTGTCTTCCGGTCCAAAGCCTCCCGTGAATCGGCTCATTCGCGACCCTCCTATGCGAGTCCCGATTTCGGACAACTCACCCACCTAAGCAGGGTTTTTCGATTCTCAGTAGAATATTTTCGAGAACTAGAAAAATGCACATTAACTGCACGAGTTACAATGAAAACTATGAAATCTGTCCATTTTCATTCCTCACTAACAGGAATGCACAAGTTCAAGTTGATGATGTATTGTCTGAAAGTTTACCCTACCATTCCGGAGTGCCTCAAGGCAGCTGCCTTGGGTTTCTATTCTTTACCATTGTCCTTAATGACATTATCAATATCATTCCTGAAAACGTCCATTGCTTTTATATGCAGACGATATTAAATTGTTTTCGGTCGACCCACTATCTCTTCAAGCAGCCTTAGATTGTGTGTTCTGAATACGCTCAAATATGGTCCCTGTCAATTTCTACCCCAAAATGTTTCGTTATGTATTGTGGTAGCAGCAATCGTAAATTCTCATACTCGATTGACAGAAACTTTCTACCACCACAAACAATGATTAAAGATCTTGGAATCACGTTCGACTCCTCATTGTCGTTCTCTCTCAACATCAACGCCATGTGTAAGAAAGCGACGAGACGGATGAACCTGATACTGCGAGCGCTCAAGACCAAGTTCATCCCCGTTCTGCTGTGTGCTTGGAAGACGTACATCTTACCTCTACTTGAGTACGGAAGTGAAGTGTGGGCTCCTATGTCTATTGGCCTCGTGAATGAAATTGAGAGGGTACAACGATCTTTTACCCGTCGCATTCTCTTTAGAAATGGCATTATTGATCTCAGCTACTGCGAACGTCTTGATCTATTAAATCATTCATCTCTAGAGCATCGGAGAGCCGTGGCCGATCTATGACTTATTCCTAAATGTTTGCACGGAAATGCTGAATTGGACACAACTTATCTTTACAAGTTGCAGCCTTCCTCGTACAGTCGTAGAATATCTCAGTCTTTAAGAATTTTATTACCGATCAAGCTCAAGGATTTTAGAATTACATTTATGTCACGCTTAATTGATGTCTGAAACAACTTGCCTAACGAAATCGTTACATTGAAATCTTCTCAAGCTTTTAAAACCTCTAACTCATATCTTTCTAGAGATGAAATCGTGCCTCGTTCTTTAATCCGAAATTAGATTTAGTTTTTTTTTTCATTGTTTATTCTCCTGTATAACTATGCCACGGTTCATTTTTACCTACTACTCTTCTCAGTGTGAACTTGCCACCTTCTTTTTCATTACGTGGATTCGTCACCCGCATGTTCTCTCATCGATCTTGAACTCTGGAAACCGTTGGGCACCCAAGGCTCCCTAGCTCCCAAACTACCCTACAATTGCATTTTTCGAAATGTAGATAAAATATATATATATATTACTATTATTACTACCTTTCTCGAAGCTCAAACTCCCGGTGCTTGCTTGTATGTATTACCTAAACTTATATCACTTATGTGACAGTGATCCACTTTGCACACCTATCCTTGTAACACTAGTATGCAATTTGGAATAAAGATTGATTCTCTATCAATGAAGTCTTTGTTCTCGAAAAAATCACCCCTATACTAGCTTTCTACACTCACCAAAATTCTATAGAATAATGGAACAGAATGGAAATGAAATCAGGAGTCCCAAAAAGCTATGAAATCTGTTTGAGAATTTGTGACTTCAAAAAGCATGCTTCATAAATTGTGAGTACAGTACGATTGTAAAAGATTCTTTATATAGAATTTCAGCCATGCCAGTTGACAGTGCGTCGATGCTAAGTTTTTTATTATTGTTGTTTGTTGTTGTAATAGGCATTTTGTTCATCTTCTTCACCCGTAATCACGCCTCGAGGCAGCATTCGCCTTCCTTAAAACACACACCAAACTTCGTTTGACCAGAAAAGACTTCCTGGTTCTCGAAAAGTATGTGTAGCACTGGATATATAATATACTTGAACGTTGCATGTTTAAAAAAACGTTACATCTCTATTTGGATCACATATCCATATGGAAGGTATAATTTGAAATAATCCCGTTACTAACAACAAATATAACAAATATTCCAATGAAAAAGCTTGTTTCACAAACAAAAAACTCGATAAATCACTTATCATTATCAGGGAACCAGGTTGATCTATGTCTACAAGAGCCATCACATTTAAAACAATGAATGGATATTAGTTATAGAGTTATTGAATGAATTTGAAAAGCTTCGACTGACATTGCTCATTTTGGAGGCTGCTCTTGATACGACGGAGGCGGGGATAGACAAGACGGACTCTCGATAGTTTTGCAAGTTCTTGTTCTCTTCCTTGAACTCTTTCAGGTTGTGGATTGAACCCGTGTAGAAGATGTCTTTCCGGTTCATTGGCTTCGCGAATTCTTGCGGGTCTACGCCCTGTAATAATGTAAACTTTTAAAAAACTTTTCCGAAAAATTTATTCTCCGATATAATCCCGTTACTAACACTCCGATATAATCCCGTTACTAACAACAAAAGCTCTCTATGCAAGAAGACTCTCTATAGAAGAAGATTAGAAGCTGATATTTTTTGGCTTTCAAAATTCTCAAAGGTTACACTGACGTTCCTGTTTGTAAACTTTACACTTTCAAACAGTGTAACGGTCGCACCTCCTTTTATGCTTTCCATATAGGGCACACAAACAGAAACTCACTTTTTCACTATTTCGCTTATCGGACATCTCGATTTTTTATGAAATTACCGGTCAGTCTTCTCAGGAATCAAACCATTCTAAGTTTTCGGATAAATTTGTCATTGCTGGATGTTCCAGAGTTCTTAAACATCGATTTAAGTTCATAATAGTCGTTCATTCTCGTTCTCGTTGTATTATTTTTCTTCTCTTTTTTTAGTTCTTTTAATTATCCTTAGTTTTGTCAGCAGAGTCTTCCTCGTGTTGTTACATTGCAAAATGTATTTCAATAAATAAATGAATATTTCGGCAAACACATTAAAAAGATAGGGAGAGAAAGAAATGAGAGATTTTGAGAGAGGATAGGAAAGAGGGCAGAAAGAGAAATGTTTGGAGATAAATAGATAGAGAAGAAGAAAGAGAACAAGAGAGATAGAAGGAGATAGATGGAGACAGAGAAAGGGAGAGAGAGAGAGAGAGAGAGAGAGAGAGAGAGAGAGAGAGAGAGAGAGAGAAGAGAGTAAAGCTCCTAATCAAACTGACGCTCATGGCGACGGACAGCATGGAGTTTGTGCCCTTTCCGGAGAGCCGCGAGAGAGACGTTGCGAAGCTTCGCGCGGAAACGCGAGCAAGTCCCGTGTTGAGATTTGCACGACTGCCGCCAGTCGCGATCGACCGCATGTCCGTTGTAGAATACATGTCGGAGTTGACGCTTCAATTGCAATTGCCGTTCTGATTTCATTCTTGTAAAAACTGAGATGACAATCAAAGTGAAAATTGTATTTCTGATGTCATTAGTGTAATACCGAGTTGACCAGTCATATTTCAATTGTTACTTCAATGCCATTGTGTGAGAACCGAGTTGACACTTCACGCCTCAATCGTCGTTCTAATATCATTCGATTAAACCGGAGTTGATACTTCAGTCTTCAATTGTCGTTCTCATGTTATTCGTTCAACTAACAGAACGTATTCTATGGCCCTCAGATGTTTTTAGCGCTTGAGATGTCCAGGAAATGGAAAATCAGGTTATGCGTTTTTTGTGTGTGTTGTAGTTGTTAAATTCCATAGTATGTAGCCTTTTCTTTCCTGGCATTCTGGAAACAAATGTGATAAAATGGAAAGTTTTGCTCATCTTAATAGTTTTTTGTCAAAATCACAAGTTTATAAACTTTCGATCACCTCGTCAATGTCATTTTCCGAGAACGCGACTGTGTTGCTGTTACCGGTGGATTAGTCTGAAAGGAGAATTCAGAGTTCACCAGACCTACAGGATGGTGTTCATCAAATTGATGGAATAGAACCTTCAGTAGTTCAACTTTAAATTTTCACAAAGAACCCATAGTTTTCTTCTGTCTTAGTGCTGCTAAATCTACTTGCTCCGAAATATGATTTCCGATTTTTGAGCCGCCATAATCTTGAAATTTAAATCTTAGAAGAGAAAAATTCAAGGAAAAAGTCATTTACACATATTTTTACTGCCATAAAAAAGAATGATGAATTTCCTTAGCATAAATTTAAGACCTTGAAGCCGTATTGTCTAAATAAGTATTGTCCTTTTAGCATAAGTCCTCGGATTATTATTCAGGAACCAGATGATCATAAGGGAAACATTTTGTATTTTGACTTGAAATTGAGGTTCACCATCATATCAGCACTAGATAAAGTTACCCCATAAACCTTTTGTTCAGTTCCCGAACATCCCAATCTCAAAACCCTTGCTACCAACTCATTCGAGAAGTTCTGGTTATTGATAAGGTTGGTGAGAACCTGAGAGATAGTGGCCCGGGTATTCCGACTCGCAACGTGCTCGGTAATGGGCGAGAGCTGCGTGCGAGAAGGCGCTACTGGAGAAGCTTCTCCAGTGGCCGTTCCATTGGCTTCCTAAAAA
Source organism: Allodiplogaster pararmata (assembly GCA_964056735.1). Taxonomy (NCBI): domain Eukaryota; kingdom Metazoa; phylum Nematoda; class Chromadorea; order Rhabditida; family Diplogasteridae; genus Allodiplogaster; species Allodiplogaster pararmata. Next base: position 13,284,647 of record OZ057409.1, on the reverse strand, counting down.
GCGGCCTCTTCGGTTTATTCATACATTGCTTAGGTGCATATTATCATTTTAGAGAAGAAATAACGAGAAAATGTGTAGCGCAAAAAAACATGAAATCCGCTGTTTCTAATCTAATCAACAATAAAAGTCTATTTCGCCCCGGCTCAGAGCGACTTTTGTGCTCTCTGGGTGGTGGTGACAGCCCCCAGAGAGCCTTATTACGATAGTTTTTGATTGTAAATAATTATATACTACAAAATCACTAATAAAATCCAAAAATTGGGAAATTGCAGGTCACCAGTACAGTTTAAAATTGTGAAAAAAACAACATTGGTTGAGAGGGAGTGTCTAAAAACTAGAAGCTCTTTTTCCCCGCCCTTCTCCTCTAGCACGCTTTCCGATATTCGAGACTCCTCTTAATGAAAGAGCACTAGTTCATATCAGTTTTTCAACAAGTGGGAGGTACTTCTATTAAGCTATGCTGAGGTTTTTGTGCCGTTTTCGGAAAAGCTCTTCAACCCCTATGATCACAACACAATGATACCCCCTATGATCTCTTCAATTTTCGAGGTGGTCTCCCAGACGCCTCTCAAGGTTGATTCTCCCAGATACTCTTCAACCCCCTATATTCTCTTCAATTTTCGAGGTGGTCTCCCAGACGCCTCTCAAGGTTGATTCTCCCAGATACTCTTCAACCCCCTATGATCACAACACAATTGTATTCATACTTTAATAATTGTGAACACTATGTTCAAGCAAGTTATGATAGTTAATTTACGTAATTAATTCACATCAAGTTGCATTTGTAAATGGACTGAGCAATGAGCAAACTGGAGTCTACCGAGTTTTCATACCTTTTTGAAATCTAAGTCTACCGAGTTTTCATACCTTTTTGAAATCTAAGTCTACCGAGTTTTCATACCTTTTTGAAATCTGGAGTCTACCGAGTTTTCATACCTTTTTGAAATCTGGAGTCTACCGAGTTTTCATACCTTTTTGAAATCTAAGTCTACCGAGTTTTCATACCTTTTTGAAATCTGGAGTCTACCGAGTTTTCATACCTTTTTGAAATCTAAGTCTACCGAGTTTTCATACCTTTTTGAAATCTAAGTCTACCGAGTTTTCATACCTTTTTGAAATCTGGAGTCTACCGAGTTTTCATACCTTTTTGAAATCTAAGTCTACCGAGTTTTCATACCTTTTTGAAATCTAAGTCTACCGAGTTTTCATACCTTTTTGAAATCTGGAGTCTACCGAGTTTTCATACCTTTTTGAAATCTAAGTCTACCGAGTTTTCATACCTTTTTGAAATCTGGAGTCTACCGAGTTTTCATACCTTTTTGAAATCTAAGTCTACCGAGTTTTCATACCTTTTTGAAATCTGGAGTCTACCGAGTTTTCATACCTTTTTGAAAACTAAGTCTACCGAGTTTTCATACCTTTTTGAAATCTGGAGTCTACCGAGTTTTCATACCTTTTTGAAATCTAAGTCTACCGAGTTTTCATACCTTTTTGAAATCTGGAGTCTACCGAGTTTTCATACCTTTTTGAAATCTAAGTCTACCGAGTTTTCATACCTTTTTGAAATCTGGAGTCTACCGAGTTTTCATACCTTTTTGAAATCTGTCTACCGAGTTTTCATACCTTTTCGAAATCTGGAGTCTACCGAGTTTTCATACCTTTTTGAAATCTAAGTCTACCGAGTTTTCATACCTTTTTGAAATCTGGAGTCTACCGAGTTTTCATACCTTTTTGAAATCTAAGTCTACCGAGTTTTCATACCTTTTTGAAATCTGGAGTCTACCGAGTTTTCATACCTTTTTGAAATCTAAGTCTACCGAGTTTTCATACCTTTTTGAAATCTGGAGTCTACCGAGTTTTCATACCTTTTTGAAATCTAAGTCTACCGAGTTTTCATACCTTTTTGAAATGTGGAGTCTACCGAGTTTTCATACCTTTTTGAAATCTAAGTCTACCGAGTTTTCATACCTTTTTGAAATCTGGAGTCTACCGAGTTTTCATACCTTTTTGAAATCTAAGTCTACCGAGTTTTCAAACCTTTTTGAAATCTGGAGTCTACCGAGTTTTCATACCTTTTTGAAATCTAAGTCTACCGAGTTTTCATACCTTTTTGAAATCTGGAGTCTACCGAGTTTTCATACCTTTTTGAAATCTAAGTCTACCGAGTTTTCATACCTTTTTGAAATCTGGAGTCTACCGAGTTTTCATACCTTTTTGAAATCTGGAGTCTACCGAGTTTTCATACCTTTTTGGAATCTGGAGTCTACCGAGTTTTCATACTTTTTTGAAATCTGGAGTCTACCGAGTTTTCATACCTTTTTGAAATCTGGATTCTACCGAGTTTTCATACCTTTTTGAAATCTGGAGTCTACCGAGTTTTCATACCTTTTTGAAATCTGGAGTCTACCGAGTTTTCATACCTTTTTGAAATCTGGAGTCTACCGAGTTTTCATACCTTTTTTAAATCTGGAGTCTACCGAGTTTTCATACCTTTTTGAAATCTGGAGTCTACCGAGTTTTCATACCTTTTTGAAATCTGGAGTCTACCGAGTTTTCATACCTTTTTGAAATCTGGAGTCTACCGAGTTTTCAAACCTTTTTGAAATCTGGAGTCTACCGAGTTTTCATACCTTTTTGAAATCTGGAGTCTACCGAGTTTTCATACCTTTTTGAAATCTGGAGTCTACCGAGTTTTCATACCTTTTTGAAATCTGGAGTCTACCGAGTTTTCATACCTTTTTGAAATCTGGAGTCTACCGAGTTTTCATACCTTTTTGAAATCTGGAGTCTACCGAGTTTTCATACCTTTTTGAAATCTAAATCTCAAGTTTTTTTTCGGCAGAGAGTATGCGAGATCTCGAATCTAGACATGCCTTAATCCATCGAGGATGAGAATATGATTTGCATGTTGAGAGGGCAAAAAAAAGAACGCATTAAGAAAATCAGAAGATTCTGCTTGATTTTGTCTCATAAAACCTGTTTTGCAAAATTTTTTCATAAGTATAGCATCCCGTACTTTAGCAACAATAACAATTAACCTTAACACACATTTTTCCGAAAACAATGAAAGTCGAGAAAAATAAACTAGACATTCTGAAGACAGCCGCTCACGAGAATGGCAACTGGATGAAATGATCTCTTCGGTGAAAAAGGAAACTAACAGGCGTCTCCTCATCCTCTCCCTCGGCTGCTTCCATCTCGGAAAGAGCCGAGCGGAGTCTCGCCATGGCTTCATCCTCCTCATCCGCAGGTCCGGTCTTGTTATTCGCGTCTGATTGATTGAATGATTTTTTGATTGATTCATTTTACATCAAAATGTTGAATAGAAGTTGCCTAAGAAATGCAGAGCAAGCAAACAAAAGGTCTTCGACATTGTTGATAGAGCAAATAATAAAAAAATCTTATGTGAAAACTTGAAGAAAAAACTAAGACGGTCAACTCTGTGTGCGATGCCGCAAGTTTTCGGCTGAAATCATACAATGATGAATAACTGATCTCAATAATCAATAAATGAAGTTAACTGGAGCAATTGAAGTAGAAAAAGTACCGATCCATTCACTCGTCTTCGCCTTGAAGTTCGCGTTGCGTTTCCCGAAGTTGTCATCATCCAAGGAGATGTCCTTCAACAGGGACTAACTTGAATACAAATCATTTTTCGCACTTAAGAGCAATGTGACTTGGTAGTGTACTGGTAACACGCTCCCCTCTCGGTGAGAGAATAAATACGGCTGGCCTCAATTCCGCCCCGTGGACTACCTTGTATCCGAGTGATAATTAACCTATAAAGTATCCAGGTTCAAAGTCCCACACAGCAAATTATTTTAGTCTTTCGTTCGGCGATATCAAATCGATGAGAACTGTGTTCTCGGTTGCGTGATTGGTAACGCGTGATTGGTAACGCGCTCACCTCGCCGACCAGAGAAAGAAAAATGTCTGTGTTCGATACCGCCCTGGGGTCGGGCTACATACTACTTATTCCTTGTGCGTTATTTAAATCACATTCTATCCTAACACGGCCTTCAAACTCTGTAATTTGAGTGTTGTACAAGCAGGAAAGTTGGCCGATACTCTAACGCTCACATGGTCTTACCTTGAGCAGACTTTCGTGAAGGTGAACCATTTTTTTGTTGAAAATCGTCTTGTCGGATTATCACAATTCAATATTTTATATTGACCTAAGGATAAACCGCCACAAAAATAATAAAACTATCAATGAATCCATCAAACAGATTATCAATTATCTTGATAAGAGAAAGTTCAAGAGAAATAACAGCATCAACAGGTGGACCAATACGGTGTTTCAACGCCAATAATTGAGAAATGTGTGTTGTATGGTAAACCGAGTAGAATGTTTTTCAACTCGCAATGTCAGTGGAATCTATGCGCAAATCAACGCGCTAACCAGAAAAGCTAGCAGATTCTCAGTTTGTTATGTGTTTTCTACTATTGATCGCACTCCTTTGGTGACTATTAAAAATCAGCCGTTGACCATGTCTAGTCTTATGATATGTAGATATATCATGGTAAGAAAGGTGGGGGAGGGTATAAGAGAATAGCCTGGAACCAACATCGTCGTTGAACTTGTTGAGCTTCTGCTTCAGCAGCTCCATTTCGACGTCGCCTTTTGGCCCATCGTCTCCTTGAAGCTGCAAGTAAACTTGATCAAAGAGAAAAAAAAGACGAAAAGAAATGAAGTGATAGAGAGGGGGGGTTGATTGATAGAGAGAGGGGGGGGGGTTGATTGAAAGAGAGAGGGGGGGTTGATTGATAGAGAGAGGGGGGTTTTTAATGAAAAGGGTTTAAATAGAAGTTCAAAAAGTTTTTTATACCGCGTTTTTGTTGTTTTTATCGTTGCTGTTGTGGTCTTTGACCTACGGTATATCATCTACCGTATATCATTTGAGATTGCTTGAAAATGATCTTTTTGAGCCGGGGGAAATTCCTACGTCTTCACTCGCATTGCAATTCGCGATCCTCTTCCCGAGACGCTTTTTGAACATAGAAGAAGAGGGGCTTTTTACTGGCGCCTCGACTAGCCATCACAAAGTATGTATATATGTTAATATTGACGGATGTTTCATCCGGAAGCTTGCCCAGGCTGGTCCCGCATCGTTCTTTTTCAAAGAACTGTAATACTCCTACTTTGGTCAGGGTCCCTCTGGATAATGGATGATTGTTAAAGGTTGAAACTTATAAGGGTATGGAGAAACAGTGGTTGGAAAAATAGCGTTCTCATTTTAACTGCAACTGTACATTATAAGTGTAAAATAAACAGTAATGTTACTTTCAAATCATAAGAAAAATCGTCTGAGTTCTAAAACCGTTATCTTAGTGTTTTTTCTCTCTTCTTCGGATTGGCAGACAAACTCTTAAATTGTTCCAGATTCCCTTCAGAATTCGAGGGCACATCTATGAACTCATTGTTTATACATATGTACAATAGCGAAAAATTTTCAGAGCTTCCAGTTTTTCTGCTCAAGCTTCTCGGAGTATCAGATTTTAAATTAAATTGAATTTTTGAATTGAGAACTTTTGTTTTTAGGCGAATTTAGAGAAAGAAGTAGAATAAAAAACCTGAGCAGTTGTCTCAAGTGGCCTGTACAGCATGGAGAGCGGAATGAGAAATAGGATGAGACCGGACATCACAAACAGAGCTCCTTTCCACTCGAGAGCTCAAATGCAGAAATGGTCTTGACCACTGCTTTGTTGAATGTGACTTTTCTGTTAACCTTGTTACTCTAGTGTTTATTATATTATATTTATGCACTTAAACAGTAAAGTACGTGCTCATACAGACAGAAATATGTACTTCAACCAGTGTTCTCCACTCAAGATAGTTCGTACTAGTTCGAACCTTGCTACGAATGATTCTGAAACTAGACCAATTAGAACTACGAAACGACCAAGCTCTACGGGAGAGTCTCAATTTGAGGACGGAGGAGCTTTTTAGGAATCTATTTCCCCCCTCACTCTCTTTCTCTCTTTTCATCTCTCTCTCTCTTTATCTTTCACTTTCCGACTCCTTCTCTAGCTTCCGATGTCTTTTTGATCTCTCTTCCTCTCTTTATCCCTCTCTCTCTTTTTGTCACTCTCTATCTCTTTCCGAATCCCTCTCTATTTTTTCTTTCTCTTTCTCTCTCTATATCTGTCTATCTGTCTTCTCTCTCTCTCTCTCTCTCTCTCTCTCTCTCTCTCTCTCTCTCTCTCTCTCTTTCTCTATGTATGTCTGTTCTATGTCTGCCTATCTGTCTCTCTCTCTCTCTTTCTCGTTCTTTCTCTCTCTCCCTTTCTCTATGTACATGTGTCTATCTGTCTCTCTCTCGCTCTTTATCTCTCTCTCTCTCCCTTTCTCTGTCTGTCTATCTATCACTCTCTCTCCCTTTCTCTATCTCTGTTTCTCTCTCTATGTCTGTTTATTTCTCTCTCCTCTCTTTCTCCCTCCCTTCCTATCTCTCTCTCTCTCTCTCTCTCTCTCTCTCTCTCTCTCTCTCTCTCTCTCTCTCTCTCTCTCTCTCTCTCTCTCTCTCTCTCTCCCTTTCTCTATGTCTGTCTATCTGTCTCTCTCTTCCTCCTTCTCTCTCTTCCTTTTCCCACTCTCTCTCTTCCTCTTCCTCTATCTCTCTCTTTCTCTCTCTTTCCTCTTCTCTCTCTACCTTTTCCTCTCTCTCTCCCTCCCACTTTCTCTCTCTCTCTCTCTCTCTCTTTATCTTTATCTGTCTTTCTCGCTGTTTTTTCTCGGTGAACAGTTATAAAAGGGGGAGTAAGTGTGTCAGAAAAGGACATACTTTTGATGAGATACTCGCTGGCCATCGGCATGACAATCGTGCCGACTCCTGAACCTGCCACGGCCACTCCGGTCGCGAATGCTCTGAGAAGTTCAGAGTTAGTTACATTAATATCTCTTTTGATGAGATACTCGCTAAAAAAAGTATCACAGCAACAACAAAAAACTTCAGCTGCTCATTTTGTCTTTTTCTATTCGCCATAAGTGGTTGTCTCTAGATTTCTTGTTACAAAAGCTAAGAAACTCAAAAGATATTTTTTCTAATTGCCCCCAGCACGAAGATGTGCCTCACATGATGACTGAGTGAATCGATTGATTAACCAATTGTACAGAAGCTAATGCGAGGGGAAGGATCTTGATTTCGGTGATGGAACTGGTGCACGCACTACATAGAACTTTTGGCCAGAGAAAGAAAGAAAGAGAGAGAGAGAGAGAGAGAGAGAAGAGCGAGATATATTTATATAGAGAGAGAAAAAGAGGGAAGGAGATGGCTGGGTTCGATCCCAATTTGGAGACTCACTAAGTTTTGTCCAAGTAATTAAATTTCATCGTAATCATGCGTCACACCTTTCCAATTGTGGAACAGAACTACTTGAAGCCCTTCCTTACCCAATTTGATTATTTTCTTGTGAATAATCAATCCTTATGTTTTCTAATGACTCGATTGAAGAGAATTTTACACCGAACTTGAGGCAAAAATTTTATTCTAGTTTGGACAAACTACTCATACTTGCTGGTTATCAACATAGGTTTTTTTCCAGCCTGGTTTACTTGGATACGAGGAAAGTTTTCGATCGCTGGAGGTCTGAATACGACGGCTTCGAAAAAACTGAGCTAAAATCTATTGAACCCTTCAAATTTGAAAGGGTTTTTTAGTTGTCAAAGCGAAGTAAACCGTTTGTTCTCGAAGTAGAAGCCGACGATGACGATGCTCGGAAGGTAGATGAGTCCAAAGCCGATGCCACCGAGAATGCCGTATATCGGGATGAAGAAGTACACACTGGTCGCGTATGTGCTCATGGCAAATCCTACGGCTGCAATGATCGCGCCGGCGATCGCTACAGTGCGCGCGCCGTAATTGTTGACGAGGCCTCCGGCGATAGGGCCTGAATGCAAGCAATTTATCATTAGGAGAGCACCTATTTAGAAGAATGGTCGTTTAGCGGAGCAACCAGCGGATCTTTTCCGTATTTCACGGCTGGACTCGATTGGATATGATCTGAAACTTTTGATAAACAGCATTTTTGATAAACATAAACAGCATCCACCTTGAGACCAGGGGCCGTATTCAGAGATCTAAGATGAACTCAGGGGTAAATTTTACCCTAGTATATTGTAGACCTAAGTTCAACTCAGTTCTGTATTCAGAGAAAACAGGTGAGAGCGTCTGAGCTTTCCTACTAAAGTTTAGTATAAAGTTTACTATAAAGTCTGCTCTCTGAATTCTATTTTGGCGAAACTACAACTTAGTATAAAGTTTACCATAAATTTTAGTATAAATTTTTGTCTCTGAATACGGCCCCAGGGTTCTTCTCTAATCCATTCTGCGGGTAAAACCTTTGCGAAAGCCTTAGTGCTTTTTAATACAACTAACCACTGAAAATTCTATGCTCGTATGCAAATCTCAAATAACTCAGTCTCTATCTAAAGTGTCATTCCCAAGTAATTGGTTCTTGATCTACACTTTTTTTCAGTGAGAAACACAATGCTTGAGGCAAAAGTGTATCAATCTACCAAACTTTGAAATCCAATAAAAAAGCACTTTGAATTAATGGTTTTGGAGGGTATTAAAATACAGTTTTTGAACGTGCTTTTTGAAGAATAGAACATGGAAGTTAGTGTACCACTTTCACGGTTTTGTGCAGCCGATTAGACAGAACAGTGCTTGCCCTCTCTCGCCTTTTTATGCTCAAAAAGCGTTCCCCTATCTACAAGTTCTATCCTCTCGAAGGTACGCATTGAAGGAGGGAACGAATTCAGCACGGTAAGTATCGCAATCAAGCCTCAGATCAGCAAGTTTTCTAAAGAGTCAGTAGCCAAAAGCATGCACCTGGAATAGCGGGAGTGACCGACTGGAGCATAACTAGTGTACAGAATGACTCGCTCATGACTTATGAATCGAGAGAGGGCACTAACAAGTAAGGCACACAGAGTGACAATTCTCTATCGAAACCAAGAGCGGTGCATGTTCACTTCACGCCATGTGTGTACGAAAAAGAAATGGCTTCAGAGAAGTATTTGCACTGACAATTGCATTTGTACCTAAAGATTGCACCACCCATTGTTTGATAAATTTCTTGCAGTGTACAAGCAGGTCAGAGGAGAGGAATTTATTGACCTAATTCAAATATAAGTGCATAAATCTAGAAGTCGTCACTAAGCTTTAGACTTCCCAAAACTTTCAAGAAAAAGTAGTTTAGATACTTCTTGATGTATGAGACGAACTCAGTTATTCAAGCCGATTTTTCAAAAGTCTGCAGGTATGTCAATCAATTTCATATTCGTAGTGGAATTGTCATGAGGGACTAGAATAACTCTTCTTACTAAAACAAGCTGTTCTCACAAACACACAACGACAATGCGCACAAAGTTCAGTGTCTCGTGCAAGCCCTCCAGAATGTCCTGCTAGGCCTTATTAAGCGTGGCTTTGTCTCTTGATTGTGTATACCGTCTATCTAGAATCGCCTCAGCTCAGTGAAGGGTCACTGTCCCACTATTCCAGGTGCATGATCTCGTCAGTTAGCGCGCAAGCAATTAGGAACTCCGACCACTCGAGAGAGGATGAATATGAACGAATGACAAAAAGGGAGAAAGCTGTGCTGATCGGAGACTTGGTTGACTGATGGGTCGCGTCTGAATCATAAAAAACGTACCAACGAGAAGATAGACAGCCACTAGTATACTCCCGATGAATGCTGTTGTGGTCTCGGAAATCTGCAAACACCAAAGAATGACCTCCTTTAATTTTATGTGCTTCATTCTCGGACAGATTGTGTTGAGAACGGTTGCTCCAATTCTATATCATACAGGACTCCAGAAAAAAATTCAAAAACAAACTGAAAATTTATTGTTTCCCATGTAATCGATTCAAAACAGTCAGATGTGAAAAACATTAATGTTCTTCTCCTCTTTTTCAATTCGCGAACTCTTCGGAACCATAGGAATGAAAAAAAGCGTTTTACGAAGATTCTTCACTGCCAAAGCACAGTTGCTAAAACCACTGTCAAAGTTTTCTCATTCTTGGACCTTTTCGGTCAACCATATTAGTGAAAAAACTTGAGCAAATCATGTATATCCTTCAAATAAAAAACTTCAAATATGACACATAAAGCATTCAAATACGAAAGGATGTTCAAGCAAAAACCCCAAAGTTTTCCGAGAAGGCCGGCTTGAACTCGGAGAAGCTGTTACAGATGCCGTCCACGATTAAGTTGCAGCAGAAAGCAGCGAAGACAATCACCCAACCATAGCCACCATCCGGCGGATCAGGGATGAGCTCTGCTGCCAAACCAGTACCTTAAGAAGAATCATGACCAAGCTTACTACGCGCTAACAAAGCGTGTATGAATCTAGAAGAGTAAACATTAGTTAATGAAAGTTTTCGGAGGGGTTGGGGTGGCTGAAGGGGGCGATGAGAAACATAAAATGGAGGGGTTGGGTGGCTGAGGGGGGCGATGAGAAACATAAAATGGAGGGGTTGGGTGGCTGAGGGGGGCGATGAGAAACATAAAATGGAGGGGTTGGGTGGTTGAGGGGGGCGATGAGAAACATAAAATGGAGGGGTTGGGTGGCTGAGGGGGGCGATGAGAAACATAAAATGCTCATTAAGATACATATATTTCGTACCATTAGCCTTTTTTTGGATAGTTCATAGGTTTGCGCACAGCGCGCATTTGAGAAACACCCTACTCATGACTATACTCTTGTTGTTGTCTTGCCCATAGTTCCTGTCGAGGGGAGTCCTTTTGGGATAGGTTGGTGGTGAGGATCCTTTTGAGTCCGGAGAGATTTTCTCCGTCTACACTCGCACCGCAGTCGGCGATCCTCTTGGCGAGACCCATTCGTTATCCGGAGAAGGGCAAGAGGTTATTTTACTGGCGCCTCGACTCGCCATTGAAAAGTATAGCGGAGTATCGGCTGATGTTTTGTCCGGTGGCATGCCCAGGCCGGTCCGGCATCGCCCTCCTTTGACGAGCTATACTACCCAGTTTTGGTCCGCGGCGGGATTTCTCCTGCTACCTCCCAGCACGAATTCTTCGAAGGGAGGCGTCCCTCTATCCGCCACCTGAGGTCGCGCTCGATTCTGGACTGGATGATCCGGCTCCATCCGTGTCAGGCTCTTAAGGCTGTAGAGTCACGAATGGCCACTGTTGCCAGTGTGTTTCGAGTTATATTATACTCTAGAGTGAATCAAGAGAAACACCCTACTCATGACTATACTCTCGAGTGAATCAAGAGAAAAACCCTACTCATGACTATACTCTCGAGTGAATCAAGAGAAACACCCTACTCATGACTATACTCTCGAGTGAATCAAGAGAAACACCCTACTCATGACTATACTCTCGAGTGAATCAAGATAAACACCCTACTCATGACTATACCCTCGAGTGAATCAACAGCTGCGCAGTCACTCATTTCCAATTCGATAATGGGTGGTTAACAAGCCGTTTTCCACCACTTGCAAAAAAGCTTTTAGGCCAAAATGACTAATCATGATTACAGGTAATTCTTATTGTTAGTCGGATAGGTGAGAAGGGCCTAGTTGTATTGTCTTTGACAGTTTTCATTCAAACCCCCATTGCGGATGAAATATATGCGAAAACCAAAGCACTTTTCAAAAAAATTAGTAAAAAAGTCATTCAAATGTTTGTGAATCGATCCAACCTTGCTCATTGATGTAGTTGAGGGAGAAGGCGGATGCACTATCCATCTCCTGGATTTGCATCTGCGCGCCCTGATCCAAGCTGCCTTCGAATGAAGCGGCGTCCTCTTCGTAGTCGCACGACACCAAACGGTTCTTGTCCACTGCGCCTGAACTTGTCAAGATTATAAATACGTCTTGGGAGGGCTTAAAGATAGATGTACAGTCATTGAAACTCTAAAGAGCGCTGGATGCTTTTGGGAACTGGTAAACGGTCGTTTTGAGAATCTGGAAGCAGATTCAAGGTTGTTTCGAAAACTATAAAACATTTAGACCTTCAACTGTCTGAGCTAAGCACAACTTTCAAAAGGCAGCAAAAAGTTGAGTAATAAAATAGGGAAACTAGTCGGCCTCAAGCACGATCTCAATACATCGGCTTATACCAGATCGAAAACTTGTCGAAAGTTTTCAAGAGAAGAAAGAACACAAGCGATAAGAAGTAGCGAAGACTGATTGAGTTTCGTGTACAGAGTGCGGCACAAATATGACAAAAACAAGTTTAGCTCGAAAATCGCCGACTAAAAACAGATTTATGAGTATCAAAGATAAATGCTGAAACTACATAGTTTTTGCAAATTCTTAAAAAACTTTAAATCTGGATTGTTTGTCTTTCTTGAAATGGTGGCTGGCAGTAAATTACGCAGCGCAGTCGTTTACATGCACTGTCAGAAACGCTGTCTAATGAACATCGCGCAAACGTTAGGAATGACGCCGTCAGCTGCTTACCGAACTATCAAACGATTCGAAGAAACCAAAGGATTCAAAGACCATGCTTTTCTTTGACGACCGCCTATTTCAACATCAACAAATTTCGTAAATAAGGTCAAAAAGAGAATAAAACGAAACCCGAAGAGAAGCACGCGAAAATCAGGCCTTGACCTCCGTATCGGAGAGATCAATAATTCGAATTGTTCATTACAAGCTTGGGTATTAATCGTATCGGAGTCACAAGCGTGCGATGCTTACAGACAAAAATTAAAAAGCAAGAAAAAAAAGCTTGCCGTTTGTTATCACGTGCCTACGACGGCGAGCTGCATTGCACAATCTTCAGCGACGAAAAGATTTTCACAGTCGAAGAGGTCTTCAACCCACAAAACAGACGCGTACTTGCTAAATCATCGACAGATGCAGACAATAGAGGTAGAATTGTTGATAGGACTCAACTTTTAGCCGGTGTTGTGGTCAGGTGCACGATCTGTGCCAGTGGAAAGAGTCCGCTGATCTTCATCGACCAAAACGTCAAGGTGGATCGGCACGTCTAATTCGAAACTGTGCTACAAGAGGCTCTGAAACCGAATGCCGATACTAACTCTAAGAGATGGTATTATATCTTCAATCAAGACGGCGCCCCATCGCATATGGCGAAATCGGTACAAGACTGGTGCAAAACGGCTCTGCTTGCGTTTACTTCCAAAGAAGACTCGCTCGACTTGATACCTTTCGATTTTGCAATTAGAGGGTAAAGGGCAAAATGTGTGCAAAGTTTGGATTCGTTGAAGAAAGTCCTTGTTAAATAATGGGAGGATTTATCGTCTAATACCTGCGGTCTTTCGTCATTATCTACCCTGAACGTCTCCGTGACTTCATTTTTCAACGAGGAGGCCGAATCGAATGATATTCCCACATGTGAATAAAAACCATGTTTTTGATAGATCTTCATATATTGGAGTTAAGAAATCAGAGAAAGGAAAAGCAATCATCTTGAGAATACACAGAAGCAGAGAATGCTAAGAAGAAAAAATTGTTTCAAGGTAACTTTGAAAAGCGTTTTTACATCTAGAAAACAATGCTGAGCGTTTTATCGCTCAAGTGGTCAAATATGGCAATCATTCGACTTAGTACCAAAGAAAATAGAAAATAACAGGAAGTAAGCCGTAAAAACTCGAATTCTTTTGAAAATAAATATTGCAAGTGTTTTTGCTGAATGCTATAAAATTTGCAGAGAAAGAATATTGGTCTTCAAAGAACAAATAGCATTAGATGATGTCCCTCACTCTTAGTAAAGTTGTACAAAAACCACTAAATGAGAATTTGTCATGAAACACTATCAGTGTGAACAGAAATGAAGGGAAGGTGCATCCCCACCATGGCACAGAAATGAAGGGAAGGTGCATCCCCACCATGGCAATGAAGGGAAGGTGCATCCCCACCATGGCAATGTCATGAAACACTATCAGTGTGAACAGAAATGAAGGGAAGGTGCATCCCCACCATGGCAATGTCATGAAACACTATCAGTGTGAACAGAAATGAAGGGAAGGTGCATCCCCACCATGGCAATGTCATGAAACACTATCAGTGTGAACAGAAATGAAGGGAAGGTGCATCCCCACCATGGCAATCCAAACGTTTTTCCTAACTAAAAATCTACAATGTGTTGAACTTTCCGTATTTCTTTCGTGCTCTCTTCTTTCTGAACAATCTCGAACAAATTCCTGGTCTTTCATTCACTCCGTCTTCTTCGCTATTTGTATTTTCTTCTCTCCGCCATTTCGCTCGTTTAACTATCATGACGCGGGAGGTCAGTTATTGAGAGGGAGGGAGAAAGAGAGAAGATTCATACATATACTCCAGGAGGACTTTTTTCTTGGGATAGAAAAGACGCGAGTTTTCTCGGAAGGTGACTAATTGTGTGACTATTCAAGATGTGTGAAGAAGGCAGATGGGAAAATTTGTTGACAGAAGAGCGTTTGACGATGGAAAGATCATTGGAAATCGTTTGCATATCGAACAGAGCCATTTTTAAGACAAATTTGATCGAGTTGCTCATCAGAACAGTGCTACCTAATCAATTCGTTTATGATTGAAATAATTGAATTGCAATTTTCTAAAATAAAAAAAACTCCCGCTATTCATGTTGTCCCTAGTATTCTTTCTCTAATCTTTCCCTTCGCACCGCCACCACAAAAAATATTCCATGCCTCTATTGTGTTAATATCTTTGTTATATTATGTTCTGTCCTTGAAATAAAGGATGTGAATTCATCTTTCTTTTTGGGAACGCGTCAAGTTCATTTCAGAAATTTATTCAAAAAAAGCAAAGAGAGCATGAATGCAGTAGAACAGTCTCATAGTAACTTCTCGGAGATGGATTCTAAGACTCCAACAGAAACAAGGACCAACTTAGAAACAAGGATTATTATAATTTACAACAATATGTACAAAGCTTTATAAAACTTGAAAAGAACAAATGAGGGAATGAATGAACCCTACACAGTTCTTTGAAGAGGCGGGTGAGAAGAAGAGAGTTCTATTGAATGATAGCTCGGTAGAGGTCAATATGCCCATTTCATGCGAATAATGACCTCTTTGACTTTGTATGTCGTTCTCCTAACGACACATATTCCACTCTTTCTCCACGTCTCTCAGTCTTACTTCAATTGCCTCTAACTACTTGACTCTGTACTTTTATTTCCGTATCCGTTCCTCTTTGTGTGGTTTTAATGTTTTGTCAAAAGGTGAAGATTTTTTTGCTTTGCTCTCAAGATCCTAATTCCAGATCTTTGGTGCTCATTGGCAGTCTTTGAAAGCTTTCCACTTCGTGACGTACTTTATTTTTGACAAGTAATTCAAACTAGTGGTCGGTTAGCACAGATAAACCTAGAACTTCCTTTGCCCAAAGCTCTTAATCAGAACCAGAGTGTTGTAATGAAGTTCGAATGAATTACTAAAAAGGGACGATAAACTGCTCCCGTTGCTCAAACCTCTGAAGTCAGATTCTGTGAAATGAATGCAGCGAGCCCTCGTTCATTTACCCAACTTTTAAAAGACCGCTAGCACGTAGTTACCCATTCGATCTATTTCTCTCTGACCACAAACTTTTTGTTTTTTCCTTATTTTACGAATCCCTAAATCAAGACAGATACCATAATCTATCTGTCTCTCCCTTTCTATCTCTACCTAAGTCAATACGGATACTATGAAAAGAGCCTATACCAAACTCGCCACCGACCTAGACTATCAAACTCATTCGCCTTTGCTCACCTTTTATTTTAATTAGTTATCGGCTTCCTTTAGGTATACAGAGTGATTAGAGAATGGGAGTTTGTAGGTTTGGGCTTCCTATATTTTAGGAAGTTAAAAAATGATTTTATCAAAAGATCTTATGCTTAAATATTAAGTTTTAGTAGTGAAGGCGTTCAAGACCTCTAGAAGCTCCCAAGCCTCCAATTTTCACGCCGAACCAAAAACGGTTGAGCTAGAGACTCATGCTTCTGATGTCTCCTTACTTATTTTGTTGACTTACTCGTTCATTCTACTCTATATCTCACCTTGTTTTCACGCCGAAAACACTGTCATTGATGTTATATATGATGTTATATATGTAATTATATATGTAATTGAAGGTTTTTTTCGGTTTCCTTTTAAAGGTTTTAATAATAAGTTCCGGTCTCAAACATAGAGATTTTTATAATTAGCTGTGGATTTATATATGAAATTCGTACATAAATAGAACTTATACATGAGTAGAACTTATACATGAATAGATACTACAAAAACTATCATCCTATCGGGAGAATGAGAAAGTAGAGAGAATGAGTCATCTGGGTTAAACATGTAACTTAAGAAAGGTCAGCAATAGAATCTTCTTCAATGGTTCGGAGGAATTTTATTTACCAACAAAAAAATACATTTACCAGGTATTTCAACACTCAAATTTTCCAGCGTTACTCATCCGCTTTGCCTGATAGTCTTGAGATCTTAGAAACTGACACCCGGATTTCAAAGGTTATTCAATTAATGACATTATTGTTTTTGTTCTTTTATGTTCTTTCGTCAAGTTTTTGCGTTTTAATTAGTATGATCATTAAGTGAATGAATGAAAGAAAGTTCAGTGTTCGAGACAGAATGTGGGGTATGAGAGAAAGCTTAGAAAAAAAAGAATAAAATAACCATTGGACTCTTGGGTGGATTCCTCCTTGGACTCGGACATATCCTCACGTGGGGAAGAAGGCTCGCTCACTATCACCTGAAGGCACACTCAACATTATAATGAATGATCATTTAATGAATAAAGAAATCTGTGAATAAATAACTGAATAAGTAACACAGTAATGTTTTCCTCCTTCGTTCTCCAAGAACGCCCGTTGCAGGTATCCTTTTTCATACGGATGATGTTATCAACGAGTATTACAATAATAGTAAGCCGAAAAATTAAATATTTGAAGTTCAATATTTAAAAAAAATGAACTCAATGATTTTCGAGGAAAAAAAATCAACTCAAATGAAAGCTGTATGTAGTGAAGTCTAAGAAGAAAAAACGATACAAAATTTTAAAAAAAACAATAAGAAACTCTGAATGAGTAACTGTGAATGAGTAACTCTGAATGAGTAACTCTGAATGAGTAACCTAAGAGAGACTGTGTTGAAGAAAATTTGAACAGTAAAACGTCACTCGAATCATTGAATAATGTCACATGTATTTTAATCAACCAAAAAAATGGGTTCCAATGAAATTGGGTTTCGATTCCCTTTACAAGTTACTTTCAATAATACAATAAAGATTCATAGGTTTGCCTCCAAAAAGTAGATTCTAATGCAGTCAGTTAAAGGCGTGAAAATGTCTCTTATTTCATGACTGAGGTGTCAAGTAAAGATAATGATGTTTGCATTTTTATCTTTTCCTCGATTTTTATCTTTTACGCCTGAAATCATCTGATTTTGTGGAACACAATGTGTTTCGCACTCTTTTGTTTCGAACTTCCTGCCAGCTAAGCATGGTGAGAGCTCAGAACTCCTCAATGTATGTTTTCGGTCGATAAAACCAATCGAGAAAAAATTTAAAAAAATATATTAAATGATCGCTTGATGTGTTGTGGAAAAGTCTTTTGTGAACAATTTTAATTAATTTTGAGTGAGTAGTTTAGTCTTTTGAGCGAAATTAAAACGGATACGCGGTCGCTATCTCGAAACACATAACACTGCAAACGAATAATAAGTTGAGAGCTAAAAACGCTCTGTTTCGTTTTATATAAAAATGAAACACGGTTGAACCACCACACGGATTACATGAAGGGTTCAAATGTCTTTTGTGTTTCATATTCACCAGGCATCATTGCTTTCGAACTGTGTGAATGAGTGTTTGTTGACTTTTTATATGCATGTAGAAATGAATTCATTTCCTTCTCTAGAGACATAACAACTGGTCATTTTTGCTTGGTCATAGTGGTCATAGTGGACATAACAACTGGTCATAGTGCTGCTTTTCCTGAGAATTTTTTTTATGTAGTATGTAGCTTTTCTCGCTTATTCCCTGAAATTTCACGCCACTTTTCTAACTTTCAATATTTTCTTTCTTTCTTTGATTGCTGAGAAACTTTTAGAATATTAAAGAGTTCATATCATATACGCTTACCAAGCCACTTGAAAAAATTTTTGTTCTAGATTGAGAGCTATAATGTAATAAAACACACCTTATTTACCATCAAAAATTTTTGTCATGAGAAAGAACAACCTTGAAAACTTGAGCTTTGTGGTGGCGGAAGATAACCTTGCAAATTTCACTAATCTTTTTAGGTTTAATACAATTACGAGATTAGTGAATGCGAACATCAAAGCTCTAGAGCGCTTAAGTTTTCTATTGATGAATGATTGAAGGTTG
The DNA here is from genome assembly GCA_964056735.1 of Allodiplogaster pararmata. Lineage (NCBI taxonomy): Eukaryota > Metazoa > Nematoda > Chromadorea > Rhabditida > Diplogasteridae > Allodiplogaster > Allodiplogaster pararmata. The sequence goes on along the minus strand of OZ057409.1, from coordinate 13,266,339 downwards.
AAGGCAAAAGCCCGAAGGTCTCCGTTTGAATGTGTTTTTCATTTCATTTGAGAAGTGTTCACTTCGATTTGAGTGCAGCAGAGAAGGTCAAATGCCTCGTGAGTAATTGGCACGTTTCTTCGCTTCATCATGGTCAACAACAGGAATTAGCTTCAATTTTTCAATTTTTAAGTTTTTTTCTCAAATGAAAACAATTTTAACGTGCTCTTGGAAAACTGATTAATCATGTTTTTAGAAGCATCTTTTAAACAAATAGAATGCGTATTTACATAGCGTTTCATTGTACAAGACCCTCAAGTAGTTTCATTGTACAAGACCCTCAAGTGGTTTCATTGTACAAGACCCTCAAGTAGTTTCATTGTACAAGACCCTCAAGTAGTTTCATTGTAAAAGACCCTCAAGTAGTTTCATTGTACAAGACCCTCAAGTAGTTTCATTGTACAAGACCCTCAAGTAGTTTCATTGTACAAGACCCTCAAGTGGTTTCATTGTACAAGACCCTCAAGTAGTTTCATTGTACAAGACCCTCAAGTAGTTTCATTGTACAAGACCCTCAAGTAGTTTCATTGTACAAGACCCTCAAGTAGTTTCATTGTACAAGACCCTCAAGTGGTTTCATTGTACAAGACCCTCAAGTAGTTTCATTGTACAAGACTCTCAAGTAGTTTCATTGTACAAGACCCTCAAGTAGTTTCATTGTACAAGACCCTCAAGTACTTTCATTGTACAAGACCCTCAAGTAGTTTCATTGTACAAGACCCTCAAGTGGTTTCATTGTACAAGACCCTCAAGTAGTTTCATTGTACAAGACCCTCAAGTAGTTTCATTGTAAAAGACCCTCAAGTAGTTTCATTGTACAAGACCCTCAAGTAGTTTCATTGTACAAGACCCTCAAGTAGTTTCATTGTACAAGACCCTCAAGTGGTTTCATTGTACAAGACCCTCAAGTAGTTTCATTGTACAAGACCCTCAAGTAGTTTCATTGTACAAGACCCTCAAGTAGTTTCATTGTACAAGACCCTCAAGTAGTTTCATTGTACAAGACCCTCAAGTGGTTTCATTGTACAAGACCCTCAAGTAGTTTCATTGTACAAGACTCTCAAGTAGTTTCATTGTACAAGACCCTCAAGTAGTTTCATTGTACAAGACCCTCAAGTACTTTCATTGTACAAGACCCTCAAGTAGTTTCATTGTACAAGACCCTCAAGTGGTTTCATTGTACAAGACCCTCAAGTAGTTTCATTGTACAAGACCCTCAAGTAGTTTCATTGTAAAAGACCCTCAAGTAGTTTCATTGTACAAGACCCTCAAGTAGTTTCATTGTACAAGACCCTCAAGTAGTTTCATTGTACAAGACCCTCAAGTAGTTTCATTGTACAAGACCCTCAAGTGGTTTCATTGTACAAGACCCTCAAGTAGTTTCATTGTACAAGACCCTCAAGTAGTTTCATTGTAAAAGACCCTCAAGTAGTTTCATTGTACAAGACCCTCAAGTAGTTTCATTGTACAAGACCCTCAAGTAGTTTCATTGTACAAGACCCTCAAGTGGTTTCATTGTACAAGACCCTCAAGTAGTTTCATTGTACAAGACCCTCAAGTAGTTTCATTGTACAAGACCCTCAAGTAGTTTCATTGTACAAGACCCTCAAGTAGTTTCATTGTACAAGACCCTCAAGTGGTTTCATTGTACAAGACCCTCAAGTAGTTTCATTGTACAAGACTCTCAAGTAGTTTCATTGTACAAGACCCTCAAGTAGTTTCATTGTACAAGACCCTCAAGTACTTTCATTGTACAAGACCCTCAAGTAGTTTCATTGTACAAGACCCTCAAGTGGTTTCATTGTACAAGACCCTCAAGTAGTTTCATTGTACAAGACCCTCAAGTAGTTTCATTGTACAAGACCCTCAAGTAGTTTCATTGTACAAGACCCTCAAGTAGTTTCATTGTACAAGACCCTCAAGTGGTTTCATTGTACAAGACCCTCAAGTAGTTTCATTGTACAAGACCCTCAAGTAGTTTCATTGTACAAGACCCTCAAGTAGTTTCATTGTACAAGACCCTCAAGTAGTTTCATTGTACAAGACCCTCAAGTAGTTTCATTGTACAAGACCCTCAAGTGGTTTCATTGTACAAGACCCTCAAGTAGTTTCATTGTACAAGACCCTCAAGTAGTTTCATTGTAAAAGACCCTCAAGTAGTTTCATTGTACAAGACCCTCAAGTAGTTTCATTGTACAAGACCCTCAAGTAGTTTCATTGTACAAGACCCTCAAGTGGTTTCATTGTACAAGACCCTCAAGTAGTTTCATTGTACAAGACCCTCAAGTAGTTTCATTGTACAAGACCCTCAAGTAGTTTCATTGTACAAGACCCTCAAGTAGTTTCATTGTACAAGACCCTCAAGTGGTTTCATTGTACAAGACCCTCAAGTAGTTTCATTGTACAAGACTCTCAAGTAGTTTCATTGTACAAGACCCTCAAGTAGTTTCATTGTACAAGACCCTCAAGTAGTTTCATTGTACAAGACCCTCAAGTAGTTTTTTTTAACGAAAATGTCTAAATGTTCAGTTATAAATGAGAGTTTAGTTGAAGACGTCCGTAAAATAAACTTCCCTGACAAGGAAGAAGAGGAAAAGTGGTAAGTAGAAAACATCTAGAACGACAATAAACACAGGACAAATTCATCGAACTTTCGTTCTCTACGTACATTGTTATGAGTTGTCTGTAAATTTTTTTTCCAAAACTAGATTGGGGTGAATTTAGATAAAAATGAGTGAAAAATTGAATTTTTTCTCCATTTCATCATATTTTGAACCAGCTAACTGAATTTTTTTGCTGTTGCAACTATTATAATAGTTCAAATGAAGCGTTAATTTTCATTCGAAAAACAAAGCAAACTTTTTGAGTACCGATGTATCGATAGGATGCTTGCCTTTATTTCCTGACCATGTAGAAAGAATTTTGAATTTGGTCTCACATAAGATTCTCAGGCTATCGAAAGCTAAATCGTTTTGATCAGCCGTCACAGCCTTGAAAATAGTTTTGAAGTGAAGAAAAAACTTGACTGGTTTTTTTACTGGTAAAAAAATAAAGTAAGAAAAAACCTTGGGAATGATGGGGCCGATTTGCGTAGACTTAGTGGGCGACTCTCCATCAGCAGAGTCGCCCCGCAGCCATCACTGCCTCCTTCAAACAAAAGTAGAACCGAAATAATAAAATTTTACCAGATCATACAGATAATTGTTCCGACAATGCAATAGCAAAATAAGCAAATTACAAATTCAGCAAAGCTTTTAAAACAGTCTTTCTCTCTCGATCCGATAAGATGATTCGATTCACTACTTCCAAGAACTCAAATCAACACACATTCGGAGAAGAGAAGGGTAAACGGAAAAGAGCGTCTTTCAATGATTCTCATCACATTTCTTCCAATTTTTTCCAGCTTAACCACTAATTTCCCACTCACATCATATCATCTCTTCTCACACATTCGGTCTTCTCCTCTTCCTCCCTCCCCTTTTCAACCTTTGCAAGCGGTCTCCATTCAAAATGAGAAAGGATAAAAGTGCGGGACAGCGTTCTAAGTAGATTCGTAAACTTCTCATCTTGGAATTCTCTTATCGAAATTCTAGTAAGCTTTTTCGCTATAAGCACAACTGCACCATGATATTAATCTCTCCCTCGCCAGCATTTCATCAAGAGCAGAGCTCGGCATTGTTCCCACAGAGCATAATGAGTTCTCTCACAGCATTCAGATTGATTTGATAAATGAAGAAGAGAGCACGACCTTCACGATGCTTGAAAGCAAGTCAACACAAGAAAGAGAAACCCTTTTTCCTGGCTCAACGACTAAAGAAGTCATGAAAGGTTTATAGACTTCTGACTACTACTGTATATACATAGTTCACATTTCTAACAGGACAATTGGACATGGACAATTGAGAAAGCTTAACAAAACATATGATTACTCCAATGACTCTGGAACATGTCATTCTTAGCCTCAACTATGGTTCAAAAGTTGTTCTTTAAACTCTCTAGTTTTTGTTTGCATGAATAAACAAGCTTGAGTTTCGGACACCTTGAAGCCACATCTACTCCATCGTTTCAGATGTTCTCTCACTCGTTCGCACAAGAGGGCTCGGAAAGCTACGAAGCGGAAGTATACATTTAAATGGTGCTTTACGTCCTAACGGCTTTTGTAATGAAATGTTTGTGTCCTCGGGGATGTACTTGGTAACACGTTCACAGTCCCGATAAAAGTGAGAGAGATGTAATGGGCACGCCCCGTGAAGTGGTTTTTGTCGTTGTGGCGGATCATAGGTTGATAAAGCGTGTGCTAAGTATATCATAACAATTAGCGGCAAAAAAAATAAGGTAGTTTCAACTTACTACTGTACATCTTCAGGCTTCGATCGCACAGGAAGAGCTGAAACGACGTATCAATTTAGAGAAATGAAAAAGGGATTCTGAGAAATTCATTAATTAAAACTTGTATCTCGCAACTAATTCGATGCTATGTATGGATACCCACAAGATAGAGGAAACACTATATATGTACTTCTGGTGAGCCCTAATGGAAGACCGAGAGAGAGAGAGAGAGAGAGAGAGAGAGAGAAGGAAGACGAGAGAGAGAGAAGAGAGGAGAAGAGAGGGAGAGACGAGAGAGAGAGAGAGAGAAGAGAGAGTGAGAGAAAGAAAGAGGGAGAGAAGGAGAGAGCAGAACGTTGCGGAATAGAGCATGCAGTAAGACGGCAAAACATTCGAAGGGAGAGCTCACACAGCCGACGTAATTTGAAACAGCCTTCAGCGCGTGCATTAAGGCTCGAATGAACAACAAATATCGCTTGGATGTATGTAGTTCTCTCCCGCCACTTCTGTTCCTCGCGCCTCTTAGGACAAAGGATAGCGTGTAATATTTCCTAGGAGAAGACTCAATTTTTGAGTACCCAGTAAGCAGGAAACAAGCGAAAAAACCCTTACACTCGGTCAAAGCTCGACAAAGTGAAGCAGTATCAAGGTATTAATCGAGTTATGATGAGGAGGAAATTCTTAGAATCCTCATCAAAAGAAAGAGAGAAACTATCAGTCTCAGTTTCATAAGATCTTTTGAAAAAAATGGAGAAAATGCCTGAAAAAAGAAAGAAAAAAGATTGTACTTGGTAGGAGTAAAAGAAGAAAAAAATCTTCTAGAATAACAGGAGAATCAATTACTTACGGGATAAACACTACGGGGAGAAATCGAGCGTGTAAGAAGCATAAGCGACAAATACTAAACGGAGGCAGAGAAAGGTGACCTGAGTGAGAGAGCGCGAGAATGAAAGAGTGAGAGATAGAGCGAGAGAAAAGAGAGAGAGAGAGAGAAGGGGCAGAGAGAGAGAGAGAGAGAGAGAGAGAGATAGAGAGTTATTGAGACAGTGATAAAGAGTGAGTGAGAAGTGAGAGAACAAAATGAGAGAAAAAATGAAAGTAAAAAGTTTATGAGAGACCAAGAGCGTTAGACAGTGTGAGGGTGAGTAGAAGAGAATGCGCAATAAAAAAAAGGGTGCATGTATGAGAGAAACAGAGAATCAGATAGAGAGCCAGACAGAAAAAGAGAGAGAGTGAGACAGAAAGATAGAGAGAGAGGGGAGAGAGAGAGAGAGAGAGAGAGAGAGAGAGAGAGAGAGAGAGAGAGTCATCGGAAGGGATATAAGTGAATATTCGTTTTACGGAGGAAGTCTGAGGATAATAAGAGAAGGATGTGGAAGCGGAGCAAATTGAAGAGTAAAAAATTTTGACATAAACTTTTCCGGAATAAAATGCAGAAGGAAGAGAAAGAGTGATATGAGATATAGAAAGAGAAAAATAGAGTTAGGGAGAGAATGAGACAGATATAGAGAAAGAGAGAGAGGGAAAGAGAGTTAGAGAGAGAATGAGAAAGAGAGAGAGGGAAAGCGAGTTAGAGAGAGAATGAGAAAGAGATAGAAAAAGAAAGAGAGAGAGAGAGAAAATGGACAAGAAAAGAGAAAGATTGGTCGAGAATAATCATTTTTATTCAGAGCTGATAAATTTTTTTAGTCAAACGTTAAATAATAACATTTTTCTTTAAAAACAATAAAATAATTTTCCAAAAAATTTAAATTAAAAAAAAAAACCAAAACAATGTAAAAACTTATTAAAAATACAATAATTTATGTTAAGAGTACTTCCCTAGTTTTTTTTTATTGCTTTATTCACCACACGACAGTCTGTCGTCACTGTCTCTAACATAGGAAGTATATAGGTATTATAGTAATTACAAGAAAAGAAGGGACTATCCTTCCTTGATCTTTAAGTCAAGATACATAGAGGGAAGGTTTGCAAGTCCCAAATGCTCGTTTCCTAACAATTCATAACTTGTTTTATGTTTCCTCATCTAAAAATTAATTGTTTTTGCTTTTCTGGAAACAGTTGGGAAATTGAGGTTTTATCAGAAAGTTCTAAATGTAAAGAAGTAGAAGTTAAAAAAGATAGAAGCAGAACGACGACTTTAAAAGTTAAACGTTCGGTTTCCGCATCATTCTCTGAAGAATGGGATTAATGAGGTATAACAACTTTATCTTTTCGAGTTTCTTCATCTTCTATCATTCTTATCTCTCTCTCTCTCTCTCTCTCCGTTTTTCTTTCTTTCTGTCCCTCTCTCAAACTGACTGCCTCCCTTTTTCTTTCTCCAACCCCATTAAACGACTTTCAGGGTCGGTTCTGACGTGAGTTTGGGATAAAGATGACATAGGCAAGCTATAAGGGTCGATTGTTCGGGGTGGAAAGAGGGGAGAGGGCTGCATCCGTCCTTCGCCTTCCCAGGAGAGGGCAAAGAACCGCTATGGGTTCTTATTCCCATCTGGCCTCCCCGTGATGTAGCCTCGGCCCTTCTAGATGGCATCTACTACTTCAACTCCTACCATCCTCTTTAGTCTCTTTTCTGTTATATTCTAATCTTCTCTCTTCCTTTCTAACAGTCTTTCCGTCTTTCTCTTTCTGTCCTCCTATCTATCTCATAAATGTTTTCGAACATACTCTCTTCGCCTCCCCAACACTTTTCTATAATATATTTTCCTGCTGACACTCTGACTCATTCTCTCACTTTTTAACTCTCTCTTTGACTCTCTCATTTTTTTCTCACACCCTCTATTTTTTCTCCATCTACCTCTCCATAACTCGCTCTTTCTTTCTAAATCTCTGTTTCTCTCTAAATTCTTCCTGGGTTTTTTATCTATCTTGTTCTCGTCATTTTTCTGCGTCTTCATCTGTCTGTCTCTCACTATCTCACTCTCTACCCTTCCTTGACGCGCTTCCTCTCCGAGTCTGGGCGCTTTCTCTCGTATTCGATCTCAAGCCTTGTCCTCTCGTAAGTCTAGCCGGACGATCCTTCTCGAATCTTCATACATACTCATCTCATTCATTCTTTATCATTTTTGTTTGTTCATTGTATTACTTCTTGCTGCGATTCGGATGTTACATGATGTTAGTATGCGCGATTATTTGGCGGAGGGTCTCATTTACCATCATAACTCCGGACAGCTCGACCCCAACCAAGGAGGCGGCGAAGTTTTGGTCGTGCTTGCACGAATCTGACTGGCCCCAGTGCTGCTAGCAGTGATCTAAGGCGCAGCAAGTGGTTCTACCAGGATAGGTCTGTCCCCCATCTAAGGGGAGGGCGTACCCCGCGTAAGGCGGGAATAAGCGCGAGAGATATATGTAGTTTTACTTCTCGCTAGAAGTCCGCTACAAAACAGGATACAAGAAAAGCAAATTCCGCGAAAATTTTCAGTTTTGCAGCTTTGAACAAAGCGAAAACATCGGTGGCTTCAATTTGGCGAAAAATACGAAGGAAGAGTAGAAGCAATATTTATGTAACTATTGGTAATTTAGTAAAAAGCTTCTCAGCGCATTGAAGTTTCGATACTCGAGAACAAGGTTGTAAATATCTAGCAACTTGCGTATACTTTAGATAAAAAACAGAAAAGTTCTATCAAACCGATAATTCAATTTTTTACAGTTATGAACATTTTTTCAAGCGACTATAAAGTATAGAGAACAAGGCATATGAGCCTTTCATATAACACTATCGCACGGAATAGCAATGTGCCCCCGTGGTGTAATGGTAACACGCGCTCCCGGTTTGAGTCGAGATAGTCTGGGTTCGATCCCGCCCGGTGTACTAGCTTTTTTCTGTGCGATAGTTCAATCATTTGTCATCTTAACCAGGCGTCACTGCCTTTAAACTGTGTAACTTAAAATTTGAAGATTTATCATCCAACTATAAAGCATACTTTCAAAAAGTTCACTTAGAGAAATAAAAAAACTTTGTTAAACATTTTAGTATCATTGCTAGTACAAAATTTTTTCGTTTTTCCTTCTCTACATTATCAATTATAAATCCTCAAACGCTCAATCTTTCTCGAGAACCCAAGAAAAGAATAAATCTCACTAAGACAGATTAGCAATCAAAGCACGTGTCGTGATAACAAAGAACTCGGGAAGAGACAGGAGGAGGGCGGGGGGGGGAGAGATAAGCCGGGTGGTCAGGCGGCTGGGGGGGGGCAGAAGAGATTTCTCCAAAGACAAATCACCTAGAGAGCGAGTCCAGGCAATATATTGATAGTCTAGTAAAGCGGGAGAAAGGTCGAGCTAGTAAGAGAAGAAGCAGCGAAATTCATTCCAATGATAAATAAACAGAAGCTGGAGCAGGAATGTTTATGGAAGAGGACAGGGTTGAGAAAAAGACACAGAGGAATAGAAAGACAAGGGAAAGGGGGAGAGAGAGAGAGAGAGAGAGAGAGAGAGAGAGAGAGAGAGAGAGAGAGAGAGAGAGAGAGAGAGAGAGAGAGAGAGTAAGAGAAAGAGTCAGACGCCCGATTGTGAGTATGACTCGTTGGGATTCATTGCTATTGGGCTCGCTGAGTAGTTTGGGTTTTTGTATAGCTCAGCTTTTCACAGTCATACATTTTCAGAGGAGTCCAAAAAATAGAACATCATAAGGACGAGCTACACAGTAGGGATCGAAGCGACCTAATAATGGAGAAGTGTATTCTTAGAAGGAAGAAAAAATTACTTGAAATTGGAGAGAACTGCTTTTAAATAAGACGATAGAAAAATAGGAGTGTTTAGAATATGTAAATGGTGACTGTACCAAAAAATATTGCTTTAAAAAAACAAACACTTCCATGTTTCAATAAAGTAAAACCCTTTGACAATAAATTACTCAAAATGTCCAACTCTTGAACGCGTAAGCTCAAAAAGAAATACTGCATAAGTCATTCATAATATTTACTTGCATGGGTACGGGCTTTCCTTACTAGCCGAGGCAGCTCATTTAATCATACTCTGAGAACAGACAGGAGTAAACAAGAACAACTTTTAATGAGAAACTTCCTCCCATGTTATATTGTTTTTATATTTCGATTCCACGTTAAACATACACATGTACATGGAAATAAAGAATGAATGAATGAATGAATCGGAGCGTTTTCTGTAAGAATAAATGAGTGGATGGATAAATAGATGGGTGTCACTGGATCAGCCTCGAGGAGAAACGCGACGCATTTCTCCTCGTTTTTCCACGGTTTGGGTCTACATGGGCTTAATTATAGAGGATGACATTTCTTTTTGGTCTGCCACGGTAAAACATTGTGCTTCTTCTTTTCTCATGTAATGCACGCTTTTCAAGTAATGAAGCTGCATCTTTCTTTTCCGTTTTTCTTTTTTTTATCTCTTTTTCCTTTTCTCCTTCCTTCTTTCTCTAAATCTTGTTTTCTCTCTCACTTTCTCATTTTCCATCTGGGTGTCTCGCATTAACTCAGTCTCGCTCTCTCATTCGCTCTCTCTACCTCCCATGCCTCTGTTTCTCTAGCCTATGGTTTTCGTCAGTTGTGTGTCGCCAGTTTCTCTCTTCTTTTTGCGTTGTCTCGTGTATGTTAATCGATGCCATGCCCTACGCCGCAGAAGCTAGATATACAAGGAGATGAAAGCTTCTTTTCTGAAGTTCTCTCTCTCTTTCTCTCTCTCTCTTTCTTTCTCTCTCTTACTCTCTCTTTCTCTCTCTCTCTTTCTTTCTCTCTCTTACTCTCTCTTTCTCTCCATCTCTCTTCATCTCTCTCTCCCCCTCTCTGGATCCCTCTCATTGTAAGACACTCTCTCTACTTCTCCTTTGATCTCTCTGTTTTTCTCTCTCTTTCTCTTCTTGTTCCTGTCTCTCTCATTTTCCTTCTATCTCTTTCTTCTAGAGTCTCTCTCATTTTCCTTCCATCTCTTTCTTCTTCTCTTTTTTCTTTCTTCTTCTTTTTTCTCTTTCTCTCTTACCATCTTTTCGCATTCTTTTCTCCTCTTTCTTACTTCGGTTTTCTCTTATTATTCATCAACTCTTAACTTTCATGTCTGTAAAAATTTCTCTGAAGCGTTCTCCCAGGAAATGATTATTTCTATTCCTGGTTAAACAAAATAAAATATGTAAAAATGTAGTCCCTACTGGATTAGGACTCTTTTTGCGCACAAGTAAGAATCTCTGGTGTCAGCTGAAAGCTACAATGGAAACATATAATAATCACCCCGCCTCTAAAGTTTGTAGGCAAAAAACGAAATTGAGCATTATGAAAATCAGCATCCACGTGCACGAACATGAGCAAAAGCTAAAGAAAAATTGGAGCAAATGAAATTGTACTCGAAAGAGTTCTCAAATGATTGTGATGCATTTCATTGAATATGCACAGTGATACATTCGAAGAAAAGTTTGAATAGAGAAGACTAAAAACTTGATGAATTATATTGGCCGACAGCCATTTTTCATTCAACTCTCACCTCCCCCAGTCTGCTTGGGATCAAGCTTGCTCATTCAACTCTCACCTCCCCCAGTCTGCTTGGGATCAAGCTTGCTCATTCAACTCTCACCTCCCCCAGTCTGCTTGGGATCAAGCTTGCTCATTCAACTCTCACCTCCCCCATTCTGCTTGGGATCAAGCTTGCTCATTCAACTCTCACCTCCCCCAGTCTGCTTGGGATCAAGCTTGCTCATTCAACTCTCACCTCCCCCATTCTGCTTGGGATCAAGCTTGCTCATTCAACTCTCACCTCCCCCAGTCTGCTTGGGATCAAGCTTGCTCATTCAACTCTCACCTCCCCCATTCTGCTTGGGATCAAGCTTGCTCATTCAACTCTCACCTCCCCCAGTCTGCTTGGGATCAAGCTTGCTCATTCAACTCTCACCTCCCCCAGTCTGCTTGGGATCAAGCTTGCTCATTCAACTCTCACCTCCCCCAGTCTGCTTGGGATCAAGCTTGCTCATTCAACTCTCACCTCCCCCAGTCTGCTTGGGATCAAGCTTGCTCATTCAACTCTCACCTCCCCCATTCTGCTTGGGATCAAGCTTGCTCATTCAACTCTCACCTCCCCCAGTCTGCTTGGGATCAAGCTTGCTCATTCAACTCTCACCTCCCCCAGTCTGCTTGGGATCAAGCTTGCTCATTCAACTCTCACCTCCCCCAGTCTGCTTGGGATCAAGCTTGCTCATTCAACTCTCACCTCCCCCAGTCTGCTTGGGATCAAGCTTGCTCATTCAACTCTCACCTCCCCCAGTCTGCTTGGGATCAAGCTTGCTCATTCAACTCTCACCTCCCCCAGTCTGCTTGGGATCAAGCTTGCTCATTCAACTCTCACCTCCCCCAGTCTGCTTGGGATCAAGCTTGCTCATTCAACTCTCACCTCCCCCAGTCTGCTTGGGATCAAGCTTGCTCGAAAAAAAAACAACGGAAAAATTCGTTGTTTTTTTGGCTGAAACTTTTTACCCATCATTTCAGGCTCATTTCATGAAGTTTGTGAAACTATGAAGATGAATGGACATACATCAACTTTAAAAAAATAAAAAATAAACGGTCTCAGCTGGTTTCCTATTTCATATTGTATAATTAAGGGAGACGAAATGAATAAAAAGTCGAGATAATGCGGAATTTACTAAGCAGAAGGATAAGAAAACAATTTTTGAAAAAAAGGAACTCAACTTCGAAGCATAATCGAAAATTGTAAGAAAAGTTGAAGTTGAAGTTTTATTACGCAAAGTATTTGTAACATCACGTGTAAAAGCATAAGTCAGAGAGAAGATATAGGGTTTCTGGGGCATAGGGGATATGAAGAATTTAGGGTTTCAGAGATGTTTTCCGATGGTAGTCCCTACGGAGGGATTTGAGTTAGGAAATCAAGAATAATAAAAAAATCATTCATACCAGCCACCCAGAATGACGCAAAAGGGAAAATTACGAGAAGTGTGGAGAGTTGTTACATGGCGGCCGCACAGGAAAATTAGAAAAGGGAAGAAAAAGTGATGGGACTCAGCAGCAGAAGGATGAATCAAGTGCAGATGGCCTCGAGAGTGACGATTTTTTTAAAATTTACTTTTTTTTTGAAATTTCCTTTTTTTTAAATTGTCTTTGAGACCGTTTGCCTAGGTCTGCGAACGACGTTAGGCAACCCATCTATAACTTGTGTGCTTTTCAAAAAAAACTTTTACATAACTTGACGCACTATATTGAAAAACGTTCTCCAAAAGAAAAAAACTGTTGAATTTTTATTAAGTTATGTTAGATGCAAATTTTTTTATCTCATCAAGAGTCTGCGGTTTATTATGATTTTTTCATATGTACTACTCAAAAACCTGACAAATGTTTGATTTTGCATAACAGAACATTGAATGAAGACAACAGTTATTATCAATCAAAGACTTTGAAAAAACTTAGTTTTATTAACATATCACATCGTTATGTCATGTTACTCTCCTATTGCTAACCACCTAACGCACTATATGAAAAAATTGCGATCGGTGAAGCATGAATGTATCTTTCAAGTTCTGAAAACGAAATGTGGCTTTTAGCTACACCACACAACAACCGAGTTATTCTTGACATTCACTCGACTTATTCTTGACAACCATGAGCGATAAATTTTTGTTTAAAAAGAGCAACATGGAAAAATTTTCTCCGGATAAGTGTTTTCTATAATCCGTTAAGATTCGCTTTGCACCGCAAAAGCACCGCTCGCAGTCCACGGATCCGGCGGGTAGTACCAGGTACTTATCAGCTAATTTACGAAGAAGTGGGTATACTGCCTTCGAAGTGGGTATACCGCCATAGAAGTGGGTATACTGCCTTGCCAGAAAACCAACGGGTTTTCTGTTGTGATAGTTTCACTTCTACCCATGTCTCGAGTTCCTTAAATTGCAAGATTGCGAGCTTCGAGATGATCGTTCAGGCGAATTAGTTAACAAAACAAAATGGAATATTTCAGATCCTGGTGTAAACTTGTGATGTGTTACCGCATCAACATACACGAGTTCACCCGGATTTGGAGAATCGAAAAAAAACCAAAACATTCTTTAGTAGAAATGAATGAAATGAATGAGCGTCTTCAACCGCGCTCAGTCTTAACTTGGATATGATCACAAGAAATCGCCAAAGGCGGCGAAAATCCGTCGCCCCGATGCAAGACTCACCAGATGATCTAAACTGCGCGCGGAAGAGGAACGTGACAACCTTCCTTGCTCCTCATGTACTTTTATTGATAGGAGCTCTCCCATATTAGAGTAGAGAAACATTGTGAAGGTGCATAATGTGTTTATTTTAAAGATAAATTGTGTAGAATTTTAAAAGATAAAGTTCTGCTTTAAGTAATGGATAACAAATGCGAAAGTCTGTTTCGCCCCTGAGCCCAGACAGACTTTCGCTCTCTCCGGGCGGGGCTCTTCAGTGAGTTCCCAGAGAGACCGTGATAGAGAAATAATAAGTAAATTTTAAACAACAAATTTAAATTATTAAACTAAATTGTAATAACGATAACATAAAAAACATAAACAAAAAACATGAACAAAAAACATAAACAAAAAAAAGGGAAAATGTCAATAGCGTATGAAGTAGGGATGAGATATTTAATAACAGAAAAGGAGATAGGGAAGGAAGGGAATTGAGTAATCAATGATGATACTCAATATGTTGGAACTGTTCAATGATCTTTTGTTTGATATTAATGTGTACTGTGTTATATTTTAGAGATATTGATGGGTTTTTGGTAACAGTTTTAATTAATCTACCTAATATTATGTGATCTTGAAATTGATTTGTCCTGTAAGAGTCTATTAACATAGTGATTCTGTTGAGAAAGTCTTCTATGTGTTTACAGTTATTACTAAAACGTAAAGTTTCACTGTATATGGTGTTAAGACCAATGTTGATAGGTATATTAGAGCTAAAGTGGGGGTATTTTATAACCTTAAAGTTGTATGCATCGGTTTTGTTGTATAGTTTAAACTTTGTAGTACCATCTTCTAAGATTTCTATGTCTAGATCAAGAAATTCGGCTTTGTATCTCTGTTGATTAGTTTGTTCTAAAGTAAGAGAATTATGATATACTTCTTTTGTAAAAGAAATGAACTCATTCAATTTGTTTGATATATGAATTAAATCATCAATGTATCGGAAGGTACAATTAAGTGAAAATCTTAAAGGGTGAGTTCCTTTTATGTTTTGGTTAATATACTGAAATTCCATCATAGCTAGTGTTAAGTCAGCTATTTGAAGAGACGCGTTATTACCTTGAGGTATACCCTTGTTTTGTTTATATATAGTTTGACTATAAAGGGCATAGCTATTGTCTAAGATATAAGTAAGCATTTTGTATATTTGAAAGGGAAGGTAAGTTCTACTCTTGTTGAAAGGGAAGGTAAGTTCTACTCTTGTTGGCTTCATTAGTGTAACTGGTTTGTTTACCTTTAATTCTGATGGCTTGGAATCCACTATTTTTGAAACAAGTTTTAATAACTTTTTTTATGTTGATCTTAACTATGTCATGTGGGAGGTTGGTAAAAAGAGAAGTGAAGTCAGCACAGTATATTTCTTTTGTTTGATTCCCCGATAGTCTAAGTTCATGAAGAACGGGTTTAGTATTAAGAATAGAAAATAGGTGGTTAGTACCATTTCTTTCGCTTGTTTGTTTGCAATAACTTTTGATATGTCTGGATAGATGTTTGAGAATTAATTGAAGTTCTTGAGATAATGGTTTGAGACTGCTGTTGGAGGCTCCGGTTATAAATCGGAATTTAACGGGATTTTTGTGCATTTTAGGTATACCATAAACAGTTGGTATGTCGTATATGTTAGATAAAGGGATAGGAATTTTGAGTTCTTTAGTTAGTTCCAAGTGTTTATTAATTATGTTAAAGGTGTTTAAAGAAGGAATTGGTTGATAGGTTCTAGTATTTTCTGTGCTTGTATTCATCTCTTCGTTCATAAATAGAAGATATAATTTCTTGCAAGTAAATGCATAGTTGTTACTAGCTTTATCAATAGGAGTTATTATGAAATTTTTTCGTATTTCAAAAATGCTTCTGTAGATTTGCTTGTAATTAGTGGAATCGAAATAGTGGAATCTGTCGAGATATCTAGAAATCAGTGGAAGGCAGTGTTTTTGGAGTATATTGTAAATAATAATACGATCATATTGATTAAGATAGAATGTTTTGGTCATTTTCGTTACTGTCTGGTTAATGGATTGTTCCATTTCTGAAATAATTGTATCTTTATCAACATTTTCACAAATGCGATATTTTGTACCTCGATTCATATGTCATCATTCGCAAAGATCGCAACTCCCGAGGCGGAGGTGTAGCCATTATCGTGAGAGATTATATTACTTTTACGAAACCTTAACTCGAAAACTCTTGCAATGAATTGACTGTCATAGGCATTCTTCTCTCGAGGAATTTTTTTCCGCTTGATCGTTTGTTATCGACCGCCTCACTTCTCGATAGAACAAACACGTTCCATGTGTGAACTACTTTCGAATCTAATTTTTTCTTCCAATTCTCCATATGTACTTGTAGGAGATTTCAACAGTGATGCCCTATCTCATCCCTCTACTCGTTCGGACCATGTAGTCAACGATATGATCTCATCTCTAGGCTCATCAGTTATCTGCAAAGGACGAAGAATCGATGTACTCTAAGTGAATGTGCTTTGCTCTAAGTGCACTGTTGATATAATATATCTAGATGATTTTTCACGAGCATTCGACACTCTTAGCATTTCCAAACTTCTCTGCAACTGTTTTCATTATGGCATATCTGATCCTTTGCTTTCTTGGCTTGAATCTTTTTTCACAAATCGTAAATTTTCGGTCCGCATGAATGAAAGGATATCTGCTAGCCTCCCAGTCCTCTCAGACGGGACGCCTTTTCTTGGACCGGTCCTTTTCATCCTCTACATAGCTAATCTAAGAAGTGTCCTCGAGCCTTTTCATAATGTTCATCATCAAGCTTATGCGGACGACATTAAGTTATATATTTCCTACAATGAGAATAATTTTGTTGATCGATGTCTGCTCTAGATGCTGTATATGATTGGTGTACATACTTCCAATGTCCTCAGTCTAGAAGCACCCATCTCCATTTGGGTTCTCACACCTATAAGCCAACATATAACATCAATGACATTGTATTATACCCTGTTTCTAAAGTGCGAGATTTAGGCGTTCAAATAGTTCCAACTTTTCGACGTAGTCCTGCTGTAATCGATAGACTTTCCAAGGCCAGTAATGTACTCTTTATTCATTGCAGTCACAATAAATGATCCTCAGATTATAGCCAGTTGTTTTAAAACATATGTATTGGTCATTCGGAATAAGCTTCTTGCTTTTGGAATTCGTATTTGGTCAAAGACATTAAATTGATCGAACGTGTACTTAGTTCATTTACTCGGATTGTCTACCGTAGATGTTTCCCCAATGCTGCACTCTCTCTCTGCCTCCCTACAAAGATTGATTAGCGAAACTGCATCTCTCGTCTGTTTATATTAGAAGAATTTCAGCTTATCTCAAAATAGGCTGGAAAATCTACAACAGCCTCTCGATCATCAAAAGAAAACTAGTATTTAGAAAAGTATGTCCTACTCGAACAAACCATTTCGGCATTTTCATTGAATGTACAGAGAACAATGCTGTTTTTATTTGTTTGCGGTTAGAATTACTCGGATGTTCTTCGAATTTCCCAGAGATGTACTACATAATCCATCATTCGCAGTGTTTAGACATAACTTAGCGACTTCCTCTTTTGTAGAATCTCGTGCTAATATTAAGAGCAATGTTATTTTTGTATGAAAGCGTTTAATTGGTATTTTCTTCGACTCGAGTGCTTTTTGTGTTATGTTTGTATTTTCGAATCATTTTTGCATTTTAAAATGTAGATAAAATATATATATATATACTAAAAACAGCTTTCAGCACACATGTGACATCTGTGACAGCCTGCTACGAGGATTTCTGTGTTTTTTTCACTAAAGGTTAAGATACCATAAGAGAACACAACCGCGAAATAAACTATGGAAAAGTAGTGATGACGAAATTCCAAAAAATAGAGAAATTTTCATGATTAGTAAATCACTTCAATGAAGTGCACTCGTGTCTTTTTTAAACACGAATTTTCGTAACTAGACACGTAATACGTCTTAAGATTGGGTTAAAAGGATGCAGTCTGGGTGAATATCTCGAACTCTGTTTTTTAAATGCATTGAAACCGTCTAGACACACAAAGATTACTGAAAATTCAACAAAAAAACAATTTTAAAGCGTTTTTCTCTCCATTTTTTCAAATTTTTCTTTTTTTTAAAAACTTTTTTTCCTTCAAAAAATGTCGAAAAAACCGGAAAAACCAAAAAAAAACTAAAAACAAAAAAGAGCAACCCCTATATCTACCGCGAGAATCAGTACCTTTTATATTATGATATCTCTCCCAATCTATTAAGATACTTTTTATAAGTACTTCATGAAATGATCTGTCTATTCTTTTACAAAGCTCTTGCATAAACATTAAAAGACAGTTGTAATGCATCGAATTTTTGAACTAATTTCTTGATAAATATATTTTTTAATTTGCTCCGCTGAGTTTGTATTACTTCTTCGTGGACTATTTCATGAGATAAAACATCTTCCCAACTCACTTTCCATTTATTTATTTTATTTTTTATACTAATCATAGAAGTTGAAAGTGTCTTGGATATGTGCATCCGAAGACGGAAATGAAAGCTTTAATTTTTGGTTCAACAAAGTTCCGGAAACTTTTTATTATTCAAATCTCAAATATTCCAAAAATTATTTCTACAAATAATCTAAACATCAAGAACGGTTAATGAGAAGCGTTGTAAGGGAAGGTTTTTTAATCATCTAAAGGCCAAGGAATTTAACTGAATACTACCAAATTTCTTTACTCTAAACCGTTTCTAAAACTCTTTGCTACTACTAGTACTGAAACGATTGATTTGTGTAGTAAAACTGCGCAAAAAACTTTGAAGCTTATTAATATTTTTTATCCTTCTCCTTTCTCTACTGGGAGTTGAAATCAGTGAAATAACTTAAACTCTAATTACTTGAAGGAAGTTTCATTTTGATACTAAGTACACCTCCCTTGACCTAGTAGTCAGTGTTTTACACTTTAAGGGGTTTTACTCTAATATTGAACGGTTTACTCTAGCAATATTGGATCTACTCTGATATTAAGTTCGTTTCACCTTGAATTCAGATATGCACTTGGTTCTCTCTTAGAGAGCCGCATTGGTCTTACGGTGGAATGATTGAGGGTTAATAAGTCTCGGAGTGGCTAAGGTCGAGCAGCCGGCGGTTATCTTGAGCCGCTCACTTCCTGCCTCAAGGGTTCAAGCATTGTATCTTTGAAACGACGGTTGTACCCATGAGCCACATTTTGTCCTCGAACCTGAACGTGTTTTTGTGAGAAAATTTTGCTCTTCGCAGAAACGGACCAAGACCGTAGAAACTTTGCAGCTTTGCTGTAAGGGAACCGAAGCTGTGAACTGCGTATTCTCAATGAACACTTTAAATAACAAAATAAGATTTTAAAGACATAAAATACTTTTAATTCAGATTTTCTATGTTTAGTAATAACAACTTTGAATGAGGATAAACGAGAACCGGCTAAAGTTCTCTAGCAAAAATTCGGCAGAAACAAAACTTTCAAAACTCGCTCTCCGGGCGATGCTCCCACACAGCTACCAAATTCGAGCCACGCTCCCTCCATAAAATTACTTATCAAATCCTGGGCCCGTATGCAGAGTCGTGTATCAAAATATATTATAAAATATAGCCTACAAAATAGTGAGTTGGAGAAGAGAACAAGGCGAGAGACTCCAATCAATGTAAGAAGCTCGAGTCTTTTTCTCATGTTTATCACACTGTTTTTAGACTATGATTTACCCTTTTACTTGGTCCATGACTCTGCATACGGGCTCTGATGATATTATTTTGCTACCCAATCTCCTGAGATGAAATACAGAACTAATCGGGTAGAACCATAAACTTCTCTGTGGTTCAATGATACGTGTGCAATGCAGCGATGCAAGCACTATTTTTTTGCCTAAAACATTCCTAAAACTTCATTCTTAAAATATTCCTAAAACTTTTTGGTTTCTGTGGATTTGTCCAAAGTGAAGTTCTCATTTTTAACCCATTGCACACTTCAATAAAGCACGCTACTCCCGCTCCAGCAAGTTAGCGTTAAAAATACAGGTGAAGGTGAGCAAGGAAACCTGCAGGTGAGTGACAGCATGGAATTCGTGCCCATCGGTCCAGTAGCCACGGTGGTGGCACCATTGATGACTATCCTTGTCGGTTCTTGCACCAGATCCGCGCGGACACTAAAGCAGCAGTCCCATTCGATTCCTTTCTTTATTCCAACATTGATTCCTTATTCCGTGCACATGTGATATTTGCGAACAATGAACGTTGCAGATATGCACGGACTTTTTTCTAGCGGCATTCCTACTATTTTTTCCCATTGCACATACATTACGCTCGAAAAATATAGAAACATGCTATTTTCTAATTTTTCTGAAATATTGTACTGTCATATTCGTGTCCTAATGCATGATGATTTTACTAGCGTCTCAAAATTTGGGGCATTCACGCACATGAAAGTTTTTTAATTTCGATTTTGGGTTTACAGCTGTACTAGGGTGTATAATATTTTGATGAGAGTTAATTTTTGCTGTGTGTTTAGAAAAGATGGGATGTCCGAGACGATCTCAGATGAAAAGGGAAGCAGAAATGGGGCAAAGTAGCTCAGAAAAGAGAGGTTCGTAAGAATGACGCATATTGCTTTAAGGCTGTAATGGAACAATCAGCATGGAAAAATGAGTTTTACGAATCATTGTCTATTATTGTATACATATATGCCCATTTCAGACATGTATTTTGATTCACTCTATATCAAATTACAATTATCATAAAAGAGCATGGTTTTTCGCTGTTGTTTTTCATAGTTTTTTTTGGCGCTTCTGCACTTGGGTTGGGCAGGTTTTACGGGAAAACTAGCGATTAAAATTCAAAGTTTTTGTGGTTTTGGACATTATAGGGCCTAGCCAACTTCTTTGAGAAAACATAATTTTTTAAAAAGTATTTTTAACATCAAATTTCGCTTAGACTAAGTATTTTTACGCTAACGAGACCGTACGGCTTAAGAGACCGTTTTGTTTAAAAAAAAAACCTTGTTTTGGGAAAGGAAAAGGGGGAGGGGAATGGGGGGGGTGAGGCTAAGCAGGACTTTGGAAGTAGGGGACTCTGAAGGGAAAATGGAGAGTAAGAGGCCCTACCTAAGCGAAGAAGGGGAAAAGTATATAGGAAAAAAGGGCCCTAAGAAGAAAGTGTGGAAAGGAGGTTTCTTGAAAAAAAATTTTCTAGAAGAAAGAATAGAGGAAGAACACAACACAACGACCCAAAATCAGCATTAGACTGCGCAATTTCACAAGTATTATAAATTGGTGTTTGAATACGCGCCTTAGGGAGTGTACTGTAGGTGCATTGCGTATGCGTAGCATACGGGGAGACGAGAGAGGAAAGTAACTCAGTCTACGTTTATCGTGCGTTAAAGCAAGATGCTTTAAGTGGTAGTATGAGTGTTGAGTGGTTTTTTTGGATTGATTGTTGACGCAGATTTGACGTGAATCGTCAAGAAGAGTGTTAGGTTCTGGAACACTTAGTAGGTTGTGTGTTATATTATTGTCAATGAATGTCTATTCGGCTAAGAATTGCCGATTGCTTGGCTTTGATTTACGCTTAAAGTTGCGCAGTGTAAGTTGAAGGCTGAATTACTCGTTATTATTGTTAAAGTTATGGGTGAAATTGTGGTGATCGAGTTTTGCAAGGAGTGAGATTGTGAAGGTCGAGTTTTGCGTCTAGGCACGCCGTTTATCCTTCTCATTGTCATTTAAGTGCTCGGATATGTTCGCGTTATTCGCTGATTGCTGGTCTCAGTTCTGTTTATCGGGGTAATCGTACAGAGTAGCGTATGTGAGTTTCGTTTGTGCTATTACAGAATGTGGACCGAGGCAACTTAGCTGCGTAGCTAGACTGAGCGCGCGTGCTTGACAGTCAAAGAACAACGGAGCGAGCCGTGAGCGAAGGGTCATTGAGTAAAAGGGGTAGTCACCGACTACACAGAGTTTTGATATCAAAACTCCATGGTGTTCATAGCCGTATTCCAGTATTAAAATTCAATTTAATTGTGGAGAGAAGTTGATTAGAGTTTTTGAGGATATGTATTGCGTAAGGAAATGCGAAAGAACTTTTGACTTGAACAGTCTGAACGAGAAAGTTGTTCATATGTAGCGAGTGAGAATTTCTATGATAGTAGAAAGTGGACAGAACTATGTATAAAAAGATGAGAATGAAAAGGTAAGTTACTGAGCAATCCCGAGTAAGTTGTTGGCATTAGCGCACAAAAAAATTTGTGAGTGACGTTTTTGAACGTGTTCGCGTCATTGGGCCAGAGAGTGTCCCTCAAGTAGGATGCAGGAGGAGGTGTGGGAGCAATTAGTTCGCAATCACGGCATTAGTTGCTAGCTTAGCAGGATTTCGGATTGAAGAGTATCAGGAGTTCGGGTATATTTGGATGGTGGTATTGTGTGAGAAGGAAGTGTGATCGAAGGCCTCAGGGCAGACGAGATAAGCCGTGTAACAAGAAGGATCAAGGGTAAGACCGGTAACGTACAGGCACAAGGGTAAGAACTGAAACAAGCAGGCACAAGAGTAAGACCTGGAACAAGCAGGCACAAGAGTAAGACCTGGACAAGCAGTCACAAGAGTAAGACTTGGAACAAGCAGGCACAAGAGTAAGACCTGGAACAAGCAGGCACAAGAGTAAGACCTGGAACAAGCAGGCACAAGAGTAAGACCTGGAACAAGCAGACACAAGAGTAAGACCTGGAACAGGCAGACACAAGAGTAAGACCTGGAACAAGCAGGCAGAAGAGTAAGACCTGGAACAAGCAGGCACAAGAGTAGGACCTGGAACAAGCAGGTACAAGTGTTGCGGAAGAACAAGTCCAAGTGACGGCGGATTCGTAATTAGAGTATCAGATTGATCGGAAAATTGGAAAAGTGATCAGTAATGGATTGAGATAAGAATCCGTAATGGATTAGAGGGGCTGAGTAACGTTGCCGGGGAGTCACGGCCGGAATTCAAAATAAATATAAGAAGTACTTGGTGCAATACATGCATGTCATGTAGAGATAAGAGGAAAAGCGAGTTTGAGGTCAACAGATGACGAATCGGTCAGGGGTGAAGGCAGACAGGAGGAAGAAAATATAGATTTTCCGGAACAAGATAGAGGTGAGTTGTGACGCTGGGTAGAGAATAGATTCGAAGGTAAACCGATCAGCAGGTTTCGAGAAGGAGATTTGTTGGCTGATATAACCAACCGATTTGATGCATTGAAAGTAGCGTAAGAGATCGTCTTCTAAAAACGAGTCGACTGCAGAGTAGGGGTGGAATATATCAGAAGAAGAAAGAATTTCCCAGGCAAAACGAGAATTGGAAGCAATTCGGTTTCCAGTGAAAACCACTGGAAGAAGGTCAGAAAGAAAGGTACTATAATGGAGATAACATGAGACAGCCAAGTGATGGTCGTCAGGATTAAGGAAGAAAGTGAAAGGGCAGACTTGCACAAGATTGCCAGTGCGATTGTTGCACAAGCTGAATTCGGTATTGTATGTATATTAAGGCGGTTGTAAGAGAGTAGAATATGGAAGCAGATTTACAAAGTAGAGTGAAAAAAAAGATGACTGGAGCACTAAGAAGCGGACATTCAGAGGATGGGCACCAAAGAGACGGTTGCCGGTGGCAGACATGTTCGCACATGTGTTAATGGTGAGAAGTGTCGCTCAAAAAGGAGATGGTAGAAATGAGTAGCGTTAACACATTGGTTTCTGAAGGTGTGAGGAAGGATGGCACGTTTTTGTGGTGTAATCGCCCACTGCAAATAAATAATAAAATAAAAAAGAAAGTTTACTTGCGGAACAAAGTGCAGATCAAATGTGATATTGAAAGTACCTTGTGGCAATTGTATCCCATATTACAGTAGGTTTCGAAAGGGAGAAACAAGTTTCTCTTAAGATGCATTTTGTTACAGGAAAAGGGCGAATAGAATAGTAACAGGCGCTTACATTCTGAAAACGTTCTGTGAAACAAAGGCAGCGTCTGAATTCACATTCCGTTCATGTACTTTCTAGGACTAAGAGCAGAAAGAAGTACTAGTGCACGGTCTCTACCTTGGTCTACGCTCATGGTTTATTCACTGCGGTCAAGTGTTGTACATCCCGAAGGCGGGTGTATTCAAACAAAGGTTATATGAGACGACGGATGGAGTTTACGACAGTAGGAGTCAATATAATTGGTGTTTGAGTACGTGCCTTAGGGAGTGTACTGTAGGTGCGTTGCGTATGCGTAGCATACGGGGAGACGAGAGAGGGAAGTAACTCAGTCTACGTTTATCGTGCGTTAAAGCAAGATGCCCGCCCACAGTGGTAGTTTGAGTCCCGCCCACCCAAATTAAGATGAAGGAGGAGAACGCTAGAGTCTTGAGAGATGGCTGACACTGAGGTTGAATGAAGTACCTTAAGAAGTCGCGCCAGGAGCAATCGCGGAGAGCAGCAGACTCCGATGTCTTAGGTAGTTCATGGCTTACAGAAAATGTACGAAGAAGCGTTGGAATGTGGGATCGAAGTTACAATGGCTGCATGATATGAGTTACAATTATATCCATTCGCGGCTGGAGTTAAGCAAGAATACAAGGCTTATAGTCGTATCTTAGGGACGGTCAAAGCGACAACGTCGCCAATTACAAGAGTGAAAGTATAGTACATCAGAAACAAAAGAAGCGTTACCTAGACTGACCTCAAAGAAATAGGCTGACTGAGACGATTGAAGGACCGAAATGTGGCTCGTGGCATTTCGAATAATATGCCGAGGTAGTAGCGTTACTAAGAGGAGGTGTCATCAAAGGGAGGCTCCATTAGAATTGGATTTAGACGAGCAAGAAATGAATAAAGTGGAAAAGGTAGTGAAAAAGTTATTGGACGAGTTAAATGTCTGAAGAAGAGCAGTTGGAGAACAAATATGTATAATACATTATCTCAGTTATCGATCACCAGATGTCATAGCGTCTACCAATTTTCGGTTCCAATAACTGTTTTTCGTGATGAATTCAACGTTCGGACTGAACTAATCACTGAAATAGAAAGTTGAGATACCAACCGATGTACTAGGACTGTTCGCAACGACGACACAGTTGCACATTCCAGTCCTATATCCAAGTGTTTTCCAATTTAATAATCTGTCGGTCAGCCATGGCCCATGGGAGCAATAACTCTGAACCAGGTTTCCTATGACATACATATGTACATAGAGCTCATCCCAGTTAGAAATACTCGCCCTCGTTTCCATTGTTTAAGTCTATGTAGGCAACCCAATATCGACGGATCATTTACGAAAAGAGTGCTAGCAAGCTTGTGAAGGAGCTGGCCGGAAGAGCTCACCATACTTCAGCTCAGAAGAAGAAGGCGTATAGAGCATTTGAAGGAGCATCATTCGAGTAAGCAAAACGTAGGTAAAGGAGGATTTCTCACCAAGGAATCGCGCCGTATGTCAAGAATGTATTAAAGACACCATAAGGTGTGTTGTCAATATGAATAGACGCAATGTTTCTTTTAACAACTTTTTTAGATATGTAGCAATAAGACTATATGAATGAAGCAGACTGTTGAACTATCATATGATAATGCTGAAAAGGGAACAATAAATGTGCCTTGTATGTTATGTGTGTTTCAATTATTAAATGTCACCAAGGAGAGAATGTTATTGTGTTTCAACTGTACAGTACGAGTTGTTTTTAACCTCATGGTTTATTCACTGCGACATATTATGCACGAATAAAACGTTACAACGCTCATGGTTTATTCACTGCGGTCAAGTGTTGTACATCACGAAGGCGGGTGTATTCAAACAAAGGTTATATGAGACGACGGATGGAGTTTACGACAGAAGGAGTCAATATAAAATAAATTTCAAAAGTTCTCAATGAAGTTATGTTCCACCTGTGTACTTGCTGACATATACCACGTGTGTCATTTGTGGGTCGTATTTATGAATGCATGCATTTTTTTTTAAATCAAGGACAGTTTGAAGCGATTCAATTCACTACAACGGATGTTGGAGTTGCTGAGAAACTAATAAGAAGTCATCATAAGGTTCATTCATGCGTAATCAGGTCAGTTTTTACGGCACTTGTCTAGTTCGACGTAGGCTCCTCTCCCCTGCATTTTGCTACACGATGTTGCTCCTGTTCTCTCTCATTTTTCTCTCTTTATAATCCCTCTCATGTTAATTTTACATTAAAATACGCTTACGCTGAGTAACAGTTTACGCTAACGAGACCGTACGGCTTAGGCTAACGATAAAGTATTGAAAAATTAGTCAGAAACCCCTGACTCCGCCCCCCGAGAAGGAAGAGGTGCGAAGCATACGTCGATTTGGACAAGTACTGTTTTCACTTCAAATTTTTTTGGGACGTTTGCCGTTTTTGGACCCCCCTACCAGAGTGGGTTCAATGGGTCAGATGGGTTCAATGGATCATGTAATATAGTCTCAGCCCATCGTTGCTTAAAACGATTAACAAAGATCAAAAATTTGATCTCTCTACCATCATCTTTCTGTCTTTATCATGGATTGTGGAGTTACATTCCTTTCATAACGCAATTGCTTCATGAGCATACGTGACTAGAAAGAACGGCCATCGTGCCTTAGAGATAGCAAGAAATCGCATGGGACAATGTGTGCTTGGTTGGTGTATTGGTTAACTCTCTACAAGCCCGGGTTAGGCAGTGGAGGTTTTGCCCGTGCGATGGATTGCGATCGTGTAATACGTCTCTATGCGCTGTACATCCTCCGATGAGACAGCACATAGAAAGAAGAGTGAGAGAAGAGTGCGCAGACAACTAGAGTAGGAGTAGGCATAGCGCATAGAGACGCAGAGGAGCGCGAGTGACCATGCGCTCTCTTGAACCGATCTGACCCATTGAACCCACTCTGGTAGGGGGTCTAAAAACCGCAAAACTGCCAGAATTTTATTCATAGGAAAAATTTGAAGAAAAAACTCAAAAAACTAGTCAGGTCACTCGCCTATGTTCCATATAGTCCAAAAACTTTGTTACTTTGAAATTTTAATCTTAGTTTTCCCGTAAAACCTGCCCAACCTAAGTGCAGTAGCGCTGTTTTTAAAAAAAAATTCCAGTGAACATAATTTCAAATCGAATTATTGAATTTAAAAGGACTATTCGCTCAAAGAACCATACGTTTCTCTTATGTGAGAATATGTATTCTGAAAATCAAATGAATGAAATGCATCTTTACCGGAATACAACTTTAAACTTTTGTTGAAGGGCTCAAAACTCACCCTGTACATACAGTACTGGCCATGCTTCTGTAGTCCTTTTTTCAAGTAACTTTTTTCATAATAATTCAATCTTTTTTACAAATGAGAAAAAAAAGTTAAACCTGCAGATGAAGTTGGCTTCTTTAGGGCATCCGATAAGGACCGGATTGAAGAGTGCACGTCCAGTAGAAGTGGGCTCATCAAAAATTTGCGCATCGCAGCAAGGCTTTTCTGCAAACGAACTGATACTCCTTTACTCATGGTGGTTGCCAAAATTTTCGTAGGTGGTTAAAACTAAATTGCCTTTCACTACAGTAAAGATATCTTCCTCGCGCTTGTTCCCGCCTCATGGCAGGGTACGCGCTCCCTTTTCACAAACCTATCCTGGTAGAAACAGTGGATGGGCTCTGAGTCACTGCTGGTGTGCAGCAGCAGTGGGGAGTGCTCTGAGTCACTGCTGGTGTGCAGCAGCAGTGGGGAGTGCTCTGAGTCACTGCTGGTGTGCAGCAGCAGTGGGGAGTGCTCTGAGTCACTGCTGGTGTGCAGCAGCAGTGGGGAGTGCTCTGAGTCACTGCTGGTGTGCAGCAGCAGTGGGGAGTGCTCTGAGTCACTGCTGGTGTGCAGCAGCAGTGGGGAGTGTCAGTTACATTTACGGTATAAAAGTCCGAAAAATTAGGAAAAGTTTCTATTTACCGTTTTAATTCATCGATTTTGGAATTAACTGTTTATTGTTCTAATGAGAAGGCGAAATTCATATGAAAACAAGTCAAGATGTATTTTGAAATTTTAAACAGAAAACTAACAAAGAAAAGTGGCATTTTGGTTAAACTCTTAAGTTTGGAGTGCTAATGCGCTCATCAAGTTATGATTCTACTTGCGGAGGATATTCATTTGAGCGATACCATTAGAGACTTTGAGAAGCGTCGAATCGTGAACATTTTTATGTGAAAGGTTTGCCTGAAGATCAGCCAATACTTTCCTATACTTTACAATGGTCATTCAAGGCACTAGTAAAAATTCTCTTGCTCTTTTCCGGTCTAAGAATTGGTCTCGCGAAGAGAGTCAGAAGTGCAAGTTCAGACGATGAAGTATCTCCGGACTCAAAAGGATCCTCTTCAGAATACTCTAAAAGACAACCCTTGACGGAACTTCTGAACAAACAAAAGTAACCGAGACTAGCCTGTTGTGGTTGGCGTGGATATTGTCGTGTTTGGAGTCGTGCCGGGCACAGTGGGAGCGCAAGCGCTACCGTAGTTGAGGTAGACGATTATGATGATTATCATGGCAAGAGCCCGATCAGTTGACCTATTCAAAAGAGGCACGTGACGAAAGGTGTGGAAAGAGCTCATTCTGAAGTTTTTCATTCTGAAAATTTTCATTTTCACGAGTTGTATAGACCGGAGCGTTCCGATCGCACCCTAAACGATTCATCACTGAGATCAGAAAGGTATCGAGCATTTTGTATAGTAATATTACAATGAACAGCAGTTTGTCTCTGGTAGTCTAACTGGTAGAGTTCGCACTCACGGTCACGAAAAGGGGAACGAATTGGTTCCATCCAAACACGACGACTTAATTTTGTAAGCGCTTCAGTTTGCTCAAATTTCTAATTGAGCAGGCACCACTACCTTTTGATCATATGTTAGTTTCTTTCTCTTTTTACATTAAATTTATTTTTACATCAAAACTTTTCTTATGCGGTCTCCTTAGCCTAAGCCGTACGAGGGCATAAGCAAAAGCTTGCGCTAATGAGGCCGTACGGCATAGGCTAACGAGACCGCATAAAAAAGTTCTCATATTCAACCAAAAGAGCCATCTGAAACCCGAAAGAAAGAGATCTGATCAACTCTAGCCATAACATATAAATCACAAACATAGGAATTGTTAAAAACGGCGCATGCTCTAGGTTGAGAAGAGAGTTGAGAAGAGAGAAGTTGAGTTGAGAACATGCTCTAAGCTGTACAGAAGACAATCACTCCATCTCTAAAACAAGGGATGTGAAGCACCAAAACCGAGCTCGGATTATGTTAAAATGAACTGAACGACACACGGCTTCGAAGTGTACAATTTCTACTGAAAGCCGGTTTCAATCTTAAAGACTCATAAAATTTGGAGTGCATAGAGTTAATAGAGAGATGACCGTTCTAGACAGTCCAAATGAAAAAAAAAACATTTCAAATGTTCTTATGATCATGCAGTACTTCTGCTCATTTTTTCTCAGAATTTGTATGATCGTAAAATTGACTAAAATTTACTCTCCATTCTTGAATGATTTCTTAATAACGCATGAAAATGAGTCATATTACGCTATTTTAGAAAAATCTGATGGTATAGAAGTATTTACTTAAAGGTAGAAGGTTAGAGAGTAATAAAGCGATTGACACGAGATGTCAAAAATATAAAAGGGATCATAGGTCTCTGAGCCTTTCTTCTAGCATGATCACAAGGCGAGGAAATTTGTCCACGGTTTTGCCTGTTAGGTAGTTTAATCATATCACTATCGAATATATTATCAGAGAAGTTGAGGCGCCATATATTTCTATGAAACGTCATATAAAAATCATTTGAGAAGAAGAGAAGCGATAGCAAAACATAAAGGACGTATATAGCAAAACATAAAGGACGTATATTTCAAACTGCTTTGGAAAAGCAGTTTGAAATATACGTCCTTTATGTTTTGGCTGTATCACCATTACTCGGTTCGTTATTTTTCTTTGTATTTGTTATTCTTATCCTTTTTGATACTTATTTCTGCTGTGCTCACCATTGTGTTTAGGTGATTAAATTTGCTTTTATAAAGCGAAACGTTCGAAGCCCTATTCTTCTTAACAACGCATCAAAAAGGCAAGACACAGATCAAAGTGTATCGTCTACTGGATTCTCAATCCAATGCGTTTAACTCAGCACAAGTTCTTCGATATTAAGAAGCATCTTCATTTCCTGGCAGATCAGCATAAAATTCTTGACGAGCTCTAGAATAAAGGAAGGAACGAACAGAAAGGAACTGCTAAGAGACGAGGACACACCGAAGATAGGGACAGGGTTCACTAATGGATCATATTCAAATCTTCTCCAAACAATCTGCAAAGAAGAAAAGAAAATCCTCTCTGCTTAGAGGATCTTACTCTCACGTGTGGGAAAATATTTTGATCGGAAGGAAAATGGGAGAGGAGCATTATACTTAATTGCAGATGGAGAAAACGGCGCACACTAATTGCTATCGTGTTTCTCTTTTTTTTGTCAACTTTTTGGATGAGTGTGAAAGTAGGATGTTTATTGGAGAGCTGATAGCGGATCTTTTGAGTTCGAGCTTTCTGCTTTGTGATTCCGGTTAGCTGAGAACCGAAATGACCACCGAAACAGACGAGTCTTTCACCATCTTCATGTAGCACTCTCAGACAGAATAGCAATTGGTTTTCATTAGTTTAATTGGTCAGAGATAGATCTGGCTGCGTTTAATCTGGCTGCGTTTAATTCTTCCAGGTGAACTACCTTTTGTACGTTGAGTAGCTGAATCACTTTTAAGTCTTCAGCCATTTGTTGACTTCTTTTCAGTCATGAGTTTCGATTAAACTGTTTTTTGAATAAGTAACGAAATCGGAAAAGAAAAAATCGTCTTTATTGATACATTGACCCTTTCTTCCAGTTCATTCTTAAGGGCACATATGAACTTAAAGTTTTCAGATTTTCTTTGGAACTCTGTTCCCGACAGGCTTGGAGAGAAGAACGTGGTTGAAGTCGTCCGCAGTCGCACATTTGTGCAAAAATTGGCTAATCTTTTGCATAGAAAGCAGTCCGGTCATGAGCGAAACAATACCTGGAATGATACAATTCATTGCTCAACATTCATTCTTTTCTCCAAGTGTCAGAGTCGGTCGCTTATACGAATTTTCTTCCACATTGGATGTAAATCAATCACTTACAAAGTTACTGTCCTTACTTCTACTCTAACAATTGATAATATCATCACACGGAAAAAAGCTTTTTTAACCGGGCCGGATCGAACCCAGCCATCTCTTCTCTATTAACCGGGCCGGATCGAACCCAGCCATCTCTTCTCTATTAACCGGGCCGGATCGAACCCAGTCATCTCTTCTCTATCCAAATCAAGCGCGTTACCATTACACCACGGTGAAACATTGCTATTCCGTGCGATAGTGCTGTATATCAAAGGCTTAATTGCCTTGCTCTCCTTGCTAACAACACAATTTTTTCCTTTTACTGACTTTCCTCAAACCCCTATTTTTTTCAACAGTGACTAAAATATGAATAAGATGTTACTCGAAACATGACTCTAATATGAATCAGGAGAAACAGCTCTTTCCCCGTTTTAAATGAATGAAAAGAAGCTGCTGAAACGATGGTATAGTTTTGGGAAAAGAGCGATTTCGGTTAAGTTGTATATTACGTGAGAAAATATATTCTAGAAAAGTGAATTTTTTGCGTTGTACTACTCCGGACGAGTTCGGAGAGCTCAAGTTTTGTGACGGCTTCGTGCTTTTCTTTTTTTGACGCCCGTTGCGTTCGAAATAGGCTTTTGGATACTTCTCCCTGATTTTAGAGCGAAAAGCATCTGAATTGAGTGAAAAGCATCCGAATATTAAAAAAACCTTTTTAGCTCTTGATTCTCTAAATTTTTGGGTGAGAAAGGGATTTATTATGAGACTCGTGGGTGTAAGAAAGAGAATTTCTAGGAGAAACGAATTCAAAACTTCTCAAAACTAACTTGGTTTACTACCGAATTAGCATAAAAAAGTTAAAGGATGATCCAACCGGCTAAGGAAGGGCACACGGAATGATGCGTCGAGCACTTGAAGGACCATGCGATAATGAAAACATTGTAGCCAAAAAGAATCAGTAGCACCAAAGTCGTCAGAGCTGTACGGTATCGGAAATAATGAAGAACCCTGAGAACGTATCATAATTTCAAAGATGTGGAAAAATTCCCTAAAAAACCATTTATTCAACGAAAACATGAAGTTTCGCTTCAAATCTAGAAAATTCAGAATCAATAAAGAAAAATATATATAATTATCTATACAAATATGACTCATGTTTTTAAGGTAAGTCATTTTAAAAATAATTTTGTGAGCATAAGTAAAGACAGACTATGCAAGCAGAAACTCGAGGAAAACTCGCTTAAGAAGCGGAAACCGAACCCGCGTCCCTGCTCATCCGGCGATGCTCTCACCCAATGAGCTACCAATGTATAATACTTACTACACAATCTCACACAATTTACCATTTTTAGACCTTTTTCTGAACTTCATCTTTAAGAGATCACTTACAAAGTTTAAAAGAAGTGACGGTGAGTTAAGATAGCAATTCGTTAAAAGATTGCACAGAAAAAGAGCTATTCCACCGGGCTGCAGCCATCTCTCATGTCTCCAACCATAGTGCGAGCGCGTTACTTTTAAGGTGCTATGGTTTAATGAATTTTCACCTCATGTTTCACTTTCAAAGGTACATAATGAGCAAGCAAATGCTGATGTTTTCAGGTAGTCAAAACATTTCCGATGAACCGGCCAAGGAGATAACCCGCATTGCCGAAAAAGACAGCTTCTGTCATCTGCGGGGAAGATGTTCTCCGGAGACCCCAGTGACGTGTGGCAGAAGAACAAGAAGACGACGATGTACGCAGTCGAGTACAGCAGGAAACCAATCAACAAACTGTGAAACGAAAAAAGGGAAACATAAAAACTACTTATACTTTCTTATTTCTTGCTTGTAATAATACTTAGAGCGATCGCATTTCTAACACCTCTTCCCTCTTGAAATGAAGCAAATTTGATTAAACTGAATTAGAATTTTTTTTTCTTATATTTTCTTCTATTTAATTACCAAAAACAATTCCGTTCTCGCATAAACCCATAGGGTAAATATTTTTTAAAAATCCAGTGAACAAAAAACTAAGTTTTGAAAGTAAAAAAAGTAGAGAAACAAAAAACAATGAATTCCAGAAAAATCAAATTTTAAAAACCACAGCAGCTGAGGATATGCGGCACAACTATGTCAAGAAACAGTTAGCTGGAAAAGGCCCAGTTTTTAACAGGTTGTCAAAGATTCTACATGGTTTTTGCAAATGCTACGAAAATTAAATTTTACTGCTTTTCTCTTCTAGGAATGTTGGCTGTCAGTAAAATACACAGCGCAGTCATCGCCAAGCTCGGTCAGAAATGCCGTCCAATGAACATCGCACGAACGCTAGGAATTTCGCCTTCAGCTATTTACCGAACCATCAAACGATATAAAAAAAAAACAAGAGGTTCAAGGAAAGTGCTCGTTGTAGACGACTGCCCGCTTCAACATCAACAATTGTCGTCAAAAAGGTCAAGAAGAAAATGTTAGCGTATCGGAAAGTTCAATATGTCGAATTGTTTCTAATGAGCTTGGGGTTAAATTTTACTTTAGCTAAACCACACAGCACTTTTAGCCCACCTCCCAGTGATACAATAAAATTGATAATATGAGAAATGTTCTCATGCGATTTTCACAGTCGAACTCGCCTTCAACTCACGAAACACACGCGTATTGGCCAAGTAACAGACGGAGGCAGACAATGGATGTAAATTTGTTGATAGGACTCAACATCCAACGAATTTGATGGTCTAAGGCGCAATCTGCACGAGTGGAAAATGCCCGCCGATCTTCATTGAGCAGAACGTCAAGGTGGATCGGCACGTCTACCTCTAAACAGTGGTACAAGACGCTCTCTCAGTCTGTCGTCAGTGAGTACCGTGAACGTATCCGTAAGGTCATTCGCTAACGAGGAGACCGAATCGAACGAAATTTCCACATGTTAATTATTACAATGTTCTTACATAAATGTTCATATTATTTTCTCAATTGCTCTTCTCATTTTCAATTTCTTCTCTTCTCTTCTCTTCTTACATAAACTACTAAAGAACGTTTGCCATATTTGTGCCGCACCCTGTATACGTAGTAGGCCTGTGCGTAAAAGATTCTTTCGAGCAAATAAAAATAATTCAAATAAAATCCTCGGTTGTTTCGAAATCGGCAACTAAATAAAAGACTTCGTTCCAAGACGCTAGGGTTCGAATGAGAAAGATGTTTCCATTACCATTGAAATTGAATAGAATTACTCGCATTCACTAACCTGTATATGGCCAAGATAGACGTCGACCATGTGAACATAAAAGAATACTGCCTCAATGCCATGTTGTCGATCTGTGCCCAAACATGGGCACCGAGTGTGACCAACGTAGAGAGGCTGAAGATTAAGGTCCACCAGAAGGAGAGAGTCTCTCTAGTCTCTGGAAGGCGAGCCAGCTCGGCCGCGTCTGAGAAGTAGCTTGCTCTTTTTAACATGAGGTACACTCCACATTGTAAATAAGAGTATACCCTACTCCTCGCTGTTTATAGGAAACGGATTCTTATACCTTACAGAGGAGCGGACTGTTCGCAGAAACATGTGAAAAAATCATGTGATGTGGTGTAAACCAAACCCGCGGCCTCCGCTTGCTGGGCGATGCTCTTACCCCCTGAGCTACACCTGCACACACACTTTAAAGCGCATACAACATTATTCATTCTTGTTTTCTTCTTATCGTGAACGGTCGTAATGCTATATGCTATGGCTCTCATGGCTCATGCTTAATGATTTCTAGCAGTATTTCGAAACTTTAAAGTCGTAACGTTCAAACCATGATAGAAAATTTCAGTTTTCATTCCAAGTTTTCATCCTTAATTTCAACAACCGGAACATTAGGTGTCGAGTCTTTAAAAAATTTCCATGCGAGATTTTCTTTAATTAAGTGACATCTCTGAGAGGATATAATCAGTGAGAGTTTGAAAAACAGGTCTTAATTCGAAAAAAACTTCTTCTGAGTTTTGAACACAAAAAGGTCTAAGTGTGCTTCAACACTTGATAAAAGTTATAGATAATCCAAATGCATTTCTTGACATTTTTACTGCTATTGTTGTCAGGTTCATCCAGAACTTTTTCATAGAATCTTTTTTGCAGCTTACAAATCACGAGTTCAGTTAAGAAACGTTGTCGATATGGAACCTTAGTATATTCTGAAACCAGTGAAGCTTTAGAACTATCAGTCCAGCATATCTGAAGTCGCGAATATGGTTCGTTCGTTAACCGACCAAAATAAAAATGTATCGACTTTCATAATTATCTTGGTTGAAATTAATATCTAGCAGATTTTGAAGCAAATCTCTATGTTCTATCATATGTTCTTGCTTGTTCAACATCTGGAACACGAGTGTTCGTAGAGTTATGTGAAACGATTGATCAGAGCGTTGGAATATGGCAATTTACGTTTGAAATATCACACGGAAAAAACCACCACGTGGTATCGAAACTACCCATCTCTCAGCATTTGGAGACTTCACGTTTCTGGGCACATAATTAAAAAAATGAAGTAACAAAGTTAAAAGAAGCTCACCCACTCTTTCGTCGTATTTGCACGAATTATAGTGAACGGCGGTCAATAATCGCATGAGAAGGCCTCTCTCTCGCTTCCTTTTCTCCTGATTCTCCTGTGTCAAAGCACTAATAAGCTCGGCAACCATTACCTGAAAGTCATTTCATCTTCATCTTCTTGCATGGGCCTTGAAATGTGCGACGTGTGTGCGTGCGTAGCTCAGTGGGTTAGAGCATCGCCCGGAGAGCGGAGGGCGCGGATTCGGTCCCGTCACACCACAAGATTTTCCACATGTTTCTGCGAACAGTCCGCTCCTTTGTTCGGCATAAAAATCCATCGCTCAAAAACAGCGAGGAGTAACGTATACCGTTATTTACTACCTTGATCCATTCCAATTTCGAGAGAAGTCTTATTTTGGTACCAATGTTTTCTATTCAACGTCAGTTAGGTGTTTTCTTTCTTCAACTCTTTTAACAAAAGAGCTCAAAAATAA
Source organism: Allodiplogaster pararmata (assembly GCA_964056735.1). NCBI lineage: Eukaryota > Metazoa > Nematoda > Chromadorea > Rhabditida > Diplogasteridae > Allodiplogaster > Allodiplogaster pararmata. Next base: position 13,230,685 of record OZ057409.1, on the reverse strand, counting down.
CCAATGATTTTATTTTGAACAGTATATCGATTTCATATTTACATATCTGATCAATTCCCACCTTTTTTGTTTACCTTCTTCTGCATACATAGATTAATTATCTTTCTTTGTCTTACTTGTGCTAGGAATCAATACATTGAAATTTAATGAACTTGTGAGATGGAGAAAAACGCCATAAAAAGTCAGGTCTTCTCGTTAGACCGGGTTAAGTCAGAATTTCATCTTCGAGCCCAAACAGAGGAAAGCGCATGCCATGCGCCTTTGTAAGAAAAAGCACAACGAAGGTTTACACTATACCACTTGCGTATCTTCATCTGTTCCGGCTCGCAGAAGAGTCTCATCGGATAGCAGACCCGCTGCCACACACATCAGTACGCTTTTCCGCGCGTTCTGATCGAGTTTCTCAGCAAACTGTCGTTTTCTGTTGATTCCATCAGCTGAATTGATGTTCTGGCCTGCTTCGCCTCAACCATCTTCTTCTTCATATGCACGTTTGGTTAGAATGGCTGGTTCAAAAACTTGCAAGCTTGTCAGTAGAAAAGAGAAGGGAAAATGGTTTTGACGAGCAATAAGTCTGTTTGACACCTCGTTCCACTATACATGTGTATGTACACAGCTTTCAAGGGAGGTACGATTCAAGTTCTGGAGTTCCCTTTTTTTATTGAGCAAAAACAAAAGGGAATGAGGCGAGAACTCGAAAGGAAGTTGGGATGGTATGTGGCATGATTGAGATGAAACATTACTAGGATGATAAATCTTCAAATTCTAAGTTACACAGTTGTAAGGCAGTGACGCCTGGTTGAGATGACAAATGACTGAACTATCGCACAGAAAAAAAGCTAGTCCACCGGGCAGGTTCGAACCCAGCGATCTCGACTCAAAACGGGAGCACCCATTACCATCACACCACGGGGACACATTACTTTTCCGTGCGATAGTGTTATATGAAAGTTTTTATTTGAAGATTTATCATCCATCTTAATCTCTATTATGTATTAATCATGAATTCTGGAGTTACGCTCCATTAATCACGAAATCGCTTAATAAGCATGCATGACTAAGAGAACAAGGCCTTTCATATAACACTATCGCACGGAATAGCAATGTGTCCCCGTGGTGTAATGGTAACGCGCGCTCCCGGTTAGAGTCGAGATGGCTGGGTTCGATCCCGCCCGGTGGACTAGCTTTTTTCTGTGCGACACTTCAATCATTTTTCATAATTAGGATGGTACGCACCAAAGGTGTCCGCATTCTAAGAGTAGGGAATGCATGGTTTCGATCGTAAGCACCACATGTTGATGGTTTTCGATTTTGCCAACGCCTTTGTTAAAATGTCTCTCGTTCATTCTCCGCTATCTCTCTAAGGTCTCTCTCTCTCTCTTACTCTCTTTTTCCCTCTCTCTTTCTCTCTTTCTCGACGCCAAAGACTGCTGCTGCCTCTTTTGCCTAAGATTACTCATTTCGGAACCCCTCGAGGGTGTGCACGATGATTCTGAAAACTAATTTTTTATTGACAAAGCTGTAAGTATCGACCAGAATCAGGCGAAGAAATCACCTGAGAAGACCCAGTTCCTCCAGGTAGAGCTAGACTGTTGCAGCAGCTCATTCACAGAACATTCAACGGTTTGGTTGGTCCGTTTGCTTAAAATGTCTTAATTTTTTTATTCAATCACTCACTTTATCACGCAAATGAATACGATATAACTTGATGACAGATTCTCACTCGGGCAAATCTAAAACTGAACTTTCTCTCCAGACGAATTGTGCCTTCGATAAATACCCAGATTTATTATTTCAATCGGTGTGATTATAGCATATGGAGACAGGAATATGGAGCGTAAAAACTTTTTACATATATTCTTTCTGTCTCTCTCTTCCTCTTTCATCTCTCTCTCTCCCTCTTTCATCTCTCTCTCTCTTTCATCTCTCTCTCTCTCTCTCTCTCTCTCTCTCTCTCTCTCTCTCTCTCTCTCTCTCTCTCTCTCTCTCTCTCTCTCTCTCTCTCTCTCTCTCTCTCTCTCTCTCTCTCTCTCTCTCTCCTCTTTCATGGGTATTCGAAGCGTCAAGCAAGCTTTCCGCTTTGTCACAGCTAAGAGGTCAATTTACACTTCATACTTTGTATTTATGTTTTTAGTATTAAAAGCATTCCGAACTCCAGAACTCGGACCTTTTGAGAAAACAAATACTTCAAAATTTTGAATTCATTTTTAGTCTGTTAACTTTGAAACATGATATTCAAACTGTATTCAGTATTCTCGATTGACTGTTGAACGTCATCTGACCTATTTTGATGCTAACTTACGCTTCTTCAACCTTCCAGTTTCACAATGAATAAAGCCTGCTACCTGAAATTTGTTCAAAAACGTAAAATTGTACTTTTTGGCGACCTTTCTGTACGCTCGGATGCAATAACTTCGGTAGAAATGAGACCATGGCTTAACGGTTACACTTTCGAAATTTTTTTCATAATTTCATGATATAGCTCTGTCCGTCAAGAAAGTTGAACATTTTAACCACGGCTAAGTATTTCCACAGATATTCGGTCATAATTTCGGTTTGAACTGAGCACAGTGGTAGTTTGTACTGATTACACTACGAACGATTCGCAAATTAGACCCTCAAGCCAGACAGTTCTTCCCAAACCAGAGAGTTCGAATGCTTTCGTAGTTTTTAAACAAGTATGATTCCACTTACGCTGCTTTAAAAATTCTAGGGATTTCGAGCTCCAAAAAAGATTCTTGATCTTACCTCTCACCTCAAGAGATCTTACCTTAAAAAAGATCTTACCTCAAGAAAACGCGTTATCTGTCGTGAGATGGAATTAGGTCGTGAAATTCGGGAACAAATAATATTTTAAATTTTCAAATGCTTAGTTACACAGTTTGAAGGCAGTGACGCCTGGTTAAGACAACATTTGATTATACAATCGCAAGAAAAAACGCTGCTCCACCGGCGGGATTAAACCTAACCACCTCTTTTCAATTCGGGAGCAAGCCATTACTGGGAGCAAGCCGCTCCCGGATTGAGAAGAGATGGTTGGGTTCAATCCCGCCCGGTGGACCAACTTTTTTCCATGCAATCGTATAATGAAATAAGGTTTTGGCCTACTCGACTTGCAGTTGGAGCTTGGTGAGAGGCGATATGAGGTTGGTTCGGACTGGCTCGAGCAGATGTCGGATGTCTTCTTGAGAACGGTGCTCGAGAAATTCCCGGATCAGCAGGATGCGGTCCTCAGGCATACAAGGGAACGACGGTTCTAGGAACGGAAACTTATATTTAGTAAACTCCCATGTTCATAAAAATAGAGAGAGAAAGAGAAGAATTAGAGCGAAAGATAGAAAGATTTTAGAGAGAGAAAGAGAGCGAGAAAGATAGAGAGAGAGAGAGGAAGAGAGATTAAGTGAAGGAAATTTAAATAGAGACAGTAGAGACAGAGGTAGAGATAGATAAAGAAAATTAAAACAAAGGAGATATAAAAAAAGAGAGAAAAGAGAGAGAGAGAGACACACACAGAGAGAGATAAGGAAGCTTTTTCTAAGAATAACAAGTTTCTGTGAAAAAACCTACTCGTAAGCAAGAATCCTCCGATCTGTGTTACTGAATACAAATGATAAACCCATCAGAGAAGTAATTTTATTGCCTTGCTTTGTGGAAGCAAAGCAGTAAAACTCGAGAGAAACTACACTTTAGTGTTATATGTTCGAAAGTAGTATTCCATATTCACTCCTAGATGCGAAGATTCCATGCCGAATTATTTCATATACATAAGATGAAAGTTACACAATTTCAATGTAAACAGGTTGGAGAAACACAACAAGAAGCAGAGGAGATAATTGTTAACCTAGGAAGTGCTGCTACGCCGATGGTCCTAGCAGATTGTCATAGATCTCAAATGGTCCTATGTATATGAGTGAATCTTCGGAAGGTAGAGCCTCACGTGTAACTGCCAGTTGATAAGACACTGAGCGACGCGGAAAGATTTGACCAGCAATAAAACATGCTATCTGTTAAAAGAAAGAAAAATATGGAGGAACGATTGGCATAAACGTCAGAACTAAGAACTTTCATTCACTAAAAACTTTCAAAACACTTTTTTAAAAATTGGCAATTGCTTAGTTGCACGGTTGAAAGCGATGACGCTTCGTTAATAATAATGATAATGAAACTACCACACGGAAGAAACCTAGTCCGGTGTGTTATTGGTGAAGCACTCGCACTCTCCAGCCGGAAAACAGAGATCGCTGGGTGCAATCCTGCCACATGTACTATCTTTTGTCGATGTGAAGGCTTTATTATCTTTTAGTATCATCTCAATAATGAAGAAGTTTGCTGAAAGATGAATGAAAAAAGGGAGGAAAAAACATGCGAACAATACTGAACGGTAGCATGTATAATAATAACAATAACCGTCCTAGGACTTGTTCACGCCTCGAGGCAGGGTACGCGCTCCGCTAACATGCATGACGGACCTATCCTGGTAGAACCAATGGCTGCGCGCTGAGTGACTGCTAATGTGTGTAGAAGTAGCGGTAAGAGTCCTATTTGTGCAAGTTCGCTATTAAAATTTCTCAACCCCCTTGGTTTCTCTCTCTCAACCCCTATGATGTGTCCGGCGTGGAGATCGAACTTGGGACCTTTCCCACATTAGTCGTCCACACTACCATTATGTCACGCAGGGACTACTTAAAGACCGAATAATATAAATATTAAGTCTTGAAAAAAAAACAGTTGACTTATTTCAATTCAATTTAAACGCTTTATCAAGATCAACAAGCCACATCGGGAAATCATCGATTATGGGATCTGAGCGTTGAGCGGAGGTTGAGCGAGGCAAGCAGTAGCGATCGAACTGCTATTCTTCCTCTTCTGTCGCTCATCATGGCGCTACGATCCCTATTAGTGACTTATTAGTGAACTATAACACAGACAAAAGCAAGTCATTCGGGCGGAATCGAGCCCAGCCGTCTTTCTTATAATCTGATAAGAGAAGAGGCGTTTTACCACTACAATACCGAGGTAACATGTGTAGCTAATATTATACATACACATATGCAATAATGCCCTATTTCGAAGACTTATTGGCCGTAATTTCTTACTGACAGTTTTCTGGAGCTTTTCTCAGAGCTCTGTACTGCTTTGAAATCCTCTGATAAGCTTCCTCTGATAAAAAACCCTTTTCTGCCTTCCTCTCTATTTAGACTAATAAGGAACTTCTCCTCTGACACACTTTTTTCTCTGGATTCTCTCGCTTTATGTGGCTTTAATTGATCCCTCGCAAAAAATTTACCAAAAACAAAGGTTTCTCAAGGTTTTTGTCAATGCAATTCGCCACATGGGAACCATGAAAGATGATTTTGTAATGTAAGGTGCTTCTTGGTATGCTGATTCTGAAAAACTGGGATTGGTTTCGTGATTCTCAGTTTGAACCGAGATATAACCATTTTCCCGACACTATTTCAGTTAAACTTTGTTTTTTTTTGAAGAGTTTTTTGTCAAATTATTCAATTGTTCTTAAAGGTTTTTGATATTTTTCCAGGTAACTACACCTCTTTTGATAGTTTCGAGTGTGGGGATTTCAATGGTAAAAGTTTCAAGTTGCAGTTTTGAGTTACGTAGTAGTTTTTACCCGGAAAATCGGACCGCATTTGGTGCTCAATGTGACTCAATTTCTTTTTTGGTGCTCAATGTGACTCAATTTCTTTTTTGGTGCTCAATGTGACTCAATTTCTTTTTTGGTGCTCAATGTGACTCAATTTCTTTTTTGGTGCTCAATGTGACTCAATTCATTTGGTGCATTTGGTGCTCAATGTGACTCAATTCAATTCTCGAGAGAATCAAGTTTACATAATTTTAAAGAAGGTTTTTTGAATTTTTTTTCGGGACTTTTTCGTTTTCCTGTTGGGTAATCGAATATGGAGAATCCGAAAATTCTTAATTGGTTCACCCAGAACGAGTATAAACTGAGCTGTTTCCAATAATTTAGTCTGAGCCCTTAAGTAACCCCCCCCTAAGTAGTTACACAGTTTTCTGTGAACCATTCTCGAAAGTTGTTACAGGATGATTGCTCTTAATTCATTATGAGTTCATTACTCATCATTCCATGATTCTATCTCCGATTTGAGCAAATTTGATTTTTCAACTTGAAGGCAGTTGAGACCATCATTCTCGGTGAAAGATATTAGTGCTTTTCAGTAAACTTGCTTATAATATTCTCCGGCCCCTTTTCAGAACACAGAAAAAGAGACAAAAACATTTTTTAATGCTTTAATTTTCTATCATGTTATAGGTCAGTATGCGATTCCATTCTCAATCATTTTCAAAACTTTGTTCTCAGAATTGTACCAATTTAAGTAATTTTTCATAAAATCACAGGGTAAGCGTGTTTTAAAAGGAAGAGAATATTTGTGTAATGTTATAGAGTTTTTTTCAAACTTATATGTTTACTTTTTTTTTGTAACAATCGCTATAAAAAAATTCTTTTGAGGTTTGAGAAAAAAAAACTTCGTCTCATTAAAGAACTCTTTCTCATGTATCATTTTGGCTCTTTTCGACTTGAAGGGGGCAACTCACTTGGTGTGTTTTCTAAAAAAAATTTCCGTTTTGAGTAAGGGTTTTGGGGGATAGGGAATTGGTGAAAAAACCTTTTGTGTTTTCAGAAACTTGGTCTAATAGAGGCTTGCCAATTGATCTGTAATGCACAATTTCAAATGGTCCTGGTATCCATTATCTTTTTTTATGAAAAAGTATTTTTTCACAGTTAGTATTTTTCCCATGAATTTACTTTCCTTATCAGAACTTGTTAATTTTTTCAATCTCATAACGTTTAATGAATTTGTAAATAAGTTTTTGGTATTAATGGAACCAGGAATTTTATGCGTGCGAGAAGAACACATAAACCCTTCTGAAAGCGGGAAATTTTTTTAAACAGAGACTCCGGTGGCATGATAGAAAGGTTTAAAAAGGTAGGAGAACACTTTACTCTTATTCGTTAGTTTAACTCTTCTCGATGTGAGTGATCAAATGAAACTGGTCGTTTGTTCCAGTTTTCACCCACTAATTAGAATTTCAGTCAATAATTCCTATAAACTCAGCGAACCAGAAAGGTACTCGAATTTTCTCGAGATTTTTCAGGAGTTAAATCAAATTTTGTGCATGCTTTAGCGGTTTTCAAGTTTTAGATAGGAGCTGAGTTATTTGTGTTTCTCTTGTTTTCTTTTTTTGAGTGAAAGATCCAAGTTATCCATTTTGGTGAAAGAGTGGGATAAAAGCGGAGAAGCCGCCTGAACGAAGGAGGAGAGAAAGAATGGGAGGTGGAATGAAGACAGCAGAACTGTATTTGTCAGAAACAAGGGAAGGGTTATATGGGGCCAAGCAGCAAAGCCTTTCGAGCCAGGAAAAAAGAGAATTGTAGTATCAAAGGCAGCGAAGCTGACTGAGCTGCTTGGAGGAGGGATTAGAGAACAAGTAGGGAAGTAAGGCAAGGAAGCTGCCTGAGCCTCAGAAAAGAGAAGGGGTAGGAAAATGAAGGCAGCGAAGCTGCCGAGCCAGAGAGAAAGAGGGGTTTAAAAACAGAGGCAGCGAAGCTGTTTGAGACAAGGAGAAGACGAGTAGGGAAAGAGAAGTATTGAAGCTTCCCGAGACAGGGAGAAGAGAAAAATCAAACTAATTCAGTGAATGAAGATCTTGAAAAAGACAGCGGAAAGAAAAGAGGAATAATGAAGGCAGCGAAGCTGAGTCAGGGAAGAGGAGGAGAATGGAAAAGGAAGCGAAAGGAGTAGTATGGAAACGAAGAGTAAAGAAGAGTATGGTAACGAAGGCAGTGAAGCTGCCTGACTCAGGAGGACCTGAGCCGAGAGAAAAGAAGGAGGAGAAAAGCAAAGGCAGCGAAGCTATCTGATCCGTAAAAAGGAGGGAGAACTATTTGTGAGCGAAGGCCGAGAAGCTGCATGAGCCAGGAAGGAGAGGATAATCAGGGGATCAGGAGGAAAAAGATCAAAATTACTTGGCTAACAAAAAATGATGAGCGTCCCCAAAGGGGACGCTATTGCAAGCATTTAATGCTGTATTGCTAACTGTCCCAATCTTCCTGAAAGGAAGGCATTCGGATAGTGAATATGCTTAAAGCTATGCGCTCTCCATCAAGGGATGGAAAGAGCACATGACGTTGTAATTTTGAATATCGTTTGAGGCACCGTGCTCTACGTGTTGAATCTTTCCCAAAGATGCTCTCCGATCGCTCACTCCAACACAGTAGACTAGCGAAATTGCAACATTCGTTTGCCAGGGTGCAACATTCGAATACATTCTTCTTTAAAACATTGAAGCGTTTTTTTTACGAAAAAAAACATTAATAAAGGTGTAATGTCAGCTATAAAATACACTTTTTTGGGGTATAAAAACATGGAGATTCCAAATATGGGAAAAAATTGAAGAAATTCCTTCAACTTCGAAAGTATTTTCTCTCTCTTTTCGTATCTTTTCCAAGCCTTCCCTCTCATATTACAGTTCTTTCTGAACAAAATTATTGGAAAAGAAACCTGATAAGAAAAGGACATGAAAAGAGAAAAAAGAGAGAAAGAGAAAAAAGATGAAACGAAAACTAAAGTAGCGGAGCTGCCTGAGGCAGGGAGAAAACTAGAAGTGGGAAAACAAAGGCAAAGAAGCTGTCTGAGGCAGGAGGAAAAGGAGAAGGAGAAGAACGAAGGCAGCGAAGCTGCCTGGAGGAGAGAGAAAAAAAGAAGTGGGAAAACGAAGGCAGCTTCGCTGAGGGAGGGAGAAAATAGAAGTGAGAGAAGAAAGGCAGCGAAGCTGCCTGAGGCAGGGAGATAAGGAGAAGCAGAAAAACGAAGGCAGCGAAGCTGTCTGAGGCAGGAGGAAAAGGAGAAGAACGAAGGCAGCGAAGCTGCCTGAGGGAGGGAGAAAAAAATAAGTGGGAAGACGAAGGAGAGAGAAAATCAGAAATGGGAGAACAAAGGCTGCGAAGCCGCCTGAGGCAGGGAGAAAATTAGAAGTGGGAGAACGAAGACAGGGAGATAAAGAGAAGCAGAAAAAAGTTCAGAATTGACTAGGCTCTCAGAATGACTTGGCTAACAAGAGAGTGACATGCGTCCCCAAAGGGGACGCTAGTTTCGTACTTATAAGAAAAAATAGTTTTTTCTGATGAATGAGAGCATCAAGCGAACTTGGAGCAAAAAAAAACTTTCTAAAAATAAACCACGAAAAAGGGGATCTTTGAGAACTTGAAATAAATTTTTTATGTCTTTGAAGTCTCTACATCTCTTACAACTTGATATAACCATGAATAAACGTTTGCTGTTTGTTATTTAAAACAAAAATTGTTTTCATTACCACTTCTTAATTGATCAAACTACGCCGCGTGCAAAAGCTAGTCTACGCTGCGGGTTCGAACAAATCCATATCTCTTTCTCTGACCGTAAGTACCAGCAGTTCTACACTATGATATTGTAAGTATATGTATGACGAGCTTCTTGAAACTTTGACTAAGCCACTAGAAATGTCATACATTAAAATAAATTTCTTTTTGAATGACGTGATTCGTTGAAATTATTTGAACTTGATAGAGTTAAATCGTTGGAGAAAAAAACATTCCGAAAAAACATGTAAGAAATTTCTCAAGATGTTCAAGTTTTTTGTTGTTGCTTGTGTTGCTATGCGATGAAACGACCACTCAAGAATGCTGTGGGAGCTGATTATGCGGCGGGAGCTTCTCATGGGACAGCTAGAGAAGTAAGTTTCTCCAGTTTTCTGATTAACTTTTTTCAGATGAAAACGTTTGGCAGTACATATGTATATTTGTATGCATTATGCATTTGTATTATATGCATTATATGCATTGAGCGACAGGAGAGGAAGAGTAGCACTTCGATCGCTACTGCATGCCTCGCTCAACCTCCGCTCAACGCTCAGATCCCATAATCGATGATGTTATAATCCCGATGTGGCTTGCTGATCTTGATAAAGCGTTTAAATTGAATTGAATTATCTAATGATGTCTCACTTGTCTTTGAAAGACCCGACATCATTATCTCTACAATGCGTTCTCCCCCCCCCCCTCCTCCGATCAGACTGCTCCTTAGCCGTTTGAGAAAGGATGTTTTTCCTGATCCTTCCCCCTTTTTTCTCGCAGACTTCCGGTACCCGTAAGAGAATCGGCTCCGTTTGCTAGTCAGAACATTACCTCAAGAAACATTGTTTCAAAAAGCAAGCTGTATCCAAACGAGCAAAGTAGTTCTCTTAGAACCAAGCAAGCCATTATAAATAAACGTGTTTTTTTCAATCACAAAGGTTAGTTTATGTCACCTTCACTAATATGCAAAGGAAGGTAAAAAAATTTTCTTGAAACTTGCTTTTTTTTGTAAGGTTAAATAAGGAGGAAGGGTCGAAATTAATGGAATCAATGCGTCCTTTACTGACTTGCGTCCTTTACTGACTGCGTCTTTTACTGACTCCGGCTCCGTCAACCATCGCATACGCCGACGACATTCTCCTTGCTGCTCCTACACGTGCCGAAATCGAGAAATGGAATGACGCTCTTAGTAGGCATGGCTTACGCCTCAACATCAAGAAGACCGAGTACCAGGAAATCGGAGTGCAAACGACTGGAACTGTTCACATCAGCGGTGAACCGCTCCCGAAGACCGCCGAATTCAAGTACCTTGGTTCTGTCATCTCTTCAGACACGTCAACGAATGCAGCGGCACGCCAAAGAGTAAATACAGCTTGGATGAAATGGAGAGAAGCTACAGGTGTCCTCTGTGATAGGAATATCACAGCTGGCATACGCGGAAAGATGTATAAAACAGCGATCCGTCCCGTGCTTCTCTATTCGACGGAGACCTGGCCTACAACGCGTGTAACCAAGAACATTATCCACACGAATGAGATGAAAATGTTACGCTGGACACTAGGACTGACTCGCCTAGATTGTGTGCGTAGCACGATTGTAAGAGGGAGACTCGGCGTGGCTCCAATATAAGACTAGATGCGAGAAGGGAGAGTTAGATGGTATGGACACGTGATGCGAAGAGACGCGACCAATATCGCAAGACACGCTCTTGACATGGAAGTACCAGGCAAACGCCCGCGAGGCAAACCCTGGACACGCTCAACCAAGACCTGCGCCCCCCTGCAAGACTCCACTCGGAAGACGCAACAGACAGATGTTTCTGGAGAGCTAGAAGCCGTACTCCGACCTCGGCCGGCGCGGGACAACTCTAAGAAGAAGAAGGTCAGAATTAATCGAATGGTGAGTCTTCAGTAATCTGTATGTCGACTTAATGGGCCCTGATCTCAGAATTTGTGTTCGCGATTCTTCCAGAATGTAAAAAACGGTCGAAAATTTTTTGGGGTAGGCACTTAACTTTGATAGGTAGTAAAAAGAGGCTCGATTTAATTGGAGTTCTAGGATGACCATTTGTTCGATTTTCCTTCTGTCGCAAGTTGTATTTAATTTAATTATTATATCGGAAGAGTTTACGATGTGAACACATTGTGACGTCCTCAACTATTATTGTTGAATAACTGTGGAGATTCCCTATTCAGATTTTGGCCGATTTTTAAAATAATTCTTGTGTGAACACATTGTGACGCTATGTTTTCATAGTGCAAAAATCGAATTAAGTACATTCATAGTGCAAAAATCGAATTAAGTACATCCCCGGAAATTATAGGAACAACTATCTTACTAAAATACAACGTTTACTTATCCTGACTTAAATTACTATTACATGTATTGAAATAATAGTTCACTATTAACATCAGTAATAGCGGGTATGAAACTTCCGCATTCATTAGAAAGCCAGAAAGCTTATCCGAATGAGGCAGTCAATGTGAAGAGCTATGTATCTCAGGGTGAATCTTCTTTAAAACTTATCTCAGGGTGAATCTTCTTTATTAGAGCCGATTATCAGAATCTTTTTCAGAGGAAGTCGAGCTAATTCAAGCACTTTACTTTCAATGAAACTGTGTTTCCACAAAAAATTTCCCGCCATCAATCTTCTTTATTTTCGTAGCGCATGATGTCTCATCTGTCGCTTCCTTAAATGCATCGTCATTTGAAAATAATTTTTGGTTTTTTAATAGCTATCAACACTTAATACCGAAGACAGACGTATATACGAACTGGCCTCAGCCTCTTGCCTTCCTCCGGCCATTATTTATGCCTCGCCAAGAAGATTTACGGTTGCAGTGCACGTGTGAACGGGGGGAACTTGCCAGATTATCGACAAGCAAACTATCCCAAAAGATTCTCTCTTTCTCTCTTTTCTTCTCTCTGAAAATGGCCTTTGGGTGAACGACAAGAACAAATCGGTTGAGATCTTTGAGAGCTACAGATATTATCTTTTATTATATCATCCGACATTTAACTCGTGTCTGAGTAAGAAAACGCTTATTCAAGCAATAATGATTGAAACATTTCAACTTTAAGTCTTAACCAGGCATGACTACGTTTTTTGAACTGATTTTTTTTGTCTATACGTAACTAGTCTAGAGGTTATTTTTGGCTTCTAAATCACTTTGGCTCGGATTCTAAACCACTTTTTGCGAACAAACAAGAAGTAGTGAAACCTTAGTGAAATAGTTTGCTCAAAACCCCTCGAGTTAGGATATGTAGTAAATTTGTTTCTCCTGGTATACATATCAATATCAAAAATTATCTATTATTGACATACATATGTTCATGTTTCGAAGCCTTACAATCCTTGAAAACTTCTAGTGCTTTTATATACATATATTGAGAAACTTCTCAATATATAATCTATATTGACAAAGTAAAAGAATCCTTTTTCTTATCAAGCTTTAAACTGCCTTGAGTTCCTATCTTTTAATCGAGCTTCTCGCTACAAAAAACGAATTTTTTGATAATATATTTTTTACACAGTCAGAAAAAAAGGCAACGAAGTAGATTTGATACTCAATGGCTTAAATAGAGAACTTTATGCACAAAAACATATTTGATGCCGGTAACGTATTACACAACACTTTTGTTATAATGACTTTTTATGAAATATTGTAAAGAAGTTTTACCAATTAAAACTGTCGAGCTAGTACAATTGATATTGCTATATAAGCGTCAGCGAGAGGCGTTTATATGTTCAATATCGCTCCTTGGACCAGTTTTTGTGCGAGTAATAGGTTAATAATAATTCATCTTAACTAAGTATCATTTTTTCAAACTGTGGTACGTAATATTTTTGATTGTATACGTGTTATTTCAATGAACTTAAGCGAACAATTCAAACATGTGATATTCTCGACTGATGAAACAAACATAGAACACTAAGAACAAACCTCAACTAATATAAAATAAACAGAAGCTGTAAACGTTATACACAGAAAAAATTTTATAGGTTTTTTCCACAAAAATTTTCTGATTTTTTCAAATGTAAAAGTTATCGCAAGCCATTTTTTCTGTTTCAATTTTTGGTACACGATTGAATATTCTGTTTATTATTTCAAAACTTTCCCTCATGTTTTCGCTGTATCTAATTTTTGAAACTAATGCTTTATGCACTAGAAACCATTTAAGCTTTATGCATTAGAGAAGCTCAATTGAAAAGTTCAAACTTGACACCTGATTAAGAATAAATATGACTGAACTACCGCACAAACCCCATCTACGAATGAGTAGCATACTGGAAGCGGGCTAGCACTTCCGGTCATAAAAAAGAGATAGCTGGGTTCGATCCCGTCCCGAGGAATAGTTTTTTTCCGTGTGTTAGTTTAATCATATCTCATCTGGATCTTCAAGTTCTTACTTTTGTCAACTCTTTTCAGCTCTTTTTTTCACTCGGATTTTTCAAGGATAGGACACGTCCAAACTTAATATTTTTCACCTGATCACTTTTTAAATAGATTCACTATTCCACATGTCAAGCAACGGCGTGTCACTCAAAGGGCGACAGTTTTCCGCGCGCATGCTCATTTTGCACCGATGATGGGTGATGATTGTTTCGAAAACGAGACGAGACATCAAAGAAAGGCTCAGCCCATTCTGGCTCCGTTGCCATTAGTTTTGCATTCAGTTTCCAAGTGGAACGAGCCAGAACGAGAACTATTATCTAATTTGACAAGTTTTTTTTCCCGTTCACAATCTGAAATGAGAGGCTCCTTTTACTTCAAAAAACAAACATCTGGTGTTTATAAACAAATGTTCATGTATTCTGGCTGTGAAGTGGGTTTTAAATCGGTGAGAAAGGTCAAGTGCACAAATTATTTTTGAACTTGGAGTGTTTGAAACTCTACATATTATACATATATCATTATTACTCTTATTCTAAAAAATTATACTAAGTAAATGTTATTATGAACCTTATAAGAAAAATTATACTATGTAAATATTATTATCCTTATTGTTAGTGCCAGTTGGCGACTGAAGCGGGCAACTCACACCATTTTTGTTTGGCCACAGTTATGTTTTAGCCTCTATGTGATAACAACAAAATACCACACATTTTCATAGCTTACAAAATCTCAAATTTTTCGGGCCTCTTATAAGAACTATGTGGAGCCAAACCTTGAAAAACATGGTCAAGAATGGCATCATTTGTTCGGTAAAGTTTCCGGACTCGGAAAGAGTTGTTTCTGAACCACGGACTTGCTGGATATTTCCGCTTCTATTTTTTTCTTCAAAGTTTCAAGTATATCTCACTCTCTCTCTCTCTTTCTATCTCTCTTTCCATTTCCGTTCTGTTATTTAAATTTTACTGGGTTAGCATCGGATATGCTAGGGTACAGACTTGGCCGTGTATTTTCTTCTAACTCGACTAGTTTCTGAGATATGAGTAAACTATGATACGAACAAGAGTAAGTCTACGTGGTGTAATCGAACCTACCAGTCTCTCTAATCTTGCTCCAATCGCTTCCTGTTTTTTGCTCCACTCGCTTTCTATGACGCGGGTTCGTCTGCCATTCTGACCCGTGAAATAGCGGTTGTTTCTCTACCTTCACTCTTCTTCCTCCACTCATCGTTGAGCTCGGTTTCTAGCGAGAGTTGGACACCTTGAGACCGTATCGTCCAAACCATATCCAAACCATCGTCTAACATTCTCTCATCTCTACGTTAAACGTTATATTTAGCTCGTACTTTATCAGGACATGACAAATAGTAATAGAAATACGATGAATTGTATGAATTATGGCGCTTCATGTCTATGAAATTGATTATGAAGCGAATAAATAGCAAAAACCGTCAATGTGTAGTGTTTTTTATGATGCGTTGTTCAAGAACTTCGTAAGAGACCGTTATTAGAACTATTTTTTGAAAACATTCTAAGTGAGAAAATACATACATTTGAACATACGTATTAGAAGTAGATGATGAAAATATGGATGATCATATCTTTTGGGGTTTCGACCCCCCCCCCCCCGATTTGGGTCGAAGTTCGAAAACCACCATAGAATCTTTTTTGAAAGATTTTTTCTTTTTTCAAAAGATCTTTTTCAAGGATACAATCTATTTCTCTTTCTTAGTTCCTCTATCTCTCTCTCTCTCTTACTCTCTCTATCTCAATCATGGGTAGGCAGCAAAAAAACCCAAAAAAATTTTTTAGAATTTTTTTCGGTTTTAAAAACAAAAAAAAATTTCGATTTTTTTTCGAATTTGAAAAGCAAAAATTTTTTTTCGAACTTTTGTTTTCGATTTTAAAAACCAAAAAAACCCAAAAAAACGAGAAAAATTGTTTTATCTTAATGAAACTTTCTTCATATTTTCCGAGAAGACCGGAATTCGATTCGATCGGGTCAATTAATTATTAGCACGCAAGCGCTGAAACTCTGTTTGTAAAAAGCACTGAAACATGTGCCAGGCAGGCAACAACAAAACCAACGCAAAAACTCTACATATTTTTTGGCACTTTTTCGGTTTCTTTGGTTTGCTCTCGAAGTTTTTTTCGACACTTCGAATAAAACTTTTGCTGGACCTTTTTTTCGAAAGTTCGAAAAAAGTTTTTTTCGACTTCTTTGTTTTTCGAATTTTCGCAAAAAGTTTTTTCGAATAATTCGTTTTCGAATTTTCAAAAAGTTTTTTCTCGAAAATTGTCGAAAAAACCAAAAAAACCAAAAACGAAAAATGAACGGCCCTGATCTCTATCCCTCTTTCTATCTCTCTTTCTATCTTTCTCTCTCTCTTTCTCTTTCTCTCTCTCTCTCTCTTTCTCTTTATCTTTCTTTTTCTCTCTCTATTTCTCTCTGTATTTCTCCATTTTTTCTTTATATTTCTCTCTCTTTCTCTCTCTATTTCTCTCTCTCTCTCTTTCTCTTGCTCTCTCTTTCTTTCTCGCTCTTGCTCTCCTTCAGCTTGAACGACCATTAAAAAATTCGAATTTTTTTACGATGCTTTTTTTTCATACGGTGCTTGAGGGCTGCTACGGAGTGCTAAAGAGGATAAAAGGAAAGCTCTAGCAAGGGCTGCTACGGAGTGCTAAAGAGGATAAAAGGAAAGCTCTAGCAAGGGAGAACCTTTTTTCATTGTCTAGGGAGCCTTGATAAAGTTTCTCTACTGTAATATTCACATGACACACTCTTTGCTCATGAAAAAAAAACTTCCAAAAAGACTTTTATAAGTTGCAGATTTATTTTGTACAGTAAAACACATCAGATTGTTACATACATTAAAAACATGCTCATATGTTTAGAACTATTTTTCCAGATAACATATTCGTTTCGTAGACAAAAAAGAAAAGTAACTTTTATTATATTTTGAGGGTGAATGATAACGGGAAACTTGAAATGTGTTCTGTTTGTAAAAACTGTAGCCTCTTCGATTCTCTTTTCCCTTTGAGTTCGAACCTTTTTCACTTTTCCTTTTCCCTTTGAGTTCGAATCTTTTCCACTTTCAGTTCTTACTCCGTTCACTAGATTGGATTGGGAGAAAAGAGCCGCACTCTGAGTATTGAGGTTGGGAAGAAGAAGCACCTGTACAGAGAAGTTTTGTCGATACAGAGGCATGAACACACAACTTTTCTCCTTTTTTTATTTGCTGTTTGTCCGCCATTTAAGCGATAAACAAGAACCAGTTATCCTCTTGTTGTGAAGCAAATTTCGTTTAAGTGATATAAACCATCTTTATTGTGCTTAATAAGAGAATGAAAATCGAAGTAGAAAAAAGCATAGTTATCATTTAAAATGTTACTCTATAAAAACAATCAAATTAGTTTCACAACGGATTCTTCCGCAGCAATATTCACGAATTGTACAGAAATGTAAGTCAAAAGTACTTCATTTAAAAAAAATTATTCGTTCATTTATTCAGATAGATTTCATTTGCATAAGTTCCAACCTTTTTCTAATGTTTCTTTTTTAGTGCTTTTTTCTCTTTTTCTGCAACTTCCTCTACCTTAAAGGCTCTTTATCTTTTTCTCTTTCTCTCTACTATTCCGTCTCTACCTCTTTCTCTTTTTTCTATCATTCCTTTTCTCTCTTTCTTCCTCTCTCTTGGTTACTCTGTTATCTCCTTCCAACAAATTCCTGAATGAAGAGCAGAAAAACAAGGAGTTGACTTCTACATGACTTCCTTTCATACGTCACTCAATCGGAGTTGACTTCTACATGACTTCCTTTCATACGTCACTCAATCGGAGTTGACTTCTACATGACTTCCTTTCATACGTCACTCAATCATAGTTGACTTCTACATGACTTCCTTTCATACGTCACTCAATCGGAGTTGACTTCTACATGACTTCCTTTCATACGTCACTCAATCGGAGTTGACTTCTACATGACTTCCTTTCATACGTCACTCAATCGGAGTTGACTTCTACATGACTTCCTTTCATACGTCACTCAATCGGAGTTGACTTCTACATGACTTCCTTTCATACGTCACTCAATCGGAGTTGACTTCTACATGACTTCCTTTCATACGTCACTCAATCGGAGTTGACTTCTACATGACTTCCTTTCATACGTCACTCAATCGGAGTTGACTTCTACATGACTTCCTTTCATACGTCACTCAATCGGAGTTGACTTCTACATGACTTCCTTTCATACGTCACTCAATCGGAGTTGACTTCTACATGACTTCCTTTCATACGTCACTCAATCGGAGTTGACTTCTACATGACTTCCTTTCATACGTCACTCAATCGGAGTTGACTTCTACATGACTTCCTTTCATACGTCACTCAATCGGAGTTGACTTATACATGACTTCCTTTCATACGTCACTCAATCGGAGTTGACTTCTACATGACTTCCTTTCATACGTCACTCAATCGGAGTTGACTTCTACATGACTTCCTTTCATACGTCACTCAATCGGAGTTGACTTCTACATGACTTCCTTTCATACGTCACTCAATCGGAGTTGACTTCTACATGACTTCCTTTCATACGTCACTCAATCGGAGTTGACTTCTACATGACTTCCTTTCATACGTCACTCAATCGGAGTTGACTTCTACATGACTTCCTTTCATACGTCACTCAATCGGAGTTGACTTCTACATGACTTCCTTTCATACGTCACTCAATCGGAGTTGACTTCTACATGACTTCCTTTCATACGTCACTCAATCGGAGTTGACTTCTACATGACTTCCTTTCATACGTCACTCAATCGGAGTTGACTTATACATGACTTCCTTTCATACGTCACTCAATCGGAGTTGACTTCTACATGACTTCCTTTCATACGTCACTCAATCGGAGTTGACTTCTACATGACTTCCTTTCATACGTCACTCAATCGGAGTTGACTTCTACATGACTTCCTTTCATACGTCACTCAATCGGAGTTGACTTCTACATGACTTCCTTTCATACGTCACTCAATCGGAGTTGACTTCTACATGACTTCCTTTCATACGTCACTCAATCGGAGTTGACTTCTACATGACTTCCTTTCATACGTCACTCAATCGGAGTTGACTTCTAAATGACTTCCTTTCATACGTCACTCAATCGGAGTTGACTTCTACATGACTTCCTTTCATACGTCACTCAATCGGAGTTGACTTCTACATGACTTCCTTTCATACGTCACTCAATCGGAGTTGACTTATACATGACTTCCTTTCATACGTCACTCAATCGGAGTTGACTTCTACATGACTTCCTTTCACATGACAACCTAATTGGTCGATTTAGGTTTTGAATTCGAATTTCGTATTTTTAACCAAATGGTAACTTGTGGGGTTTTCACTTAGATGGAACATATATTGCTAAAATGAGGATTTTGATAGAGAACAAAACTTTTATGAAAGCTCTAAAATATGATAGAGGAAAAAATTGAAAAGCTTCAGAGAAAAGGGAGAGCGAAAAAGCTTAAATTACATGTGAGGACCGTCAACATAAGACTGAGGAAGTGAAAGATTATAAGGATCAAACTTTCATGCTTGAAAGCACTTACCAAAATACGGAAGCCGCATCTCACAGTTCGAAAAAAAATCGGGAAGGTCATACATAGTAAAAAGGAAAGTTCTGAGAATTTTCATCCTGTTATCAAAAAATATTGGCCTCAATCAGAACCACTTTCACCTTCTAAAGAGCCTTATAGATTTTTACCAAATGTCCCTCTCCTCGTGAATAAGGTCTGTAAGAGTAACTCTATGGGGGGCGAGAGATGCTTTGCTCTGATAACTTAGCGGTAAATAGCATCGCCCGGCAAGCGGAGACTTTGGTTCACTCCCCCGTTCAATCGCTGATTTTCCCGCTAGTTTTTGTTAGCATGATCTTTTTCTTTTTTATAGAAGTCAGGAAAGTAGAATAGAGAAGAGCACAAAAAAGAGACTCATATAATTTAAGCCGGCTCGATGATGATCTTTTTTATGTGCGCATAATGATTCTCTCCACTTCCTTTCTCGGAAGTGACGAGCTTCTCGTGTGCGTCAAGAATGACTACGCTTGCGTGTATCAAGATGCTCTCAAACGTAGCTTGAGTTACTGGAGCTCCCCTATCCCCTGCGTTTTCTCACTTGAAAAGTCAGCTAGCTCCTCTTCTGTGCTGTAACTTAGTTGAGCGGTTGTATCCATTTAAACTCTCAATTTGAGCTGCAAATCATGAATTAAATGTGTAGGCGAAGGTTAAATAATGTGGTACCTCTATAACTGACTCAGTTTTGATTTGCAAGAGAATTAATTTTTTCAGGATGTTTTAGGCTCGAAAAAAAGCAAACATTCGTATGAAAGAAAAATTTTTTTGTTAAAGGTTTAAAAAAATTCAAACTTAAAAAATTTTGGGCACTTTGTTACTTGGGGGGAGGTCACTTTCCACTTAGGCTTAGGTAAATTGATTCCGTACAGAACATGTAGCCTCAATATTTCAGTTTTATCCAGTCTAGTTGAGGAAATCGACTTAGCTGTTTTCAGCTATTATTCCCTGTTTTTTTTCTCGCTTAGGCTTAGTCAAAGGTTACGCTAACGGCCTTACGGCTTAGGCTAACGGGAACGCATAAGAAAATGTCAATTCAATGACCAAGTTTGTCAAAAAATAAAAACCCCCCAAGTAAAGTGCGGCCCCCCTAAGTAAAATTGTGCCAACTTTTGTTTTGTTTCAACTATCACAAACTCTGAAATTGATTCAAAGCAATTTTTTATCGAAAAGTTTTTAGAGCACAAACTGATTTTATTGTTCTTAGCTAATTGTTGAAGCTCCAGAGTCAGAACCAGGGCCGTTCATGTTTCATTTTCGGTTTTTGGGGTTTTTCAGTTTTTTCGACAAATTTCGAAAAATTGAAAAAAATCCAAAAAATTTCAGATTGGGTGAAAATGCGATTATTATTCGTGTTGACCACCTGGCATATGTTTTAGTGTTTTTCACGAACATAGTTTCAGTTCATACAAGCTTTGTTTTTGCTTGGTGCATGTTTAAAGACTTTTAGGAAGGGTCAAATTTCGTTACGTGTTGAATAATGAGCTCTTCACATCAGAAAACCCCTGCAGTTATGGGAATCTGCTGTGTCAAAACGGAATACCCTTTGCTGAAGCAGCTAGCTCGGAAATACTTGGTTATTCCTGTGAGTTCTACTAATTGCGAAAGAGGTTTTAGCACAGCCCAGAATATAAAATTTGAGTTAGATAGACTTTTATTCACTGATCACCGGAAAATTCTATCTGACTTCAAGTTTTCCCAGCTGTTGTTTCTCAATCAGAAAATTGCTCTTATTGGTGCAGGTAGATGAAAAACAAATAAAAGTACTGAGATGTTCCATTCAAGCTTTTGTGCTCGAAATTTCCTTCAATGAGCATTCTTCTATAAATAACTATAATTTTTCCGATTTCACGACTAATTGTCTCATTAAACGTCTGCTGAATATAATTACTCAATTTTGAGCAATGTATGATTTCAATTAATGTTTTATAATGAATAAAATTTTTTTTTTTTTAAAGTGATAATCATCATGAAATGACACTTCAAAAAGGTCAAAAAAAGTTACACGGCTAAAACTACAAAAAAATTGAAAAAATTTTGTTTCTTCAAAACTCATTCTGCATTTTTTTGTTCGAGCCTAAAACATCACACAAAAATCAGAAAAAATCATTCAGTTAAAACTGAGTCAGTTATGGTATGGTCGGACCACAATAGTTAACCTTCGCCACACTTTTTTCATCTGTTTAAGACATTCATTCTTTCTCTAATCCGTGGCCACAAGTCATTCTGTGTTCTTATCTGAATTATTCCACATAAAAAGTCTCTGGTGTCGTCAATCATCGCCTAGTCCCAAGAAGCCACATTTATCTCTCCAGAGCTAACCTCTAAAATTTTCTCTTCGTTTCTTTTAAGAATTCCACGAACACCTGTCCTGTTGTGATGTGATACTTCGCATGTTAAATGGCTATTCTTTTTTCTTTAAAAAATTGAATTTTTTGTGTGAATAATTTTGAATAATTAACTAAAATAATTATTTTATGTCTTAGACAGTGATAAAGTCTAAACCATGCCTCAATGAGCTTTTAGGTTTAGATGCTGCTTTCAATCGTTTCCGAGGATAAGCAAATGTAATGGATAGGACACACTAATGGAAAGAACACCATGAGCTTTTTTCTACTTCTTTTTTTCATTCACAAATTACTTCGACAAGGAACAATTTTCTGGATCTAAGACGAGCATAGTCGACAATATGCGATCCGTCTAGTCGAAAAGATGCGATCCGTCTAGTCGACAAGATGCGATCCGTCTAGTCGAAAAGATGCGATCCGTCTAGTCGAAAAGATGCGATCCGTCTAGTCGAAAATATGCGATCCGTTTATTCGACAAGATGCGATCCGTCTAGTCGACAAGATGCGATCCGCCTAGTCGACAAGGTGCGATCCGTCTAGTCGACAAGATGCGATCCGTCTAGTCGGCAAGATGCGATCCGTCTAGTCGACAAGATGCGATCCGTCTAGTCGAAAAGATGCGATCCGTCTAGTCGACAAGATGCCATCCGTCTAGTCGACCAGATGCGATCCGTCTAGTCGACAAGATGCGATCCGGCTTCTACCAGGAATTGGACACCAGAAAGCTGTAACGTCCTAGCCCCCCCCTCGTTTCGTTGCTACTATCAACCCTTCGACCTCAGATGTTTCCCCTCAATTCCAAGATCACCGTATACCTCACCACGCATTATTTTCATGCGTAATAAATTTAATCATTCATAATAATTATATGTAATTGGTAACGCTTTCGTACTCACGGACAGAAAAGAGAGAAATGGGGGAGTTCGATCCCGCCTGGTGTAGTGGCTTTTTTCATGTGATAGTTTGATAAAAAGTTATAATAGTGATAAATATGTACATTAGTAGTGATTACAATAACAACTAATGTTTTGCTAAAAGGTCAAAGTAATCACTGATTAAGGTAAGTTTTCATTAACCTATAACTTGTCAAAGCTGGTTTAAAAAATTATATTTGAATCAGACATCTCTATATTTCTGAAACGTAATAATACTAACTTTTGCATGCAATAAGAAAAAAAAAGTTGACCATTAAAATACGGAATAGAAATCGCAAACTAAAGTTTCAACTATTATTATTGAAATTTTCAGCGGAATCCTAGCAGTCTGAAGTCTTACTTTTACAAAAGTTTTATTTAATTGAGTAGGATTCAGTTATATATTAGGCTTTAAACAGATGTTCTGAGAAATCCAATACATTACACTTGTGGAGAATCACCGCTGATTGGAAGAAATCCATCGCACGGGTAAAAATGGCACTCGGCCGGGACCGAACCTCCGCTGCCTAAACGGGGCTTGTAGAGCGTTACCAATACACCAACCGAGCACACATTGTCCAATGCGATTTCTTGCTATGTCTAAGGCACAATGACCGTTCTTTCTAGTCACGCATGCTCATGAAGCAATCGCGTCATGAAAGGAGTGTAACTCCACAATCCATGATAAAGACAGAAAGATGATGGTAGAGAGAAGATCAATTTTTGATCTTTGTAAATCGTTGAAGCAACGATGGGCTGAGATTATGAATGAAAGAAGTCCATCTTTTTTCATTCATAGTCTCAGCCC
This sequence comes from Allodiplogaster pararmata, assembly GCA_964056735.1. Taxonomy (NCBI): domain Eukaryota; kingdom Metazoa; phylum Nematoda; class Chromadorea; order Rhabditida; family Diplogasteridae; genus Allodiplogaster; species Allodiplogaster pararmata. The sequence goes on along the minus strand of OZ057409.1, from coordinate 13,207,219 downwards.
TGTAGAGTTACACTCCTTTTATGACGCAATTGTTTCATGAGCATGAGTGACTAGAAAGAACGGTCATTGTGCCTTAGAGATAGCAAGAAATCGCATGGGACAATGTGTGCTCGGAACTCCACAATCCACGATAAAGAAAGAAAGATGATGGTAGAGAGAAGATTAATTTTTGATCTTTTTAAATCGTTTAAGCAACGCTCTACAATCCCCGGTTAGGCAGCGGAGGTTCGGTCCCGGCCGAGTGCCATTTTTGCTCGTGCGATGGTTTTCTTTCATTCATAATAACCGCTGAGTGAAGCTTCAATGAATAATTCATGATATTCCTTTCTTCATCAGGTGTTAACACAAATAATTAATTAGTTGTCTTCGACGCACATTTTCTCAACTACTTCATTGTTGAGTGCGCAATGTGCGCGAAAACCGAATTAAAAATTATAATATTCATGATGGATATTTCACCTTACGAGAAACGCTGAGTTGACTCTTAATTATGCGCGCTTACATCAACTTGTTGATCAAAAACCTCAGATTGTTTTTTCATTTACTCAAAAAATAGTGTAGTATTCATCCAGTCTGGCTAAAAGTTCAGCTCATTAAAAGAAAATCGGATTTCTCGATTTCTCCTAAAGCTCAAGCTTTTTTCCTCAGAAAACTTCATTTGAATCTATTACACTCGCTCTTTTAGTGCTTTGTTTTTGTTTGTTTGGAATACTTCCAACAGAAATAAATATGTGAAAAATATGAGATTCACTCTTTTAAGCTGGCAATTCAATAACCACTCTTTTTTCATTTCTCCATAAAGGAGGGGGAGGGGGTGTCGGCAGAATTGTTGTTTTATTCTCTCTGTGCTCTGTGCTATCTGGAACACTACAGATAAAACAAAAGGGTAGAAAGGGATGTTGTAACCCAATCCCAAAACCACCTTATAGAAGTGTTGCTACACGCGTATGTGCACATGGTATACGCTACCGATGGAATCGAAAAAGAAGCCTCATCAAGCCACTCAATCATGACTACGTTCTAATTTTGGAGTTTCTCGTGAGAGAGGGTGTACGTGTAGCTCTTCTGAGCTGATCTGTCTTCGACAGAAGCCCCTCCCCCTTTCCCTCAGCCCTCCCCGCCCTCATTAGCTTCTTTGAATTTTTTTTCGAAGCCCTGTTAGTTTCATTACTCAAACTAGTATAAAAATGTTTTGCTCGGTTAAATATGTATGTCTTCGTAACTCATATGAAGATTTTTGTATGATTGGATTGAAAATTTGTTTTCAGCCACATTTCAAGTTATTTTCTCTTTATTTTTCTTCACTTTCTCTCTCTTCTTATTCTTTTTAATTGTCTGACTGGCATTTTTTATTAGTATTATTATTATTATTACTATTAGTATTCTCACATCTCCCAATCTACACAATACTCGGTTTTCCGCTGCTTTCCATGCCTACACATACATACATATCTTATGCATTATTTACTGCTCCTAGTTTTTCCTCTTCTTTTTTCTTTCTTTGTTACCTCACACTTTGTTATTCTCGCCCAAGCCGCCGTCTATTCGTACTCTTTTCTCGCCCAAGCCGCCGTCTATTCGTACTCTTTTCTCGCCCAAGCCGCCGTCTATTCGTACTCTTTTCGCACCTGCTTCTCATGCTCTTTGCCGTGCGTTCTCTCTAATTCTCATTTCATCGCAGTTAATTAAGATTTGATAGAATTCCTCCCCTGGAGGAGTATCTTTCTTCCACGCCCATTTCCCTTACACAACACCGAATTACCAGATTTAGTTCCTCCTCTTCATCTTCTGCTAAAAGCGCCAATGATTTTTTTGTTGTTGTCCCGCTTAAAGGAGATGAGAGAAGGAAACGCATATGATTGTTGTTCCTCTCCTGCTCTTGTCAGAGTTTCCCACTCATTTTCTATTATTGCTCGAAGCAGAGAGAGAGAAAGAGAGCTCTAGTTATGTAGGAATGAGTTTTCTTTGTTTCTTTTTTCGGCCATTCTAGAAGTTTCTGACTTTATAAAACACTCCTTTCTTCTCAAAAAAGATCGCTCTCTTGATTATGTGTAAGTTAGCTACAGCTGCTTTTTTCGACCTTTAAGATACGATAAACACACAGAAGAGAGTCTATTGGAAAAAAATGGACAGAAGAACAAATTCGCCCAGTCCCGATCAGTTTTTTCGTCCGAGTTTTCAAAACACTGCTTCTTCGGGAAGGTCAAATGTATACTTGAACATTTAAAGTTGTTTCTAATCTGTGGGATCAAAAAGCATTGTTCTTGCCATGTATGAGCATAGCAAGAACATGTATGAAAATACACATCTTTATGGAGCTTCTGAGTTCTGATTTTTCGATTCTTCTTTTTGAAGCTCAAAAGTTCTCGAATAGAGTTTTTTTATTATGCACCAAATCATGTGCTACTCCGTAATGTTTCACGAATCCGCTAAGTAAACAAGCAACAATTTGGTAAATTGAGTTCTCTGCTTCTCGTTGCAAGAGCTGTCGATGGAACAGCTGACAGCTGTAAGAGAGCGAATTATGGAAGAGTGCACCAACATCACCGGTCTCCAAATGCGTCCACCTGACTGCTTACAGTGAGTGAAACTCTCTTACGCCTAAATTTTGTGAGTACTGAACAAAACTTTGCCGGAGGTGGGAATCAGTTCTCACTTGCAGAATCTCTCAATTGGTCCGAGACAGTTCTTGAGCTCTACTTGAGCCTTACTCGTAGGATATTGTGTTACCTCTCTGCTTCAAAAAATAAAACAGTGTGGGCATTTTGTTATCAACAAAGAGGTGCGATGTTTTCGTTCCATTGGTCTAAAAATCCAATTTGGGAGCAAGAGCCGGAGATGATCGAAGCTCATGCATAGTGGTGTCGAGGATAAAATTCAATAACAAGTTAAATATACCCCACATCTCAAAAGCGTGGCTCATAGTTCTTAAGAGTTCTAGAAAGCAATTGGAAAGTTGAGCACGGAAAACAAATTTCTCATAATTACATTAAAACATTTCTGGAATCGAAATGTAAAAAGCTTGGAACATGCTGAGAACACCAATAAGTAAGGTTTACAAGGTCAAGCTACATTGGCTAGGGATTCCGTTCTAATGTTGCCTTGATTATAACGAAGTTTGGTAAGTAATAAAATAGTTTTGGGTTATGATCTTCTATCTTCTTCTTTATTTTCGAGTATAATCCTGCCTATAGGCAGGTCGATTGAGATGCCGATCCAATCTGATAGAACCTTTAACTCCTTCCTGGGTCGCTGCTAATGTGAATATAAAACAGCAAAGAGACTAGGGATGGAGCAATTCAATCGAATTTTTCCAACCCTTTGGTTAGAAAAATTAAATCTGCGAGAGTGTTGGAGTTCTAACTGTTTACATGAAAGTGTACCTGTCACTTAACCAGAACACCAAGCAATCGTGATTCCATATGCAATTTTTGCCCTGATTGACAAAATAGTATTTCAAGAGTCCTAGGGAAACCGGAAGGGTTGATACGGCTAATACACGGAAAAAAGAAGAAAAAACAACATTAGAGAACCAATTCACAGCCGAATACTTCAGGGTATGATAGAAAAATATTTGGGATGTGTTCGAGCACTAAGAAAGCAACATGTAACATCTTAATTCACGATCACAAAGATAAGGACGGTCGAAACCTTCTACGTGTACAAATCCTATAACGCGTTCCGACTCTCAAAAATGTATCATATAGACAGCCAGTTTTTGAAATATTCAAATTTTTGGCGATAAAAAACAATAGCAAATGTTTGGAATCTGCCAGTAAGCAAATAAAGTTTTCAACAGCATTCACTGATTAGATGTATTGCAGGCAGTTTTTTTTTGTTCACCTACAGCATTGTTCAGTGCGAAATGTGTGGGGGAAAATCGGGTCGGAAAACTATGGGGTGTTTTGCCGAATATTTTCCCAGCTAGAAGCTGAGCGATGCATTTCAGTTAAACGCATAAATTTTCTCCAGCTAGCGTTTTTCATGTTCTTGAAAAATGTGTAGTCTTCGCAAAAACTCATGTTTTATAAAGTTTATATCTTTTTGGTTCGTAATTGACCGTTTGTATTGTTATGACTATTATTGTGTGTAGAGAAACTGTGTGATTTAGGTTGCGAGTTAACACTAAGTTTGTACGTCTCTTTATCATTTATTATTATAGATATAACTCTGATATCAGGGACAGAGTTTTCTGATAGAAAGGAATGGTAGGAAGAGGGGGGGGGCACATCTCAATGTGATAGCATTTGACCCCAGCAAGGATCTCGCATTCCGTGGAAGAGCACTTTTTTCTCGGAGAGCACTCGTTTTTGACCTTTATTGTTCTCGGATTTGTTTGTTTGAAGATGCTTCACAATGGTTTGGAGTCTTTTAGCAGAAGAAGCCTCTTTATAACCTCTGAGAGTTTTCACATCCTTTCAGACTTCTCGCAATTTTTTTGGTTTTTCTTGGAATTAATTCCCGAACTAATTGAATTATTTATCACCTCCATACCCATTCATATGTCACGAATCATTACACGTCATCTCGATTTCCGTAGGAGTGCATTCTGGCAAATGCCCAAATAGAAGAAGTATGCTGGCTTTTTTGCTATAAATATTTACTTTTGAAATACATTTTTTTCTACATCAAGAAAAAAAACTTTTCATTTGAGGTTCTAAAACAGTTTATTCCTTTACCTCATTGAGACTTCTCTCAGCCTCCAAATATTTCGATTTTTAGCCAATTCTCAGTAACAGGTTTTGAAGATAGCGATGGCTCGTTTACTCTAATCATACAAAATTGCCCATTTTTTCGCACAAAAAACGTCGTATCCAAAGAAGTAGAAAAGCTTGGATCTGCCGAGCAGAAGAGAATCCCAACAAATTCGAGAACGATGAGTTTCTTCTCTCTAACGCTGCGTTTTTAGTGATTCTGCGGTACTCGTTCGTGTACAAGGAAAGACCCCCCCCTATTGCGGTGACCTTCCAAATGTCTCTCGCTCTCGGGAAGCATCCAAGTATTTATAGAGGTCGGGTGCAATGGTTTAGCGAAAATGAAAAGTAACAGAGCGCAGAGACTCTTCCCAATGAAAAAAGACACAATACGTTCAAAGGATAGCTAAAGCGGGGAAATCTAAAGAGAAAACATTTCATCAGCCATGAAATTTTCATGTTGTCACTCAGTCTATTACTTTTTTCATCTATTTGAGCTCAATATTTCATGTACCTCTTTGTACCCCTCAATATTTCATGTACCTCTTTGTACCCCTCAATATTTCATGTACCTCTTTGTACCCCTCAATATTTCATGTACCTCTTTGTACCCCTCAATATTTCATGTACCTCTTTGTACCCCTCGCTCCCTTTCCAATTTTGATGAAATATTTTCTTTTTTAAAGTATTGTTCCAAGAGTATTCCTGCTTTCTTCCCTGGGAGTTTCTTTTTCTCTCTCATTTTTCTCGTGTATTTTTAATTGCAACATTTTCGTTGTTTTTTTGCTCTAAAAAGTGTTACAATTAAAAAGTTTCCAAATAAGAATTGAGATCCTTTTTTTAAATTGTCAAGAGCATATTTTTAAACCTTCAAGTCAGTAGTCCTCTTGGTTCATTCTTTTTTTGATTTTTATATGTTTCTTCTTTCTTTAACTATCCGATTTTTCATGTCTATTCAAATTTTTCTTCTTTTTGAACCCTCCTTTTATACTTCTCCTATCGACACATAATACATCTAATGAATGAAATCCATTGCACGGGCAAAAATTGACACTCGGCTGGGACCGAACCTCCGCTGCCTAACCGGGGTTTGTAGAGATTTAACCAATACATCGACATATGTATAATACACTTCGAGACCTTTTCTTCCAGTTCTTCTTCGTTCTGATTTCTCTTCATTCTCCCTGTTAAGAAAGTATTCATCGAATGCTGGCTCATAGAAATTAAATACTTTAATCCACTTGTATCGTCATTTTCTAATCTCACCAATAAGACCTTTACGCTTTTCTTGTACTTTAATTTATTTTTCTTCTAGGAAGAGTAGTTGGGACCGGCCATTTAAAACGTGAGAGAAAAATAGATTAGAAAATCGCAATTTTCTTGCGCAGAGAGAGAGAGAGAAAAAAAAGAGAAAAAGAAGATAAAGAGTTTAAAAAAATTGGAGAGAAAGATGATGAAAAAGAAAGAGAGGGAGAAAGAGAGAGAAATAGAGAAATAGAGAAAGAAGAAAAAAGATAAATAGAGAGGAAGAGAAATGAAAATAAGCATGATCTTAAGTAACAAAACTCGGTAATGAGTAATCAGTTTCGAAGACTCTCCCGCGGTGCTGGATAATGTTTTCGGAGCCGCAGATAGAGTATTATTTTTAGGACTTACCACGTTTCTACGCTTTCTCATCAAAAAAAATTGAAAAAAAAAGAAATTAAAGAAGAACTATCTTGTGTCCCAGTGTTCTTACTTCAAAATGATTCAAACTTCAAAATAAAAAAGTAGGATCATATTATATGATATAATCCTGTGCCTCTCTCTTCCCTCTTTTTTTGTTCGTAGAGTAATGGAGCGTTAGAATTAAACTTATCACTTCTAACGTAATCTCTTCTAAGTGTTCTTGTTGAACGCTCTAATGTCTCACCACGAATCACCGTGAGAATGAAAATGGACAACGGTATTTTTTATATTATAACTTTTACTGTTGGACGTAAATATAAAAATAGCGTAATCCAATTTAACTTTCACGGCGATTCGTGGTGAGACATCGGAGTTTTCAACTAGAACACTTATCAGGGATTACGTTGAGAAAGTGAAAATTGGAATTCTAACGCTCGCTAAGTCAGAACGAAGGAAAATTATTCATTGTGAGAGCAAAGTCGTACAAGCGTCCGACTCTCACTCTTGAAGAAATCAAGAATGAGACCATACAAAAGTTTTTGGCAGTAAAGAAAAATGAACTTCAACTTTGTGGGGATATGAAATCGAGGTGTCAACATTCAGCTGATTGTGAATTCCGGATGCCTCCATGTTTGGTGATAGGAAAGTGAACATTTGTAAACATGGCTCTATGTCTTCGAAGCTTACGGTTGACGCTAATAAAAATGAGTGACACATTTCACAGAAAACTGGTAATACAGGAAGTGATGATATTCCTCAGATAATGTTTAAGAAATGTGTCTCATCTCTGTTTCTCCCCCTGACGCACATTTTTAACATGTGCATCATGCTCTAATCTATGTACATCCAAAATATGGAAGCATTCTTTCATTTCTGAAATACTGAAACCTGGTAAAAATCCTAGTTTTTCTTCATCTTATCGTCCCATTTCCATTCTTTCTCCAGCCTCTAAAACTATGGAACGCCTAGTTCGAGACAGTCTTGTTGATCATTGCACGAGAAAAAAACACAATCCCTAGTAACCAACATGGATTCAGATCTGTTGTCACTAATTTCTTTGTTTGTGATCATGATTGGACTAATGCTTCATCAATCGGCCAGTGCACAGATGTTATTTATTCAGACTATTTAGGGCATTCGGTTCCATAAGTATTCCAAAACTCCTCCACAAATGCAAATATTACGGCATTAACGATCCCTTGCTTTCCTGGTTACAATCATGTCTGACGGAGCGCAGTTTTTCGGTTCGAATAGGTAAATCGTTTTCGAAGTCACTGCCAGTGACCTCCGGAGTTCCTCAAGGCTCTGTACTAGGTCCTTTTCTGTTTATTTTATATATCGCCGACATCAATGATGTTCTCTATTCTTTTCCGAATGTGAAGTACCAGGCTTATGCCGATGATATTAAATTATATGTCTCTTATAACAAGTGAGATATGAACGAGAGAAAAGTAGAACTACAAGAAGCGGCACTTTTTTACTTATCTGGTCTGGAGAAAATTAAAAAAACGCGGACCAATGAACGGAGAGGGGAGAGGGAGTATCTCTCATTTTCCTTTCTCATCCCTCTCTCCCTCTCTCTCTCTCTCTCGCCATATTACTGTATCACGATTAGAATCTCTCGCCGCAAAGACATTGCTGCCTGCGTGATTGATGATTGACTTTTTCTCTGCGAGGCATTGTGCACACATTGTGCACAAAATCATACTCTCTTAATTTTACATTAAAAAAGTTTTTACAAAAATATTTACCTTTTCTCATATTTTCCCCTCCGGTAATCTACACATCACCAAATACCATCAGAGGATGATTATTATCTTCTCTTCACTTCTCGCTGATTTTTGACTCGCTGAAGATGCTTTTATAAAGCGAAACGTTCGACTTCGTCTTTTCTTCTTCAACGCATCAAAAGGTCACAACACATAACAAAATTGTACTAGTTTTACATTAAAAAAAACGCTTAGGCTTAGGAAAAAGTTTACGCTAACGAGGCCGTACGGCTTATGCGAACGAGGCCGTACGGCTTAGGTGAACGAGGCCGTACGGCGTAGGCGAACGAGGCCGTACGGCTTAGGCGAACGAGGCCGTACGGCTTAGGCGAACGAGGCCGTACGGCTTAGGCGAACGAGGCCGTACGGCTTAGGCGACGACCACATAAGAAAATTTCTCATATTATTAACTTTCGTCTATTCCATGACTAAATTCGTCAAAAAATTAGAGAAAGAAAAACGCCGCAGAGAAAGAGATATAAAGCTATCTGTTTATGTGATTGCTTATCTTCAAATTCTAAGTTACACAGTTTAAAGGCAGTGACGCCTGATTAAGATGACAAATGATCGAACTATCGCACAGAAAAAAGCCAGTAATGGCTTTTTTCTGTGCGTAAGTTCGATCAATTGATTGCTTATCTAGGTCAAATCTGTCTTTTTCTCTGCGACGAGAAGGAGGAGGCAGGCTCCGCCCCCTTGTGAAATTTTTTTTCTCCAGACCAGATAAGTAAAAAAGTACCCAAGAAGCTCTTGACTGTGTTCATAACTGGTGCCTTTCCAATCAGTTGACTCTTTCACCGTCTAAGTCCTTCCATTTACATATTGGTTCCAGCAATCCGTCTACTACATATGTCATCAATCATATATTGATCGACAGAGTACCCCAAGTGCGTGATTTGGGCATCCAATTGGCCGCGTCACTACGTCATAATGACACTGCACTTGATAGGGTGGTCAAAGATCTAAAGGCTATGTTCTCACTTCTTAGAGCCGTCTCTGTCCACGATCCATCTATATTGGCCAAATGTTTCAAAATTTATGTAATGCCTCACCTAGATTTTGCTTCGACGCTTTGGAATCCTCACTACTCAAAAGATTCGATAACGGTAGAAAATGTTCAAAGATTTTTAGCGCGCATTGTATATTATCGTTGTTTTCCGAACAAAAGGTACCCTCAGGCTCTTCCGTCTTGTGAAACTAGGCTCAGTTTTCTAGGCCTAACAAACTTGGCCGATAGGAGATATCAAACCGACCATGGGTTGGAATATTATGCAGAACCAGTCCATAATTGATAGAAACCGCATGTTTAAAGAAGGACGTTGTAGAAGAACTAATCCTAGTGGTATTCAAGTTGAAAAAACTCGTACCACTGCTATGTACAACAGCTTCTCTTTGCGAGTCTCTCGAATATTTAGCAATTTTTTCGAAGAAGATCAATAGGAATTGATCTTCTTCGAAAAAATCTCTCAAAGCTTTCCGTAAAAAAACTGTCTGCAAGTAGAATAGTGTTTCGAATCTAATGAAGTATCGAGCCTTCATATCGATGTTTTTGCTTCGAGAAATATTTTAAACACATTTTCAATGCCATAGCTCTCAATTGTCTTTTTCAAACGAATTCATTGTCTTCGATGTTTAATTACCAATGCGCATTCTCGGATGCAGATAAAATATATGTATATAAAAGAAAACACATTTGAAACCCAAAGAATCTTGACTTTGAGAAAACAACAGACTCGTCCAGACAAGCTTGTCCAGACAGTCCAGACGTCCAGACAGTAAACGCTTGACATCAGAAAAAAATTCTCTGAAAAGCAAAACAAAAACAAAAGAAAGAAAATTGAAAAGCAAGTTCAGAGAACCTGAGAAAAAAATTAATTGTTTCAGCCTGCTTAACTCAATCGGAAACATATCCGGTGGCGTACTGCAGAGATGTGATCTAGCGATAAAGCGTTAGCTCTTCTTTTTTCTCTTTTGTTTTCCGGATAAGAAAATTATCGAGAAAAAAAGATTTTCGCATGTCACTCATGTTCGGCGTTTTTCAATGAGAGCTTCAAGTCAAATTAAAAGTCAGAGAAACAGCGTTTGCTTAAAAATCTTTTTATGTAGACAGATTATTGTAGCGCAAAGATATCAGTTTCGGATGCACAAGTTCTCCAGACTCTCATTTCGATTTTCCATAGGTTTAATTTCCCTCTTACAAAAGTTCAATTAACAAACTGTAATTTAACCAGGCTTTTCAATAAACGTTCCGCTTAATTTCATTTAATATCTTCAATACTTAACTCTTAGAGCAACTTAGAGCAACTCTCTCTCTTAACTTACTCAGAGTCTTAATAGAGCAGGTTCGGGAATGCGGCCTGAGAATTGAGCAGAGTATTTTTTGCTTTAGAGAGTCTTGGCAAAGCGTTCCACGTTTTGACCTCGAAATTTCAAGGAGTCCGCGAAAACTGAACTTTGTCAGGAATTACGAGAGGTGAAAGAAGCAACCGAGGAACTAGGGAGACAGAGCTATAATAATGATTATTCTAATTTTCAAGAAAATAAAAGGAGAAGTTTTCAAAGGCACTTTTTCTAAAAAAGTTATGTTTAGGGATTTCCTCTTTTCCAGAAAACACAGTCGCTCACTTCCCAGGAGTTTTTTTCGCTCCATGTGCTCGCGTGGAAATTTGTTAGATTTTTACTTTCTTTTATTGGTTTCGGAACTTTCGATCAGTTCAAAAACTAAATTCAATTTAATTCATTTCTTTCTTATGTATTTTTTTGCTAGTTGACTACGGAAAATTACTTTGTAGAGATGTAGTTGCTTGATGCTAGAGTGCGTTGCCTATTGTGCAAAAACCTCGAGTTCGACCCTGATCTGCCCATATTGAGAGCGTTAATAAATTTTAGATGGGATTGCGGAATTCTTACTTTCCTCGCTTTCACTAGTTTGATAGTACTGACACAGGGAGCTGCCTGTGATTCTACCAACAAATTCTGTATCTAAAATCAGAGATCCTGTACCCTGCGGGGAGGCGGAGTTAACGTGAAAATTGTTTTTGTTGTTGTTCTTTTTGAACACTTTTTAAGATGGATTCAACGGATATTCAAGTGAATCTTTCCTGAGTGAGAGAATGTTGTTTTCAGGGATCCTCCGATGGATAGTCCCACCATTGATGGTTTTGTGCGCGAGTGGGAATATTCTCGCTCTGCTCATCTACAAGTTGTCGTACTTCCATGGCAGCAGCTCCGTTCACTTCCTACGAGTCAAAGTGAATAAACTTTTGTTTTCTAAGCATCAAGGCACAGAATTGATAAAAGGTTTCTTTTCAAATAATAAATATAGACAATTCTGGGTAGCTCTCAATTTTTTTCTCTAACTTTTGCAAACAGGAATAACTAAAAAAAGGCAAAACAATTTTTGAAAAATCAAGACCTCTATTTTCAATTATTTTTTCTTTCGTTTTCTAAAAAAATCTTTTGTTAAACCTCCGACTTCTTTAAGTCTCTTGTTTCTATATATTATTAAAATGAATGAGAGAAAAGAATTCAAGCACTATTGGTCACTGCTATTATGTTAATTAGAGAAAGAGAGAGAGAGAGAGAGCGATCGAAAGAGGAAGAGAATATATGTAGTCGATGCAGCAAATTGTTGAGGCACTCGCCAATCTGATCTTCGTCACTTCTCGACCTCTGGAAGTCATCCACGCGTGGACTTATCCCGCGTCTCCGATAATCGAGCCCTTGTACTGGCACACGCGAACTTACATCATGACCATCTCCAACATTTGCGGCACAATGTCTACTTGGTTGGTCCTGTTTCCGATGCTAAGATTCGACTACAAATCAAGAACACTTGCTCTAACTAAACCATGGAAACACTTCATGTTACCAATTTTTTACTGTTCTAACTATTTAGTGCTAAAAAAACAGCAAAAAACAGGAGAAAGGCAATGAGATGTGAAATATCACACGGTCTTAGCCAGTCCACGAAACGTGATCGAACCTAAGTATAATATTCTTATCCGACATGCGGATCGGGCCCGGTGGAATGAGAACCAAAGGAGCTTAGATTGGATTTTCTAAAACGGTTGAGAAACTTATTTCATTGCAACAGCTAGTCTCGTGAATGTTCCCAATTATTATAACTACAGAAACACATTACTTGCCACTGACTATTCTTCATAGCCAGCTTCTTTCATTCTCAATTTGCTCGTTTTATGACGCTCTGAATTCCGAAACCCTTTAAAACTATGATGTTAGAAAGTTAGGCGTTCCAGTAAGGCTTCTCGGTGCTGGTTCCTTTGTTTAAATTCAATGATTTCTGAACCGATATCAGGCAACCATGCTAGCGAAAAACATAGGGCTTTTTTCTGAAAGGGAAAGGGATAGGCCCTGTTCGTCTAAGGTTGTCATAATATTTGTGGAAACAGAGTCTCACCGAAAGTGCGAACAGGGTTGAGTCGACTAATGGTCGCACATATATAGCTATTGAACTCCTGGTTAGCGATCCCTCAAAAATGTTTACTTTCTGACAATGAAAATATCAATCGAAGCATGTGTTCCTTCTTCCAATGTTTTCCACTGAAACAAAGTCTGCGCTATTTCAGCTCAATTCAAATTTAATGTGCTTTTTCGCAATTTCCGTTAGCTTCGCGGAAAGAAGAAAAGTAAAGCCTACTAATAATTGGAATGAAGTAATAATTAAAACTACGCTACAGAAAATAAAAGAAGGAAAAAAGATTCTTTCTCTATTTTGTATTCCCTACGCTACGAAAACGTTGACTTTCTTTCTCCCATCCCTCACGGAGTAGTTCACAACTAATAAATTATACACTAGTTTTCTCATAGAGAAGCGGGAATAAGTCTGTGTTCACGCATTGAATCATCCCTACCTGGAGTGTAGGAGGGAACATGTGATTCTTCTCGTGCACAGACGAATTTCCATAGTTCTCGTCAACAATTCTTGGGTATCCTTTTCGAAGCTACAAATGGTTCTATGAGTGCATAGTGCATGTATAATAGGATCCAGCAAACGCTAAGTACCACAGTTCAAAGGCAGCCCGACCCTCTTAAGACGGAACAAATTTAAGTAAACTATCACACTAACAAAAGGTAGTTTGCGAATCGGTATCGAAACCAGCAGTATTTCATTGACCTTATCGGTAATAAATTGCGTTGCCAATACACAACCGAGTACACATTGCTGATCCGTGCAATAATGCCATTTTTTAAATTATGAGAGTCTACAGAAACGGGAAACAGGGTTTTATGACATCTTGCAGAGCGAAACCTTGCAGAGCGACACCTTGCACCGCGCACTTTGCAGAGCGACACCTTGCACCGGACACTTTGCAGAGCGACACCTTGCAGAGCGACTTTCTTGGCATTTAACAAAGTGTCCACCCTACGGCCTGGCTTTAACAAAGTGTACACCCTACGGCCTGGCTCAATTAATTAGTATTCTTTTTTCTTTCTCTTTTTTCTCTCTTTCTTTTTTCTTACTTGTTCTCTTTAGGAGAAAGGGGGGAAGGGAGTTTTCATGAATAAAATCTCTTCCTGATAAAAATCTTTGGACGGCTAAAGTAGATTAAAGCCAAATTTTTACTACGCCTAAGCGTTTTTTTATGTAAAAATAATTTTCTGATGTAAAAATAAAAATTTATAAAGATAATTTTTTTAAAAAAAGAAAAGAAAAGTAAGAGAAAGAAAAAAGAAAGTAAGAGAACAAGTAAGAAAAAAGAAAGAGAAAAAAAAAGAGAAAGAAAAAATAATACTAATTAATTGAGCCAGGCCGTAGGGTGTACACTTTGTTAAAGGCTCTGCAAGGTGTCCGGTGCAAGGTGTCGCTCTGCAAGGTGTCGCTCTGCAAGGTGTCGTGTTACCGGAAACATACGCATTATAAAGTTTTTGAATTATGAGAGTCTACAGAAAAGTTGTATGTTAGTGACATTCTGACTACATATGTACAAGATTGTGAGTAAAAGTCTAGATATCAGTAATGCTAATTTTCTGCCATTCACTGTTCAAAACAAGACTATGGTCATCAGTGAAAGTTAGTTCTCCCCATATGTCGTACTAACTGGTACTAGTTCTCCCCATATGTCGTACTAACTGGTACTAGTTCTCCCCATATGTCGTACTAACTGGTACTAGTTCTCCCCATATGTCGTACTAACTGGTACTAGTTCTCCCCATATGTCGTACTAACTGGTACTAGTTCTCCCCATATGTCGTACTAACTGGTACTAGTTCTTCCCATATGTCGTACTAACTGGTACTAGTTCTCCCCATATGTCGTACTAACTGGTACTAGTTCTCCCCATATGTCGTACTAACTGGTACTAGTTCTCCCCACATGTCGTACTAACTGGTACTAGTTCTCCCCATATGTCGTACTAACTGGTACTAGTTCTCCCCATATGTCGTACTAACTGGTACTAGTTCTCCCCATATGTCGTACTAACTGGTACTAGTTCTCCCCATATGTCGTACTAACTGGTACTAGTTCTCCCCATATGTCGTACTAACTGGTACTAGTTCTCCCCATATGTCGTACTAACTGGTACTAGTTCTCCCCATATGTCGTACTAACTGGTACTAGTTCTCCCCATATGTCGTACTAACTGGTACTAGTTCTCCCCATATGTCGTTCTAACTGGTACTAGTTCTCCCCATATGTCGTACTAACTGGTACTAGTTCTCCCCATATGTCGTCCTAACTGGTACTAGTTCTCCCCATATGTCGTACTAACTGGTACTAGTTCTCCCCATATGTCGTACTAACTGGTACTAGTTCTCCCCATATGTCGTACTAACTGGTACTAGTTCTCCCCATATGTCGTACTAACTGGTACTAGTTCTCCCCATATGTCGTACTAACTGGTACAAAATCTTTCTAACCAACAGAGTAGTTAACCAGTGGAATAGCTTGCCTGCTGATTTCTTCGCACTCATCAGCATGAATACTTCACTAACTTTTTGAGTAACGAGAATATGAAATTCACGACTAATTCCGTTCTTCTAACTACATACGTACTACTATGCACTATTGACACGTCTATAACCTTTTTGTTAATTTTTTTACCTCTTAGTTCAATTTCCTTACTTTGAACTGTTTTACCGAACCAGAACCTTGAACGTCTTGTTAACTTCTGTTTAAATTGATTACCTTGTTGTAATCTCTATTATCCATGAATATTGATAATTGAATTTTTTAAATATTGATTGTGAATGACTTGTAAAAGATGGATAAAAGAAACAATTGAAAAGGTTCACTGGCCTTGTTTTCTGTATAATATCGTATGTATAATGTATGTGATTAACGCTCCTCTCTCCCTCTCTCGAAGTAGTTCTGATATATTGTGCAAGAAAAAACCGCTACCAACATCAACTTAATCAAATTTTCAGAAAAATTTTAATACTTTTTCTTCTAAGAGAAAGATAAATGCGGAGAAATGAATGGCAAATGAGCTAATAGTCTCCGAGCATATACATACTCACATTCTCTCGCGAGAGACAACAGCTACAGAGAAAAGTAAAAGCTTTCTATTTAAACATAATAGCATCAACACGGTTACATGTTCATACAACATAGTTCATCAAACCAAAAAAGTTGAATGATCAATCAGGTATGGAAGCGAGTCACTAAATTACTTAATAAGTTCTCATTTCTTATTGCACGAGTTTATGAATAAGATCTATTTTCATATTAATTCGTATAATAGTCTAGTAGATACAATTTTGACAAACCAATGGTGAAATGGGAACATGGTTAATGCTCGACATGTAGATTCCGAGCACTTCAGACTCTCCTTGTAATCTGGAAAAAAGAAGTGAGTCTTCCTTTTAATCATGCTCGTACAAACAAAAATAAAACATTGTCTCAATCTCTCCCGCACATTGCTTCTATTTTTCTTAAATCCACACTAGGTTGATAATTAGTTAAAAATCAATGACGGACAAATTACAATCAGATTTCAGGCTGACCCTTTTGGTGACGATTGAAACGGTGATGTGTGTCACGCTGCCTTTCACCTTCCGACAATACTGCACTGAGAAAATGACGTGGACTCTGCTTTCAATAGCCCTCTTCTTCTCAACTTGTCTCAATGTCGCGGGCGTTCCGGGCATGGATGGTTGCTTCTATTTTAGCTCACAATTTAAATACGGTTTTCAGCTGTTTTTTTCTTTTTGAGAGAACCAAATGATGAAACTCATAATTTTCTTACTCTGAGTCAACTGTAGAAAAAAGATGAATTTATTGACAAATTTAGGTTAGTTGGTCTCTTTCACACCGTTTGAAGTTTGCTGAGTCCAGAAAATGAGTTTGGCCACCTTTTCTGAACTTTCTAAAGGCAAAATACCGTTCTGGGTTCAGTAAGTGTGGTGATCTTTATTAGGAAAATAAGAGCATAGTTGAAAATTGCTCTGAAAAAATGGAATGATAATATGGTCAGTGATCATTCGAGAGAAAAAAATCCGATATTATGAAGCAGATAAATCATTTCAGTGTGGCCAATCGTCACGGCACGTCTCTGGAAAGGGAGCAAGACACCCTGCTGGTACTTTGTCTACTCCTATATCATAATGGTCCGTTTTCATGAAAAATGTATTGATGAGAGATAGGAGGAGTAGAGAAATAGAGAGAGAAAGAGTGAAAAAAGAGACAGAGATTTCTTGCTTAATGCTTGGTTTCGAGAAAGAAGAAAGTCAAGGCTTGTGCTTTCTTCAGTTTTACTTGAAAAAAAGGGTATCTCGAAGATTGTTTCAAGACACTTTGTTACAGGACAGTTTTTACACGCTCTTCATAGATTTTTTTGCTTAGGCTCAGCTAAAATGTATCCTGACGAGGCCGTACTTGAAAAAAAAGACCGCATGAAAAAATTTCTCCCTTTCTTGATTCTTTGTCGATTCAATGACTAAATTTGTCAAAAAATTTAGTAGTTAAAACACACTAAAAACAAAGCCCCTGTAACAAAGTATCGTGTAACAAACTGCCGTGTAACAAAGTGTCATGGATCTGTAAAAAGGGTCTACATTAACTTCATCCTTTTTGACCATTCATTTCAAACCCTTTGTCTTTCTTTTCTGGGGACATTGGAGAAGCTCCCAGCACGCTCAAACTTATCCAAATTTTTTGATGAACTTAGTCGGATTCGAAAGTGAGAAGAGGCCCCATGCTTACAAAAGGTCTTCTTGCTCAGGCTTCATCAGAACACGCCGTTCTCCACTCCTCCATCTACTGGACCCAAATGTTCTCGGTTGTTTTCATTCCTACGATCGCCATGCTCGTTTGCTCATTCATAATCATTAAGCAGTTCAGCCTGAGGGTGAGGAATTTCAAAATTAGTCACTTTTATTTGATTCTCATAACACTTTATTTGAAAAAATGACAGAAAGAAAATTTTCCGAAATTTAATGATGACGTGCTAATTTTTTTGTATGTGTGTGTGTGTGTGAGAGAGAGAGAGAGAGATATAGAGAGAGAAAGAGAGGTAGGGAAAGATAGAGAGAGAGGCTACTAAATTACATCCAGTCCGTTTTCTAACTCCTGTCCAAGCCCCATTTTAAATAACAATTTCAATAACCAGCACATGAATCACAATTTTCTAAACTTCACGATTCGTTTTAGAGTACTTCATATACAGTGCAAGAAATGTTAGGTGTTTCGATTTAAATCTAAGCGATATTTCCGTAAGGAAGTGCTTTCGATCATTGTATTTTGAGCCACAAAAAACATCACTCAAAAAAGTGATCTATTTTCAATTCCAACTAAGCGCAAATCATGCATTTTGAATTATCGTTCACAACTTAAGTGCAGCCATAGTTATGTACTTGTCACGCATCATACGTGGACGCTATATTTGTACAGAGTGCATTTAAGGAAAGCGCGTTTCACGAAAACACTCGATATGACACTAAGAAAGTTTTTTTCGTTCGACTTCAGTTTTTTTCTCGTTTGAATTTGGTTTACTATCGAATTATCTACGGAAAACGTTTCAAAAACTCGCGAGTATTATAATAAGACCAAAACTGGCTATAAAACGAATGGAAAAATGTCGAAATAATGTGGTAAATTTGAAATCCCTAACGTTTCAAACACTTGTCCAAGGAATATTATTAATATCTTTAAGAAACCGCAACTTTTCAATTGAGAGCAGACGTCGAGAAAAATTCGAAATTGAGTTCTATTTACTTTGAAAAATAATAAAGAGTTTCACTATTTCAAATTTTTCAAACATTATATTTCAAAATTTTTTGGGCCTAACAACGACTTGCTTGTTTCGTCTTTATCTTTAAGATTTTTTGAGAACGTCATTTGAACACTAAAATGATTTTCCGTGTTGTGAAGCGGCTCTTATTTTCTTCTTCAATTAGCGTAATATTAGTTTTGCGTAATATTGGTTTTCCGTAAAACGATTTGTTGTTAAATCTTCGCATTATTCGCTCTTACATAGATAACTTTCTTCTCAACTTCCTCTCTTTCTCCCTCTGTATCTCTCTCTTCTTTTTTGTCTCTTTACATATATTCTTCTCTTTCTCTCTCCCTCTAGTTCTTTCTGTCTCTCTGTCAATCTTTCTTACCCGTTGCTACATCTTCATAAACAGCATAGAAAGTTCTCTCAAGTGATAAAATGGTAATATGAGAAGAATATTGAAGCCTTGCGCATTCTTTCCGACAAGCTTCATACATAATAAACTCGAGCCTTTGCAAATGATACATCCTCCCTCCCTGTTTAGCAAGTCAAGAGAATTGATATTAACCGTTGTATGTTTTACATAATTACTGATTCGCAGCTTGCGTCGTTTATTAGAGTGCGTCGGGGTATTGCTACGAGCTAGAAACCATGGAGTTTTTTTTTGATATATCAAGAAATTACCAGGGGAAATGGTTACCCAGACGGAAAGGGGGAATGTTGGGTATAAAAAGGGAGAAGGGGAGAAGAGATCTTGAATGTAGGGGATAACTGATATGATTGCTGAGTATCATTGTAGAGGTGAGAGAGTTTTGTGATTATCGAAGACTATGTTTTTTGTTTGGAATAATAACTGTTTAAGAAAATGAACCTGTGACGCGCGACAAACTCTTTTGCATATGGCTTCATTTGAGGATGACAGAAACCCCTGAGCTCAAAATTATTTATAAGAGAACGAACAGAAAAGCATAGAAAATTGTCAAGTAGAGATCCCAATCAGAAACAGAAGAAAATCGTTCTCAATACTTTCAAAATGAACGGCGTCGAAGTCTTTCTCGACAAGAAAATGATGTACTCATTAACACAGATATGTAAGAAACTCAGTAAATTTAAATCAGTTTTTATCAAGATTCCTACTTGTTATTAAATCACAGACATCGCTTTAGTGAAAAAATTGTCTGTATGAACTCAAAACTTTTCTTGTACAATTTTTGGAACGAAAAATTATAAAATTGCGGAGATAGGTTTAAAAAAAGATAAGAACCACAAAAAAAGAAGAGATGGAAAAACATATTTCAGAATTGAAGCATTGTATTAAAAAGAATATAAAAAAGACTAGAAACATACTTTAAAATTTTTCATTATCATTCGCTTAGTGGTAATTGCCAGATACATAAAAACGCTATCAGTTCCCCCACATTTTCATAATTACAATATTTTTATGCATGTGGTGTCATCAAAACATAGCAAGTAGAGATACGAGAGTTTGGAATATTGTTGGGATGATATGGTCTCAACTTTTCCGAACCCCGCTAGACACCGAGTTCAGCTCTTCTGATGAGTCGAAGAATCTAAAAACAACTGTTTTTGGCCAGTCAGCATGAGAATGAAACCCGTGAATTGAAATATTCCAAAATGGTGTTTTCTAGTGCTCTACTGATTTTAGAATATATTGTGCGATCTTTCCCAGCGTTTCCCATTTTAAGCAACTTGGAGACAACTTCTCGCAGCGTCGAAAATGCGTCATCAGAATGACAGTGTCCACGGCGCTGTCGCATCTTTTGCTGGAAGGCCCAGCGCTACTGACTTACTCTGCTGTTGCTTTCTGGGTTAGCCGACCATATGGTTTTGAGCTTTCGGTCCCTTTCCTCTTTTTTGCTTCCTTTACGTCAGTAGGAAAACGACGAATTTCCCGGATTAGATATCACATTTTTCATCATCTAAAGCAAAAACAAGCCCCGTTTTAGGGGATCAGTTTGTCCTTGATAGTGTGAAGCGTTTGCGGGGGGAGAGAGAGAGAGAGCGAAAGAGAGAGCGAGAAACAGAGAGAGAGAGAGCGAGAGAAAGATAGACAGAGAGAGAGAGCGAGAGAAAGATAGACAGAGAGAGAGAGAGAGAGAGATAGATAGATAGATAGATAGATAGATAGATAGATAGATAGATAGATAGATAGATAGATAGATAGATAGATAGATAGATAGATAGATAGATAGATAGATAGATAGATAGATAGATAGATAGATAGATATATAGATATATAGATAGATAGATAGATAGATAGATAGATAGATAGATAGATAGATAGATAGATAGATAGATAGATAGATAGATAGAGAGAGAGATAGAGAGAGAGAGAGAGAGAGAGAGAGAGAGAGAGAGAGAGAGAGGGGGGGAGAAAAAGAGAGCTGGTTTCGATCCCGCAACGTAGACTGGCTTTTGTCCGCGCAATAGCTTTTTTAATTTATGTCATACGTTTAAACTGTTTAAAAAAGCATCTTTCGGTTAGCAGAATCAGAATGATTGCAGGGTCAGCGTGTCCAAGGCAACTACAGTATATGTGTACTGAACCACATGATAAACCTGGGATCCGTCATTAATGCGACGATTCCCTGCTTTCTCTTTATTCTATGCTCGGACCAATTTCGACACATGGCTCGGGTCTTCCTGAAAGCCAATCTGGAAAAGAACAAGGTCAGTGAGCCACAAACACAAGCAGCATGTTATTTCTCTCTTTTTTTTGTTGGTCCCATTCATTGCAAAGGCGGGAGGTTCTACACAAGTGAAAATAGCTTCTTTTTTTTCTTTGTTTTATGCAGTGTTTTGCACCCGCAAAAAAGCGTTCAGCTCAAAAAATTTCTATCGTGAGGGAGCGGCAGACTTCAAAAAGAGAACGACAGCGTGCGAAAAAATAGAGAATGCCATACAAAAAAGAACTCATCAGGCAAGCTACTTCAGATATCACATAGATATGCGCATAGTGTTTAACTGTAGGCCGGATGAAAGAAAAGTTAAGTTTCTATGTCATAAATAACCTTAAGATTCGCATAAATCCTAGCAGTTTTTTTTGGAGAGACTTGAGCGTCTTATTACAACGAGGAGGATGATTTTAACGCGAATCGTTGAGAACGGAGAGCTTTTTATAGGATCGTCGGGCGGACATCTTGGCACAAGCTGGAATGCGGCGGTCATGTCGGTCGAGAGGCATTGAGCGGTCGACGGCGGACGCGCACCTAATACAATGCTCCAAGCTCTGATCCCGTCCCTGTGACTTCCATTCTACTGAATTTCTAGATACTTTTCAGCTTTGCTCTCCCATCCTCGAAAAAACCCCTTCAAATATGCGAATGATTGTGTTAGAATAGAGTAAGTCCGGCTGAACAACCAAACACCTTCTTTTCAGTAGGTAAAATGGTAAATTCAATCTTTTTCGATGTTATCAAGGTGCATATCCCACATTTTTCACATCCCATAAAAGCACCCTTGTTTACAGTTTATCGTTTCAGAACATATCCGAGATGTACGTTGAAACATCTTAAACTTATCTTATCCTGCTCTGGTGTTCTAACCTTCATGGGAGAGTACTCTTACGTCTGACCAACCGCGACGCACGCATCATAGTGTGTCAGATCTCCGGTCAAACCTGTTCCTCTTTCAGACTATTTTACTTTCTACGATCTACGAATGTGTTATTTTGCCGAATCAGAAATAGTTATGTGGTTCCTTTTTTGCTTTTTGTAAATGAATAAAATAAATTGATAATTTATTTCAACAAAATTCCTTGCGAAAAAGTTCACAGGAAGCAACAATAAATCACGAAAAGAACAAGTAACAAAGTTTCACAGAGTTTCTTTTCAACTCAGTAAATCAAGAAACTAGTAGGGATTGTATTACAAATCAAAATGACATTATCTTGGTTAGTTGAATACGACTTCGTTCATTAAGATTTCATTAAGTTTTTAGGAAGAAAAAGTTTAGTTATTCACAAGAACTTGTTAGATAAAATAAACTCATATCCACTAGCATCACACTTCCAAAAACAGAAGGATTTTCAAATGAAATAAAAAAACAACAACAGTAATTGTAAAATCACCCATATTGAGTAGCATATCACAATATAAGCGAGAGCTGGAACTCCTTCGATGGTGCTACAGCCCGCGACTTGACTCCACACCATCGCTAGGGACCGGTTAACCCTATCCGTTATCGAGCACGTCCTCGGGTGGAGGATAGAGGGATGTCTCCATGCACGTGTGCATCGGAGGCAGTAGTGGGCTTGCCCGCAGCGGACCAAAAATGGGTAGTATAGCTCGTCAAAGGATGGCGATGCCGGATTGGCCTGGGCAAGCCAGCGGATTATGGCGATGCCGGATTGGCCCTAACAAGCCAGCGGAAACAATAGTCAATCGCTATACTTTCTATACGCTATACTTTCTAAAGACGAGTCGAGGCGCCAGTGAACTAACTTCTCGCCTTTCTCCGTTTGTAAAATGCTAGAGCTCTCGACTCTCAAACCAAACGATGCTAGGTTGGATAAACCATCTATACAAAAAGTCTGTTGCATGAACACGTTGCTACAACGATTTCTGCCTCCAAAAGGTAGAGTATGACAGTCCCAGGACTTCAAAGGAAATCAACAACCTTCTCCGAGAGCATATCGCTCAAAAGAATCTATCTTCGATACAAGCCAAACATACCGGCAACAACAACCACAACAACAACATATAAGCGAGAGAGAGAGAGAGATAGAGCGAGAGAGAAAGAGTGAGAGTGAGAGAGAGAGAGAGAGAGAGAGAGAGAGAGAGAGAGAGAGAGAGAGAGATGTTGTCTTGCAGCCATCACCGGAGAGCTCCAATCTACACGATAGCACGTCGTTAGTTACCCACTTCAAATTTCAACGACCCATTCACGCCAATAGACCGGAGAAGTACAATAGAAATATTGTTTCAGATTATAAATAAACTGTAAAAGCTTCGAAAATTAATGCAGTTCTGTTCCATTATCTATTGGAGCCATGAGTGTAATATGCTCTCTTAATAAACTGCTATATTGAACTACTCCAGGGGTGGGAAACTAGCAATAAAGCTGCTCGAAATTTTCAAAATAGCACAGAAAAATTAAGATTTTTTTGCGTTTTTGAGAAGACTATCAAAATGCAGATTAAATGTCATGGAAAGGCAGCCGATCGGATGAGCCACTGAGAGCGTCTGATTCCTCGTAGAGCAACAATTCCATGTCGTTTACCTCCTCTGAGTTCATTCGAAACCGTCCAATGTGTCTGCAAGGCAACCGCTTAACGCCCGGTTCCACACCAAATATTCGTCTACAGTTTCTGTATAGGAAGTTCAATCCTATTTCATCTTTGTCAGTGCCTTCAGGCTTAACATCTTTCGTTTGCTATAACTTCTCATGTGGGGAAAACAC
This sequence comes from Allodiplogaster pararmata, assembly GCA_964056735.1. NCBI lineage: Eukaryota > Metazoa > Nematoda > Chromadorea > Rhabditida > Diplogasteridae > Allodiplogaster > Allodiplogaster pararmata. Next base: position 13,183,489 of record OZ057409.1, on the reverse strand, counting down.
TTTGCTGCCTAAGACGAGTAGGTCGCTTGAAATCTTTGAATAACTGAAACAGAAAGCCTACCTAATACATAAAAAAAATTACAAAGAAGAGCTTTGAATGTAAAAGTTCCAGAAGTGTTTTTCAGCACCTGGCCATAGCTAATGAGTGCATGATGTGTTATTATCGGAGCATGGGGAAGCTACTACTTCTTTCATTATAATAATTCGAAGATTATATCTTTTATGGAGTTCGGGCGCATCTTTGAAATTTTTGAAGAGTCAAGAAAAGAAAAAACACTGACGCTGAGTCAAAAAAAAACTTGCGGTTCGAGCTGGTTGGCCAGAAAAGATGCATTAGAATCGCGATGGCCGATGCGTTCGCCAACGAGCGGATACCTGTGAGACAGAAAATTCTATGTTGATTCTTCCATCTGTTTACCAGAAAAAGACTGTCTCGGTTCCTATAGTTGAAACTTAGGCTAACATAACTTAGTCTGATAATTCTGCTCAAATAATCCTATTCTCTACGAATAACGAATCATTTTTGTCTTTCAACCGTGACCAGAATAAGGATAGCCCCAGATGTCTCATACCAAAGTGCTTTCTATGGCAATGCTAAGAAAAAGCTTTTGATATGAACTGGGAAGTATTTTACGAAAAATATATTTTCATTGTAGCATTTTTTTACACGTGGAACCAACCTAATATGAGCTTGAATCTCCATGGATCATCGACGTTCGCTGCGATTGCGCCGAGGCCGAGGAGATAAACGAACCAGACAAGGAAACCGGCACCGAAATGGGCCAGAAACGACGCCTTTTCTTCGTTTTTCTCTCTTGAATCATGGAAATGTCTCGTACCAAAGTGCAAAAAAATCATGAAAATGATAATTATACTTTCATTTTATTGATTATATGTGCGCGGAAAAATATAAAATTAGAAAAAATGGGAGTTTACATACAATTGAAAGGGTAGACACTTCTCCTGCAGTCTACACTGACAAAAGGAAAATTCCGTGGCATGACTTCAAAATAAATTTGATGGAGTATAAAGGCAAGTGAATAATTTACAAGAAATAAGTAGCGTGTTGATCCTTTTTTACATGAATTTTATTTATACTATTCCGCCCCACTCTCCCTGGCAAAGGCAGCAAAGCTGCTTCCGTCCGCCCCACTCTCCCTGGCAAAGGCAGCTTTGCTGCTTCCGTCCGCCCCACTCTCCCTGGCAAAGGCAGCTTTGCTGCTTCCGTCCGCCCCACTCTCCGTGGCAAAGGCAGCTTTGCTGCTTCCGTCCTCCCCACTCTCCCTGGCAAAGGCAGCTTTGCTGCTTCCGTCCGCCCCACTCTCCCTGGCAAAGGCAGCTTTGCTGCTTCCGTCCGCCCCACTCTCCCTGGCAAAGGCAGCTTTGCTGCTTCCGTCCGCCCCACTCTCCCTGGCAAAGGCAGCTTTGCTGCTTCCGTCCGCCCCACTCTCCCTGGCAAAGGCAGCTTTGCAGCTTCCGTTTACCTACACCACTCACATGTACTTAAGTACAATAAAAGTGTACTATGCTAAGTTACATGCTCTAATCTAAATTAACTCGTACTCAATTAACACGTAAAAAAACTGTGAATTCGGTAGTGTTCTTGATAAAAGAGAAAGTGGTTCAATTTTACGATCTATTCGTTAAAAATTCGCGTTCTAAATCAGCTTTTGTGTGTGCGGTGGTCAGAACGTATTGGAGAAAACTAGAATTTCTTAGTTAAAAACCGACCTGTTGATTATCAACCGAACTTGAAGGAGAAACCAGAGGGCGTAGAGTATGCGTACACTCAACATTCCATAACCGGGCCAGGAATGGAATACGTCCACTTGATGCGGCAGATCGTACACGAAAACCTGCGAAAAACATTATTATGCGCTTTGTTAATAATTATTGGCCAGTCTCGGCTGAGTGGTAAAAAAACGATAAACGAAAATAGTGGCCCGCCGATAGTAAGACTTTGCTTCATTGTCTGTTCGCAGAGTATGAACGAACATCAAATAATGTGCTCAAAATGGTTGGTAAGATTTTTGGTACTTTTTTCAGGAAACAGAGGAATTGATCCTTTTTTCATTCCTACCGGCTGACCCGCCATATTAATACTTTGTCAGAATTTTTTTGAAATTCAGAATACAGATAATCGATCAACAATCCCTTTCCTATCCCTACAGTTTGACCGGCCATAGAAAAGGGTCCACTGTAAAGATGGCCCTTCGGCATTCCACACTCTTTACATTTATGTAGTTGCTCATCTCAGGGCATGCATTATAGTAGTTTGGTTGCTAACTGGCTTATTTCAGCCACAATGAACAATTCGAGTAGAACACCCTTAGAAAAATACGCGGTACTGACAATGTTACACAAGAAGAAGATGTGGTCAAGCAACGTGAGCACAGTCCATGCGATGAGAAGAACAGCAGAGGGAGGTTTCCTCTCTTCCATGATGATACCCCAGCCGTGTGCCATCAATAGGAGAAGCAGCACCAGTGTGTCCACACCCGTAGTTCTTAAAGCACTCAAATTCGAGCCTTTTTATTATTTCACTTTGATGATCATTCTTGATTACTTCGCTTTTCATTTTTGAATCGGTCCTGCCTAATCAAATTGTTTTTTCTACTTCTTAGCGTTCGCCGGCGTCAAACGAATTCGCCTGCTCAGTGCCTTCTGGAAAATCGTTTTCACTCAACAACTTTTATTGAAAAACTTCTAGAGAGGCCAAGACTCTCGCCTATTTAAATTGGTATTTAATTGCTTCATTTCAAGACATGAAAAGACCCGCATAGCTTTTATGGAAGACCTCTGAAACAATATAAAAAACTTTGAGTGAATTCGAAACAAGATTCGTAGGGGAAGTGACCAGAGAGAGGTCCGCAGGGGGGAAGGGGAGGGGGCAGAGGGTCAGCTTCTAGGGCTTGAACATTAATAACCAATCCATGCTCCAGACACTTTTAAATGTGGATTGACTGTTATTAGTCGATAAAAAGTGATTTTAATCAAGGTTGTCGAGCATATGCAACCTTTTGTTTCTGGAAAACACAGAAAAGTTATGCTTAAACGCATCAAGATGTGCGGAAAGCGAGCATTGCTGTGTGTCCCTGCCTTATGCATATGGATCACGCTCAGTTTGATTTGGTGGCGGTTTACCCAGAACATACCTCAAAAGCGCATCAAGTTTGAAGCTATACAGTTCAAGTTTGAAGCTATACAGATAGTCGATTCGAAAACAGTTTTCTCAGAATTTTCCCGTCTCGTAGCTAAGAACGAACTCTCTGGCTATGAGATACACACATTGGAAAGAACTTCAAGCTGCCCAAAATGTTGCACTGAAAGCGGCAACTGGATGACATCCATAGATCATCTCCATCCACAGATCATCTCCATATTAAAAAACTTTTGAGTCCGAAATCCACCCGGTGAAGCCTGACAACGAAATGCTGTGCAAGCAATTCCTTCCTTGGCAGCAAGAACGGAACAACAAGGATCACGACACAACCAAGATGCAAATTCCTCCAAGACAACTGAAAATGGCGATATCCTATTTCAGCGAAAACCAAAACAGCATCGCTCCTTTCCTTGACGAAGATAATGAAGTGAAAGCAGAAGAAACGTACCGCAAACACATTAAGAAGATACACACGGATACACTCACAGCGATGAAGAACAAATACTCGCCGCCTGTGGTGCTAGGAGGATACCCATCACCGCCTGTGGTGCTGGGAGGATACCCATCACCGCCTGTGGTGCTGGGAGGATACCCATCACTGCCATTACCGTACCGAATTTGATCTTAATGTAACCTTAGAATTTCTCCGATGAACCGTAGAAGCAGAATGCCTTCTCCATCAACAGAGAAAGTCAGAAGGTTGATGGTCTCTGCGGCGAATCCGGTACTCTTCAGTATGACAACGGTAGAGAGGAGCCGCAATCTGAGTTGAAGTAGAATGTTAAAAAGCCATACATTTTCAAAGTCTGTTAGGCTTAGGCGTTGATTCCTTAATAACAATAATAATTAGTTGTTCTCTGCAAATTTCACCTTGGTGGAAGATCGTGAACTTTATAGAGCTGCTTGGCGCGCAAAATCAGTCCGCAGAAAACGAAGTAAATCATCAGAATACTTAGGTAGATCTCTATCGTGTTCTGCAATAACCTCAATTCAATCATCTATAATTTTCCTGGTTTTGCTCTGAATTCAGGTAAGACATAATTGAGATGGGCGCTGACTATATTGTGCGATGGGCACACCCAAACCACAACGATTCAAAACTAAGATTGTTGAAACTTTCCGCAGTCTTTCCACGAATCCTAATCGTTCACTGATACACAGACTAGTAGTGACTCAGTAACAAAGCTCAGGCTCAACAAGATCGGGTCTCAACTATGTCTTAACGGAGCGCGTACCCTGACTGAAACCGGAGATGAGCGTAGTAAAGAACATTATTATTATTTCTTTTTTATGGTTATCTAGCGAGCAGTTTGTTGTATACCGGCCGGTTGATTCCATTTCCCTCAAGACAGACAAAGGCATTCATAATCTGAAGTTTCCGACCAGTTTCAGATTTAATTATATGTGATTTATCTAATCAACAAGATTTTTTAGCCAGTACTTCGACATATGCTATTCGGTGTTTTTGTGTTTGGGAGTAGGTTTCGAAAATATATAACGAAGCCAAATATGCTTAAATTATGAGCGAAGCTTTGTCGAGACAAGCAGTTGCTTTGCATATGCTGTCACCTGGTAAAGGAAACGCTCACCTGCTCATCTACTGAGAACTGGAGGCTAAAGAAGGTGGAAGAAGGACTACTGGGATTGCCGTTCGTGAACCAGATGTCGTACTCCACTTGGATATCTGTTGCAGGCGACACCCACTCGCATTTATCGTCCAGTTTACACGAAACGAGCAAAGCGTACCTAAAAAAAGGACATTTGAAGCAGGGAAGCAGCTTCTGCTGAAAAAACAAAGACGCGAAAGAGAAGCGTCGCGACTTCGTACGCTGTCTCACTGCTCGACAGCTCTCACTCAAGGACCGTGACACGTCCCGATCGAGCAACGATTTATCAAGTTAAGAACAGAAAATTGAATTAATAACTTAGCCTAATTGAGAGAAGAAACATTGAAATTAAAACTGGAAGTCTACTAAAGCCAAAACGCTTTCTGTGCGCGAAGCGAAAAAGCTTGTGAGACTGCGTTCGGACATCTGAGCCATGTAAATAGCATGCTATGCATGGCGGTCCGCGGGCTAAAAGGTTTCATCTCTGCTTGTGACTACACATAGATTGAGCACTACCTAATCATCTAATCTCAGGATGAACGAGAAGTCTCTTTCTCACCACCCGCCAAAATGATTAGAACAAAAAGACTAATTGTGAGTGAATGAGAAAATTTTAAGACAGTTCGAGAGAAAGAAGCGTGGTGCGATTGGAAGTAGAGAATGTCCTTTAAAAAAACTTTAAACATAATTAGCTTTTCTTTATAGTGCATAGATTTGCGCATGAAATTAACCCGTACTGTGTGTCAGAGAACCTTGGAGATAGCGGGCTTGCCCGTCGCGGACCAAAATTGGATAGTATAGTTCGTCAAAGGAGGGCGATGTCGGACTGGCCTGGGCATGCCACCGGATAAAACATCAGCCGATACTCCCTTATACTTTGTAATGGGGAAGTTTTAAAATAGCCTCTTGCCCTTCTCCGGTTAACGAATGGGTCTCGCGAAGAGGATCGCCGACTGCGGTGCGAGTGTAGACGGAGAAAATTTTTCCGGACTCAAAAGGATCCCCAACAAACTATCCCAAAGGACTCTTCTCGACTGGACCTATGGGCAAACAACAAAAACAAAAACGGTCAGAGAAACACTTTGTATACGAATTATGTCTACCCCTCCCTTACTTCCCGTATATTCTGTATATGATTCTCCCCCTGCCTTACTGTAGAGTTTAATTCACGCTCCAGCACGACACATAAAAACTGTGGACAAAACTAATCGCAGCTAAATTTTGGAGAAGGCTGTCTTTGAAGAAATACTTCATAAAACACAATTCGATGGAAATTTATAACATGATAATGAGAGTTTTTTTATCCCAAGTGATTCTGGAAAGTGGAGGAAGAATATAAAGCACACAATAACATACCAATACTCAGGCACGTTAGGTTCCTCCACCTGGAAAGTGAGTTGTGAGCCGGGAACAACTGCTGACGATTCGTCTTCCTCCCTGCAACACATAAGTCATTATCATATCATCATTAACCCTTTTTTAACGCTTTTCCTCGTTAAGAGCCATGCCATAGAACCATAACCATCAATTTTCAGAAGAAAAACTAACAATGATTAAAATCTAACCGACAAAGCTCTCCTTGGGGACAAGGGACGCGCCTGAATATGTCCCCCCTTTCTCCGTCTTTGAAGCATCGGGACTCGAATCCGAATGTAGAGATATTCTGAGACACAATTCACTATGGTAATTATATTTTTCTTACCGTCAATGTTTGATGACAATAGATCAGATTCTGATTTGAATGCAAATTAAAACTTGTGAATCACAGAGAGAAAGCACTTAATAAATTCTCACCGTAGCGCTGTAAGAATATTATTTTTTAATGTTTTAAACCGGCAGACCACAACCAAAACAAATAACCGACAAGAACAACAACAACACAACAACTATCAGCCCAATACAAAGCCATTTGCCAATTCATCTACGGCTATGCAGCTCCAGCCTGGGCCAGCTTCATCTCCGCCTCAGCACATGCCGAAATTCAAAGAGGACAGAACAATGGCTTGCTTATCGTAACAGGAAAACCATCAAATGGCCAGCGTCGACCACATACATGCAAAAGCTAAAGTAATGATATCGAAGTCGCACCTTCATATGCTATCAGCCCAATACTTGACAAGGACCTTGAGCCCAAGTCACTTCCATCACGGACTCTTTCTCCAAGGACCCCCCACCATGCAACATGAAAGCTAATCTTTCCATCACATGCTGGAGCACTGTTGAAAGAGCTCTGTAGGAAACAGCAGAGAAGAACAACGGGAAAAGCGTCGCCAACCGAGTCCACACAAACATGGTCTCAGAAGAAAAGGAAACCATCCAAGGTCCAGTAATACTGGGCGGCCGACCACCACCGGACATAAATTAGAGAAGAGAAAGATTGTAAAAGTGCATAATGCGTTTATTTGAAAAATAAATTACATTATGAAGAAAAAGTGGACCTCTCCAGAAACGCCCGCTGCACGCTGAGCCAACTCCGCTCAGGCTACAGCACGTACACCAACCACTACTCAGTGCTACAACGATGTCCGCCTTCACGCGGTGCAGCACGACAGTCTACAGACTGCAAAGGACTTCAACAACCTTCTCCGGAAGCATCACGCTCCGAAGAAACTACAAGAGAGCCTCTCTGTCTCTCTCTCTCTCTCATCTCTTCACTACACCTCCGTCTTCGTTCTTTTTTTCGCCTGAGGGACAGTCCGATCCGGCTGGCCTGTCCCAACTACTTCTCCTATTGGCCGGAGACATCGAGAGTAACCCAGGACCAAGGATGTGGCTGTGCACTACATGCAAGAGAAAGGCGAATACTAACTGCATCCAGTGCTCCCACTGCTCAGAGTGGGTCCACACACTAAATCGACATGCAGTGGCCTCTCCTCACTCAAAGAATACATCCAAGTCGAATAACGCTGCCCGTCATGCATAACATCAACGACTCCGCAGACGACCACGAACACCAGGCAAACTCTCTCCTCTGACCCCACGTCCAACAGCAGGAACCTCAAGATTTTGCAATACAACTGCAATGGCTTCTCTGGCAAAATGACGGAACTCCATGAACTCGTCACTCGTCTGAAAGTCGATCTATTTCTCATCCAAGAAACTAAGCTAACGAACCGTTCCAAATGTCCACAAATTCCTGGATATACTATCGTAAGAAAAGATCGTGAGAAGAACTCCGGAGGCGGTCTTATTACCGGAATCAGCAAATCGCTGTCCTACACTGTAATGCCCTCTCCGACCGACACACATTTGGAATCTCTCACCGTCCGCATATTCGATGCCGATGGGAAGTCGCTCGATGTTACCAACATATACATACCACCGACGAGCTCTTGCACCACTGGTTATACGCCCGACCTCACTCCGTTCTTACACAATCGCGAGAAATCCATCATACTCGGTGATCTTAACGCTCATGATGCCGCATGGTTCTCCAAATCTTCAGACAGCAGAGGCTCTCACATCGCAGAAACGATCGATGCTTCAGAACACGCCGCAGTAAACCGTGACACGCCTACCAGAGTACCAGTCAACGGAAGACCATCTTCTCCAGACATCTCCATTTGTTCGCTGGACTTACTTTCTCAAGTCTCATGGAAAACAATACCATCTGGAAGCTCCGACCATCTACCCATCGTAATCGTCCTTGAGGGTTCCAACTACATCCGCACGCACAGGAAAGTCTCCTTCACCAACTTCGGAAAAGCGAACTGGAAAATCTTTGAACAGCTCGTCGAAGAAAAGTTATCCACGACACCTCTTCCCGACCTCCCCGCCGCCCAAGCTGAGCCCTTCTTCCGGAAGATCCTGTTATCTGCAGCCGCCAGCTCAATCCCACGCGGTCGCATCAAGAAGAGAAACGTTGCCTTAACACCAGAAATCCGAGATTGGATGACCAAACGAGACGCTTTACGAGAATCAGACCCATCAAGCCAAGACATCAGCACTCTCAACATGAACATCAGACGAGCCACGGACAGAAACAAAAGGGACATCTGGAGAAACTTCATGGAGACCTTTGATCCCAAACTAGACAGCAAGAAACTGTGGAAAACGATCAAGATGTTGAATGATAAAGGACGTCCCCCACCAAACTGCGCCATCGACTTCGGGAAAGGACCCCTCACATCCTCCTTCGAAATCGCGAACCAGTTCAACAAACGCTTCACACGCCAAGTCGACTACAAAACAAAAAAGGAAAATCGGAAAACCATGAAGAAAGTTCACAACATACACGCTAAAGATTTTGTCGAGTACTCAGAGGCCGCAGTGAAATCAGCTATTAAGAAGACAAAGAAATCAACAGCCCTCGGACCGGACGGACTCGCTCCAATACTCTTCCATTATCTCGGGAACAGAGGTATAGCCGCCCTCACAAAGCTCATCAACGACTTCCTCAGCTCTGGCAGAATTCCCATGATTTGGAAATCTTCAGTCATTCTCCCACTCCTGAAAGCAGGAAAAGAGGCAACGGATGGACCAGGATACCGACCGATCTCCTTACTCTCACCGATGGCGAAAATCATAGAACGACTCCTGTTGGAAGAACTCAAGCCGTACGTAAGAGTAGCTGAGCACCAGCATGGATTCACCACAGGAAGATCCACCACCTCTGCCCTCCTCACTCTTTCAAAAGACGTAGCTGCAGGCTTTAACGCGAAGAGACCAGCTAAACGTACAGTGATGTTGGCAATCGACATGTCAAAGGCCTTCGACAGCATAGACATAGCGGTACTCATAGATCTCGTCCTACAAACCGACGCCCCAAACTTCGCAAAGAAATGGCTAGCATCGTACCTCAGAGGACGAACGAGCCGTACATCCTTTCGCGACGTCCTCTCAAGCTCATCCCTGATCAGAAGCGGAGTCCCTCAAGGCAGCGCACTCTCACCGCTTCTTTTCAATTTATATCTAAGCGATCTTCCGAACAACGATCCAAACATCAAAATTGTCTCTTATGCTGATGATATAACGCTATGGGCGTCAGATCCGAGCATTTCCACTGCCTCGCTACACATACGATCCGGTCTCCCACACATCGAAAAGTTCATCCACGATCGTGGACTATCTATTTCTCCTGCCAAAAGCCAGCTTCTACTCTTCACACCTTACAGCAAAGAGTACAAGACTATCCTAGATGTCTCGATCGGAGGTCAGAGCGTACCCACCGTGAATACCGCCAAAATCCTTGGAGTTACATATGATTCTATGTTCACATTCAGTCACCATGCGAAAGACATAGCAGGTCGAATGTCGCAACGTAACAATGTACTGAAGGCGCTAGCCGGCAGTACATGGGGCAACCAAAAGGAGACACTCCGTCTCACGTACAAAGCCATTTGCCAATCCATATACAGCTACGCAGCTCCAGCCTGGGCCAGCTTTCTCTCCTCCTCAGCACATACCAAAATTCAAAGAGGACAGAACAATGGCCTGCGTATCGTAACAGGAAACCATCAAATGGCCAGCGTCGACCACATACATGCTGAAGCTAAAGTTATGAGATCGAAATCGCACCTTCACATGCTATCAGCCCAATACTTGGCAAGGACCTTGAGCCAAACTCACTTCCATCACGGATTATTTCTCCAAGGACCCCCACCACGCAACATGAAAGCTGATCTTTACATCGCATGCAGAAGCACTGTTGAAAGAGCCCTGTCGGAAACAGCAGAGAAGAACAACGGGAAAAACGTCGCCAACCGAGTCCACACAAACATGGTCTCAGAAGAAAAGGAAACCATCCAAGGTCCAGTCATACTGGGCGGCCGACCACCACCGGATATAAATGAAGAAGAAGTGGACCTCTCGAGAAACGCCCGCTGCACGCTGAGCCAACTTCGCTCAGGCTACAGCAGGTACACCAACCACTACTTACACCGGATCGATGATTCGATACCTGACTACTGCCCAGACTGTCTCAAAGGACCTCACGACGTGGCCCATCTCTTCAAATGCGCTAGACGTCCAACAAGACTCACGTTGGAAGATCTCTGGATGAAACCAAAAGAAGTAGCCTCATTTCTGAGACTATTGTGAAGGAAAGAAGAAGAGATGTATTTAAAAAAATATTTAAAAAAGAGAGGAGAGAGAGAGGGAGAGAGCGGCCCTCCATTGCCAACTCTCTTCGACGCGAGACGTTTGCCGGCAACAACAACAACAACCACTACTCAAACCGGATCGAAGACTCGATACCTCACTGCTGCCCGGACTGCCCCACGAAGTAGCCCATCTCTTCAAATGTGCTAAACGTCCAACAACACTCACGTTGGAAGATCTCTGGAGGAAACCAAAAGAATTAGCCTCATTTCTGAGACTATTGTGAAGGAAAGAAGAAAATATGTATTAAGATGAAAAAAAGAGAAAAAAAGAGAGAGCGGCTCTACATAGCCGACTCTCTTCGATGCGAGACGTTTGCCGGCAACAACAACAACATAAGGACTGCAAGAGACATCAACAACATTCTCCGGGAGCATCTTGCTTGTTGTTGTTGTTGTTGTTGCCGGATGTAGTTGGCTTCGAAGAACGTCTGTGTACTTCGTTTCTTGTTCTTTTTTTTTTTTTTTTTTTTTATATCTTCAAGAACGCTGCGACATCCAGCGGCTTGGTCCAGAGGTCGATTGGAGACAGCGCGGTCAGGTGGCATGGGCAGTTGAAGAGATGCGCAACGTCGTGAGGTCCGGAAGAGCAATCGGGACACACGTCGGGGATGGATTCGTCAATGCGGTGGAGGTAGTTGTTGATGAATCTGCTGAATCCCGAGCGGAGCTGGCTGAGCGTGCATCTAGTCTTGCGGGGTAACTCCTTCTCTTCTTCCTGGATAAGGGGCGGAGGTCTGCCTCCCAGGATGACGGCACCCTTCAACGATTGGAGTTTGTTCGAGACCATCATCGAGTGTACGGTGTTTGCGACTGATTTCCCATTGTTCGGATCCTTTGACATCTGTTTCGCGGCTTCGACAGTCTTCTTGCAGCTCAACACGAGGTTGTTCTTCATTGCGCGAGGGGGCGCCGGGCAGTCGAGGAGGCCGTGGTGGATGTGTTCTGGGTCCAACGATCTCGCGAGGTACTGCGCGGCGAGCATGTTCAGATGGGATTTGGTGCGCATGACCTTTGATTCGCGATGAATATGGTCAGTGTCGGCCATTTGATGACTCCCTGTCACGACGCGGAGTCCGGAGTTCTGAGAACGTTGGATTTTGGCGTGAGCGGAGTCCGAGAGGAAGGTGGACCAGGCGGGTGCGGCGTAGTTGCAGATCGCTTGCGAGATGGCTTTGAACGTGAGGCGGAGGGTTTCTTTTTGGTTGCCCCAGGTGCTTCCGGCTAAGGCTTTCAGTACGTTATTGCGCTGCGACATCCGTCTCGCGATGTCTTTGGCATGATGGCTGAATGTGAACATCGAGTCGTACGTGACGCCGAGTAGCTTGGCCTGGTTGACGGTGGGGACGGGTAATCCGCAGATTGATATGTCCAGAGTAGACTTGAATTCACGACTGAACGGGGTGAAAAGCATGAGCTGGCTCTTGGTCGGGGAAATGATGAGTGACCGTTCTTTGAGGAAGGTTTCAATTTTCGTGATGGCCCCGCGTAGATTTTCGGAGGCGACGTTGATGTCGGGATCTGACGCCCAGATCGTGATGTCATCAGCATACGAGATGACGTTCGTGTGGGCATCGTCTGTGGGAAGATCGCGGAGGTAAAGGTTGAAAAGCGTGGGCGAGAGGGCGCTGCCTTGTGGGACTCCGTTTCTGAAGAGTCTGGAACTTGATACCGAGTCGCGGAAGCTTGTGCGTCCTGTTCTTCCTCTAAGGTAAGAGGCGAGCCATTTTTTAATGTAGTTCGGCGCGGTTGTTGTCTCGGAGCATCTTGCTCAGAAGGTTCTATTTTCAATGCAAGCTGCATACCGACAACATCAACAACAAGGTAGCATGACTACGCCCTCCTTCTTCTATTTATCAGGTTCACAAATCTTTTTTTCTTAGTAGTTGAATTTCGTGAGACTTTCAGTTTAAAAAAGAGAAAACAAGTACTGAATCACATATTATTGTTTTTTCTCGTATGCTTACTATTCGCATTCCGTCTCCAGAAAAAAAGAAGTTCTCATGATGATCTCTGTACACTCGCTTCAATCTTTGCGACCAAGCACCCACTCGTTATATTTGGACGCACCATTTTCAAAAGTAACCTCCATGAGACGGGAGCAAGGGGTGAGGTACTCACTGCTTCTCACATCGAATGGCACGAAGTGCGACTCTGGAATGATGGCAAAGAGCAGGGGGTCTGCAAATAACTCTCTGTCATCGTTCACGGATGATTTTCAAACCCAATCAATGCAAGCCACTGAATTCACCGCTACTATTAGCAAATAAACTTTTATTTAACTGCCTCCTATCGTAAATCAATGTCTGATTCTAGTATGCTACAATTTTTTGATATTTCATTCCGATGGCATGTGTTGCTCAAACATCAGTGAATGTGATGGCATGTGGTGCTGGTGCTGTGTGCACATTTGGTCTCCCTCGTAAGGAATCGGAGAGAAAAAATGTGTTTACTTCTTCTTCTCGATTTGAAAAGAGATGGTCTTGCTTGCTTCAATGTTGCACTCGCGCATTTCTCTTTTTTTGTTGTTTATTTGAAGGAGAATCGCGTTAGTTTCAAGTGGCGAAGCAAGCAAGGTTTTCTGCACGAAAAGAAAGCGGGACAAACATTCCTGGTATAGGGAACCCCGAATATTCCTGGTATAGGGAACCCCGAATATTCCTGGTATAGGGAACCCCGAATATTCCTGGTATAGGGAACCCTGAATATTCTCCAAAATAAAAAAACATTGCAAGAAAACACTCGAGCGACATCTCATTTCATCTCAATGATATCATTTGTCATCTTAACCAGGCGTCACTCCCTTTAAATTGTGTAACTTAGCATTTGAAGATTTATCATCCATGTTGTTGTTGTTGCCGGATGTAGCCGGCTTCGAAGAACGTCTGTGTTCTTCGTTTCTTGTTCTTCTTTTTTTTCTTATATCTTCAAGAACGCTGCGACCTCCAGCGGCTTGGTCCAGAGGTCGATTGGAGACAGCGCGGTCGGGTGGCATGGGCAGTTGAAGAGATGCGCAACGTCGTGAGGTCCGGAAGAGCAATCGGGACACACGTCGGGGATGGATTCGTCAATGCGGTGGAGGTAGTTGTTGGTGAATCTGCTAAATCCCGAGCGGAGCTGGCTGAGCGTGCATCTAGTCTTGCGGGGTAACTCCTTCTCTTCTTCCTGAATAAGGGGCGGAGGTCAGCCTCCCAGGATGACGGCACCCTTCAGCGATTGGAGTTCGTTCGAGACCGTCATCGAGTGTACGGTGTTTGCGACTGATTTCCCATTGTTCGGATCCCTTGACATCTGTTTCGCGGCTTCGACAGTCTTCTTGCAGCTCAACACGAGGTTGTTCTTCATTGCGCGAGGTAGCGCCGGGCAGTCGAGGAGGCCGTGGTGGATGTGTTCTGGGTCCAACGATCTCGCGAGGTACTGCGCCGCGAGCATGTTCAGATGGGATTTGGTGCGCATGACCTTTGATTCGCGATGAACATGGTCAGTGTCGGCCATTTGATGATTCCCTGTCACGACGCGGAGTCCGGAATTCTGAGAACGTTGGATTTTGGCGTGAGCGGAGTCCGAGAGGAAGGTGGACCAGGCGGGTGCGGCGTAGTTGCAGATCGCTTGCGAGATGGCTTTGAACGTGAGGCGCAGGGTTTCTTTTTGGTTGCCCCAGGTGCTTCCGGCAAGGGCTTTCAGTACGTTATTGCGCTGCGACATCCGCCTCGCGATGTCTTTGGCATGATGGCTGAATGTGAACATCGAGTCGTACGTGACGCCGAGTAGCTTGGCCTGGTTGACGGTGGGGACGGGTGATCCGCAGATTGATATGTCCAGAGTAGACTTGAATTCACGACTGAACGGGGTGAAAAGTATGAGCTGGCTCTTGGTCGGCGAAATGATGAGTGACCGTTCTTTGAGGAAGGTTTCAATTTTCGTGATGGCCCTTCGTAGATTTTCGGAGGCGACGTTGATGTTGGGATCTGACGCCCAGATCGTGATGTCATCAGCATACGAGATGACGTTCGTGTGGGCATCGTCTGTGAGAAGATCGCGGAGGTAAAGGTTGAAAAGCGTGGGCGAGAGGGCGCTGCCTTGTGGGACTCCGTTTCTGAAGAGTCTGGAACTTGATATCGAGTCGCGGAAGCTTGTGCGTCCTGTTCTTCCTCTAAGGTAAGAGGCGAGCCATTTTTTAATGTAGTTCGGCGCGGTTGTTGTCTCAAGGAGGTTGTTGTTGTTGTTGTTGCCCCTTGGGCGAAAAGGTCATCTTGTGGCGAGTTGGCGAACACAGTTTACATAGTAAACAATTAAAACGATCATCATCATCATCGTTAGAGGTTTAGCGCTTTGGCTATTTTTCCTGGGTTGGTCCAGAGTTCTGAGGGATGGCATTGAGTCGGTAGTTTCGGGCATGATAGCGCATGAATTACGTTGTGTGGCGTTGCAGAGCAGTCAGGACATTTGTTCGGAATATTCGGATCTATTCGGTTTTTGTAATCATTCAGGAGATTACAGTAACCCGAGTGAAGTTGGCTGAGTCTTGTGCGTGTTGCCCTTGGTAGTTGTCTTTCATTGGCTGCTATCGGAGGGGGTGATGTTCCTAGTATTGGATTAGGCTTGTAGGACTTCAAGGCTTTGTTGACCGCTGTAGTGTGGATTTCTTTTTGTAGTTCTTTCGTAGAGATTCCACTTTGTGAGATGTGGTTGGAAAGATCTTGAAGTGTAGGTTTCATCGTCCTGGGTGGTGGTGGTTGTTGAGTTAGCCAATGAGTAGGGTGTGCTGTGTCCAGACACGCAGCATAGAATTGGTTTGACAGCATGTTGCAGTGATCTCTGATGGGTAGCATGAGAGTTTCTTGATGTAGATGATCAGATGAGGACATTAGGTGGCATCCAGTTGCTGTGCGCATAGCAGCGTTTTGAGTACGCTGTAGTCTTTCGAAGCCAGTGCTAGAGAGAGTAGGGGTCCAGATAGGTGCAGCGTAGTTTAGGACGGAGAGGCCGATTGCTTTGAAGGTGTTGATCACGGTTTCTTTTTGTTGACCCCAAGTGGTGCCCGTGAGTGCACGGAGTAGATTGTTTCTTCTGGATACTTTTCCTTGTTGTTTATTGGCGTGTTCGGCAAATGTTAGCATCGAGTCGAAGGTTACTCCGAGGATTTTGGGCTTCTTTTCGAGCGGAAGGGGCGTGTTGTTTATTTTAATGATAGGGTGTGCGAGCCATCTGGTGGTGCCGGATGGTAGGGTTGACTCGTATAGAGATTCAAGTAGTATATTTATTTCGACCGCGTCAAAAGCTTTGGATAGATCGAGTGCCACGAGTACTGTTCTGTGCGACGGCTTCTTTTGATTGAAGCCGTTTGCGATGTGTGTCGATAGTTGTAGGAGGGCTGTCGTCGTCGAATGCTTTGCTCTGAAGCCGTGCTGATGGGTGGCGGGCTCCAAATGTTCTTGTAGAGACGGAAGTAAGAGGCGTTCGAGTAGTTTGGCTGTGGGACAGAGAAGAGAGATGGGGCGGTATGAGCTGCTGAGCTTTGGGTCCTTTCCTGGTTTGAGGAGTGGGATGATGATTGACTTTTTCCAAATGGCGGGTATGTAGCACTGTTCAAGGGAGGTGTTGAGAAGATTGGTGAGGAATCTGAGTCCCACTGGTCCCAAGTGCTGTAGGTGTATGATGGAAATAGAGTCGGGTCCCAAGGCTTTGGACTTTCTTGACTTGTGTAGTGCGATGCGAACTTCTCCTTGAGAGAATGAGGGAATATCTTCTTTGGAACGTTTCTGGATGTTT
Source organism: Allodiplogaster pararmata (assembly GCA_964056735.1). Classification (NCBI taxonomy): domain Eukaryota; kingdom Metazoa; phylum Nematoda; class Chromadorea; order Rhabditida; family Diplogasteridae; genus Allodiplogaster; species Allodiplogaster pararmata. The sequence continues at coordinate 13,166,849 of OZ057409.1, read as the reverse complement.
CTTGTGATTATCCTCGCTCGTTTGTCGCTGGCATGTGTGCGAATTGTGGTAAATAAATAAATTGTCTGTTGAGCTGATTGCTAATGTCTATGTTGTTGGAGAAAGTGCCACGGTTGTCAAAGGATATGGCCATGTTTGGGATTGGCCTGGGTTTGTCTTCTAGTGTACGGATGAGGGACCAGAGTTCTTTTACGCCTTTGGTGCTTCTCGGATCGATTGCCTCGATTTTGTCTCGCCATATGTCTTGCTTGTTTTGTGCTATGATTTTGTTTATTTCGTAGCAGAGCGGGGCTAGCTCTGGAGATTGAGGGTCTTGTATTCTCAGATCATCTCTTTTTGCAATAAGAGTCCTGGCTTCTTGGGAGAGACCGGATATTGGTTGTTTCCGTCTGCCTGAAGGGATGCAGTGTTTGGATGCGGTGTTTATCGCATGTCTGAAGAATTTTTCGAGTAGAGTGACCTTGAGATGAGGGCGCATGGAAAGATCCATTTCAGCGAGTATGGATTCTGTTTCGTCTTCAAACTTCTTCCAGTTGGCTTTAGCTAGGTTGGTGAATGTTCCGCGGTTGGTCGAGAGAGCAAGATTGGTGGTGGTGACGAGGTTGATGAGAATGGGGAGGTGATCAGAGGGTCGAGAGAGCAAGATTGGTGGTGGTGACGAGGTTGATGAGAATGGGGAGGTGATCAGAGGGTCGAGAGAGCAAGATTGGTGGTGGTGACGAGGTTGATGAGAATGGGGAGGTGATCAGAGGGTCGAGAGAGCAAGATTGGTGGTGGTGACGAGGTTGATGAGAATGGGGAGGTGATCAGAGGGTCGAGAGAGCAAGATTGGTGGTGGTGACGAGGTTGATGAGAATGGGGAGGTGATCAGAGGGTCGAGAGAGCAAGATTGGTGGTGGTGACGAGTTTGATGAGAATGGGGAGGTGATCAGAGGGTCGAGAGAGCAAGATTGGTGGTGGTGACGAGGTTGATGAGAATGGGGAGGTGATCAGAGGGTCGAGAGAGCAAGATTGGTGGTGGTGACGAGGTTGATGAGAATGGGGAGGTGATCAGAGGGTCGAGAGAGCAAGATTGGTGGTGGTGACGAGGTTGATGAGAATGGGGAGGTGATCAGAGGGTCGAGAGAGCAAGATTGGTGGTGGTGACGAGGTTGATGAGAATGGGGAGGTGATCAGAGGGCAAGGCTGTCTCAACGGACCATGCTGCCGATAAGATTAGTGACGGGGAGCAGATTGATATGTCTGGGGAGGAGGGAGAGCCAGACGATGGGAGACGGGTGGGAGAATTCTCGTTGAGGATGCCGAAGTCTGAGTTAGTGATTTCTGATGCGAGATGTTCTCCTCGGCCATGAGTGTCCTCGATGTTTGAGAACCACATATCGTGGTGGGCGTTAAAATCTCCTAGTATTAGGGTGTCGTCCGTGGTGAGAAGATTGGCAATTGATGGAAGATATCCTTGGGGGCAGCTGCTGGTTGGCGGGATGTAGATATTAGTTACTCGAAGCTCGCTGTCTCCGGTTTTGATTAGTGCCTGCTGTACTTCAGTGGTGATGTCTCCGGAAGTGTTTGTCACGTCTATTTCCGTGAAGTTGATACTGTGGTGAATGAGCATGGCTAGGCCGCCGCCTAGGGATGTGCGATCCTTCCTTATCAGAGCATAACCAGGGAAGCTGGGGATTTTACTTTTCGGTCCGAATTTGGTCTCCTGTATGGCAGCGACTTTGATGTTGTGTGACTGCAAGAAGTCGGAGAATTGGGAGGCTTTCCCGGCAAGGCCATTGGCATTCCATTGTAGGATAGACATGTGAGATGGTTGCTGTTGTGGGCTGCTGGTAGCGTTCTGTGTAGTTGAAGTGGCAGATGATTGGATAGGAGGCGGCGGAGCGGAAAGTGCTGGAGGCGTGGGAGGCGGAGCGGACCGGATAAGATGCAAAGGCTGAGGAGGCGACTTTGGGTTGGAGGAAGCGGCTTTGCATGGAGGACATATACAGGGTGGCTATAAAGTACGCAGTTCGAAAGTCAAACGCTTTTGTGTCGTAATCAATAATCCAATTCCTCTCAATTCAACATTCTATTCTCAACATATATATGCACAACTGGGTGAAGTCAGTTTTCAATGCGGCCGCCCTTGGCGGGGATGACTTGGCGGAGACGCTTGGGGAAAGCATCAGTCGTGGCACGCAGGTAATCAACGTCGAGTTCCTACCAAGCTTTGAGCAGGGCCTTCTTCAGAGACGCCAAATTGGGGTGGGGACGAGCCGAGGCTTTCGCCTCGAGGACCGACCATACGGAATAGTCGAGCGGATTGAGATCCGGCGAGTAGGCGGGCCACTGCTTACTCGTTATGAAGGCGGGCAAGTTGTTCGCACACCACTCTTGCGTCACAATGGCCTTGTGAGCGGGCGCGGAGTCCTGTTGGAAGCAGAAAGGGCGGCCAGCGAAGTGCGTACGGGTCCAGGGAAGCAAGGCGCCTTCGAGAATGTCTTTGATATAGTTCTGCTTGTTGATCTTCACGCCCTGATCAACGAAGACTAGCGGAGACTTACCCGAAGCGCACACAGCCGCCCAGACTATCAACTGAGCTGGATGAGAGGTGCGGTTGAAGACTCTTCCGTTGCGATCGGCTTCCTCAGGATCTCTGGCGATAACCCGCACGTTTTGGGAGTTGAAGGCCTTCTCGATCGTGAACAACTTCTCGTCTGAGAAGACTATCTCGTCGGCACCAGGTGCGGCCGTGTCGCGAAGCAAGGCCCGACTTCTCTTCACGCGCTCTGCCTTGTTCTTGGCAGACAACAAGGCACCCTTGCGAGTACGATAAGGGCGCATGCCGAGGTCATCCCTGACGATGGTCTGAGCCGACCGGCGGGATATTCCGATCTCCTGGGACATCTTGTTAATGCTCCGCTTGGAGTTTCGGCGTATTCGCTCCCTCACTGCTTTTATCTTCGCCGGCGTCCGAGCAGATCGATTTCGGCCAGTTTTTGGACGGTCCTCGAGATTTCCGAGCTCGCGGTAACGTTTGATGGTATTCCAGACAAGATCTCGACGGACGACGAGGCGTTTCGCGAAGTCGGAGTTGGAGTACCCGCGCTGGTGCAAATCGACGATAGCGGCACGCTGGAGATGGGGACCCGTCATTACCTTCAAATTTAAACAATCGTTGTCAAACTTAAACACGATGTTTAAAACACAATAAACTTCGAAAATCAAAAAAAGGAATCGGTGCGTGCACGAAATAGTGCGTAGCACACTCCTAAACCAAGGACTGCGTACTTTCTCAAAGCTACCTGAGTGACTTTAGTTTGAACAAGTTAACGTTTCACTCTTGTTCTCTCTCTCTCTCTCTCTTTTTTTCACTCTCTCCAAAAAACAGATAGAGAATTCAACACAACACAAAGCCACTCTACACTGTCTGGTGTCTTACTACCGTGAGAAAGAGGTATAACCTTATTAGATGTTTACAATTTCGGTCTGTGTTTGGTGGTGTTCGTTGTTTGATTTGTTTTGGAAAACTAAAACACATATATTAACAAAATTTTATGTACATGATGTAAAGAATATCAAACGATAAAAGAAAAAAAAGTAACAATTGAATTTTATACTGAAGATAAAAGAACAAATAAAAGATAAAATTAATATAAAATAGTCAAAGATACGTTATGAAAATTTTATAGACTTGGCAAAACGGTAGGTAAACAATAATAGTATTTTCAAATTCTAAGTTACACAGTTTAAAGGCAGTGACGCCTGGTTAAGATATATATATATATTTTTTATCTACATCTTTCGATGCAATAAGGCACAAATTAATTACAATTGAAAATGAGTAATGAATAGATCAGCTAAACAATTGTCAAATACGATAACAAAAGCGATACATCAATTTGACTTTAATATAGCGAATTAAACGGGGGAAAAAAACAAACAAACAAACAAAACCATATAAGTAGAACAATTTGAACGACAAAAAAATAAATTAAATAAATTAGTTCTGAATTCATGACGAGAGAAGAGTAGATAGAACACCACTTTTCAATTGGGATTTTAAAATATTTCAGGTTCATACTATTAATCAAGTTTCGAGGTAGTTTGCTGAAAAGGCGGGATATTCGCATTCCATAAGAGTTGTTTCTAGCTGTATTCTTGCTACCCTGAACTAATAAGCCATTTATATTAGTTCGCGTTGGAATAGTCTCTTTGAAAATCGCTTTTTATCTATTATCGACAGTCCATGGAAGATCTTGAAACCCATAACTAAGTCAGAAAATATCCTCCTCTTGGAGAGAGAAACGAATCCAAGGCGGGCAAGTCGATTGGGGTAAGAAGGAAGAGACCTCGTATTAACTTCATTTGCGAAACATCGATGATAAACTATGCGAGTGAATTTCCTTAAAACTTTCTCTATATCATCACAATCTCTTCCATATGTAGTATGGATTCCATATATTCGAAGCATAGTCCAAGTGCGGCATTACATAAGTTTTAAAGCACTTGACCAGTATACCAGATCATTAACAGTTACCGCACGGAGCATAGCATACATTGTTTTGGATGCCTTTTTAACTCGGTCTGCTACAGCCTCTTTTCTACGCAAAGAAGAAACTATTTGTATGCCCAGGTCACGTATCTGAGATACACATGAAATGGAAACATTATTTATACTGTATGAGGAATATAAAGATCGACCTCCAATGTGAATATGGAGAGACTTGGATGGAGAAAGAGATAGTTGGTTAACTAAACACCAATCGAATACGGAATCTAATGCTGATTGCAGCTCTTGAGTTCGTTCGCCGTATGAGTTCTTATCATACGAAACATAAATCTTGAGATCGTCTGCGTATGCTTGATAACGAATATTAGGAAAGTTCTCTAGTACCTCATTTATATCGGATATATACAGAGTAAAAAGAAGTGGCCCCAGGACAGACCCTTGGGGCACACCCGATGTGGCATTCATTGGATCAGAAGTGACATCACCCATACGCACAGAGAAAGATCTATTTGTTAAAAAAGACTCAAGCCAAGAAAGGAGTGGGTCAGTAATTCCATAATGTGTGCATTTAGACAAAAGCTTACTTAACTAATGGTGTCAAATGCACGAGAGAAATCAAGGTAAATGACATCCGTTGAAAGACCTTTGGCTAACGAAGAGGTCCAATCATCTTCACATATTAATAAATTGGTTTACTGTGGACGCTCCACGCCTAAACCCATGTTGATTGATAGGTATAATAGAGTGCTCGGATAGATGATTGATATGAAAGCTCTAACAAGTCGCTCCATCGTTTTAGAACAGGGAGAAAGGATGGAAATCGGACGATAGGAGGACACCAAGTGAGATTCCTTGCCCGGTTTCAGAATAGGGGTCACCAGAGAATGTTTCCAGTAAGACGGTATTTGACCGCAGATAATACATAGTTGAAAATATGAGAAAAAGGAAGTGCAAGAGACTTCGCACATTTCTTGAGGACAATCTGAGGGATACCATCTAAACCTTTGCTACCCGTTGGTTTAAGCTTCGAGAGGCTTTTAAGAACAGAAGAGGGGAGAAAAATAGGAAAGGGGCTCATAGTAGGGGCCGCTTCAGTTTGCAATGCGATACGTTGGTTATCATCCTTAGTATAATGAGAAGCGAATTCGGTAGAGAGCAGAGAACATTTAAGTTTATTTTTCAATACTATATCCCCTTTAGTATTCAATAGATATTTCAAGAACGTTAAGTGATCTCTCAATACAAGGGCAACTCCTCCACCACGAGAATTACGATCAGCTCGGATTATTACGTAAGGAAGAGGACCAATTATCTCTGAATCAGCTATACGCGAACTCAGCCAAGTCTCAGTGACAGCAACTATATCAGGTTGTTCTTTTTCTAGATAAAGACGAAATGGAACTAATTTATTATAGAGAGAACGCATGTTAAAATATGCAAAGCTTAGCTGAATGTCGAGCGGTGACGGTGAAGAAACGGGCGGACCATCATATAGCTAGCGTCTTGAGGTGATGTTTCTGCTGCTGACCTCTGAGAATCTTTGCGGCTGAGAGGAGTTCCGAGGATTCGATGACGAAGGCGAAGAATTCGTTGCGGATGTATGATCGTTTTGGTGGGACTGGCATGGAAGGGCTGGGCGTGACGGATAGGAACAAGTGTGGTACCCACAACTCTCTATTTTCTCTTTTCTTGATTCAAATTTCGAGCCAACAACTTGACCTCCTTCTCAAGCTGCAAGCCTTCTCTGGTTAGATCTTCGCGTATGTACGCGTGAGGGAAGGAAGCAAGGCAGCTTGGACGTCGTCTTCGGATGAGCTTTAGAGTCTCAAAACGAAGATCTTCTGAGCCTAGGAAAATCTTCAAGATTCGGCGTCGATTCTCGATTTTCCTTAGGCGCATGAATTGAGCGGTAGAGATTTCGGGAAAACCGAGTTCTTGGGAGAGTGAACGCAAGAACTGCCGGTCCGCTGCATTCGTGGCCGCCTCGGTTTCTTCTTCTGGAAGGCCGACGACGACCAAATTCTCCGCTTTTTCTTTAGTATGACGCGGTCATCTGTTAGAGCTTTCCTAGCCGCTTTCATACGCTAGCATTTGGGGAGGTAGATTTGAGAAAGAAGGGATTGACGGTTATGAAGATGGGCAGTTGCGATCGATTGAGTGGAAGACATTAACTGAGCTAAAGTCTTCTCAATTCTCTCGAGGCTTCCCTCTAACTTGGTCATTCTTTCATTAAATTAGTCACATCTGCATTCTTCTGCTGAGACTCACCTTGGACGACCGGAATGCGACCGGACCGGAAAACATCTGTATGTTTGCTGATCATAGAGAGAGACTTTGGTGAGGTGACTGCACTTCGGCTTGCAGTTTGTCCAGTTTAGGCAGCTGGAGCATTGGAAGGAGCCGTGAGATGCGTTGCGTCGCATGTTGGGCAAGGCCATCGTGGAGGTCCAGGATTGGGTTCGATGCCGGCGCCGGATTAGGAGATACGGAGTAGCGTGGCCGGCATGTGCGACTCCGGAAGCGAAAAAATGGAGATGATGATGATGAGATGGTGTTCGGCCATTCGTGATGACGAATCGGGGGGGTAGTTTTCGATCCTTTGCACCCTCCGTCGTGGATATGTGTTGGCTGAACGCGAAAAGGCGGGATCGGATGCAGCCTCTCAAGGAGGTCGATGAGCTTGACGATGTCGATACTTTCGAATGCCTTGGACATATCAATTGCCATGAGGACCGTTCGACTAGCGGGACGTTTCTGGTTAAAACCGTCTGCGATGCTCTTCGAGAGAGTTACGAGGGCCGAGGTTGTAGAGCGTCTTGCCGTGAAGCCATGTTGGTGGTCTGCCGGGGGAATGTGCCTCTGTAGGGAGCCGAGTATTAGGCGTTCAATCACTTGGCGACGAGCGAGAGTAGAGAAATCGGACGGTAGCTGGAGCCTTCGGATATTTATCATCCATCTTCGATCTCTCTCTGTCTTAATTGTGAATTCTGAGTTACGCTCCATTTATGACGTAATCGCTTGATAAGCATGCGTGATTAAGAGAAAAAGGCACATGAGCCTTTCATATAACACTATCGCACGGAATAGCAATGTGTCCTCGTGGTGTAATGGTAACACGCGCTCCCGATTTGAGTCAGAGGTGGTTGGGTTCGATCCGCGCGGTGGACTAGTCTTTTTTCTGTGCGATAGTTCAATCATTTGTCATCTTAACCATGCGTCCCTGCCTTTAAACTGTGTAACTTAGAATTGGAAGATTTATCAACCATCTTCCATCTCTCTTCTGTCTTAATCGTGAATTCTGGAGTTACGCTCCATTTATGACGTAATCGCTTGATAAGCATGCGTGATTAAGAGAAAAAGGCACATGAACCTTTCATATAACACTAACGCACGGAATAGCAAAGTGTCCTCGTGGTATAATGGTAACACGCGCTCCCGGTTTGAGTCAGAGGTGGTTGGGTTCGATCCCGCCCGGTGGACTAGCCTTTTCTGTGTGATAGTTCAATCGTTTGTCATCTTAACCAGGCGTCACTGCTTTAAACTGTGTAACTAAGCATTTGAAGATCATTTCATCTCTAATAAAATTAAGCCTTCTAATGTATACTGAATAGATTTTCGTGTCCTGATCTCACAAGCTTCAAGCGCTTAGCTCATCTGGATATCTGTGATGTGCTCTCCCAAAAAATATTTGAACTGACCAGTGTCGTTGTTGAAGCTTTCTGATGTGATGTTACCGTAAACGAAGCCCCCGTGTGTTCTTTCTGTCCATTCGATTCGTTTGTTGAAAACCGAACTTCGCAATGACCTCGAAAGAATTTTAAATTCAGATGTGGATTTAAATTTCAGATGTGGAAAGAACTCGGACGTTCCCTGTTTTAAGTGAACATGTATTTCGAAGCAGATCTATAAAAAACTGGCTTACTAAGAAACATCCAACCTTGACTCTCTCTTGTGCGTTGTGCCATCCTCCTCGGTACCTGGCAGCATCACTGAACACACGACGAGAAAAGCAGCAGAAAAACTCCCATGCGAAGATGAAGGTGATTCTTGGGTCAGGCTTTGATCGTTCACTCCTCCATTCAAACCTGTATGTTTTGTTATCCGAATAAAAATTTAGTTATTAATCATGAGTAGCATGTAAATGTAGCTAACCAAGTGACAATCCGCCTTATAAAAGAAGTGGTTGAAAAACCTTGATAAGAATCGCAAAACCAAGAAAAGTTAAAAACAGAACAAAAATTATTTGTACAACTCTTATTCCGATTATCTGATGGAAATATAAACAGGCATTTCATCATTCACGTGACTTATCAAGCAGCGGTAAGACACACGAAAAACACTGATAAAAACATATGTTTGGTTGAGCGATCAATATGAGAACGAATATTAACTGATCAGGAGAAGAACATGAGAATTCGCCCTGGCACGAATCGGTCACTCTGTGTTCATTACAGAAACAGGATTGAAAAGCAGTCTGAATCTGGATTATAAGTTTACTTGTGAAATTTCACAGTAGTCCCCCCGTTTCCTGTGGCGCCCCTCCTCCCCATCCCCCACTCAAACACGGCCTCAACTTAAAAACGGGCTGGCTCAATTAATAAGTGTTCTTTTTTCTTTCTCTTTCTTATTTTTTTTATCTTTCTTTTTCTTTCTCTTTCTTTTTAAATTATCTTTATAAATTTTGGGGAAAGGGAAGGGGGAGGGGAGGGGGTTTACCTAAGCAGGGAAGGAAGGGGGGCCCTTAAGGGGAAGGGGAGGAAGAGGGGCCCTACCTAAGCAAAGGGGGGTAGGGGCCCTAGGGGGGTAGGGGGAGGGGAAGGGGGGATCTAAAGGGGGAGGAGGGCCCTAAGGAGAAAGGGGGGAAGGAGTTTTCATGAATAAAATCTCTTTCTGAGAAAAAAATCTTTAGACGGCTAAAGTAGATTAAAGCCAACTTTCTACTAAGCCTAAGCGTTTTTTTTGTAAAAGTAATTTTCTAATGTAAAATAAAATATGGCAAAAAAATTGCTCGTCAGATCGAATCCGAAACTCTCACCAAGCTACTCACACTTTAGCACACTAACCCTTAAACAAGATGAAGACGAATAGCAGTCATGAACGTAATTAATTGAGCCAGGCCGTGTTTTAAA
>OZ057409.1:13135962-13157025 GCA_964056735.1 Allodiplogaster pararmata | reverse complement strand
AACTTTCTACTAAGCCTAAGCGTTTTTTTTTGTAAAAGTAATTTTCTAATATAAAAATAAAATATGGCAAAAAATTGCTCGTCACAGCTCGAATCCGAAACTCTCACCAAGCTACTCACACTTTAGCACACTAACCCCTTAAACAAGATGAAGACGAATAGCAGTCATGAACGTAATTAATTGAGCCAGGCCGTGTTTTAAAGGGAGATGGGAAAATGGGGCACCCAGGGCCGGGGGCCTACTGTAAAAATTCACAAGTTTAAGTTTATTTATTTATTTATTTATTGAAATACATTTTGCAATTTAACAACACGAGGAAGACTCTGCTGACAAAACTAAAGATAATAAAAAAAAAAACAGAAAAAAAAACAAACAACGAGAACGAGAATGAACGACTATTATAAACTTAAATCGATGTTTAAGAACTCTGGAACATCCAGCAATGACAAATTTATCCGAAAAACTTAGAATGGTTTGATTCCTGAGAAGACTGACCGGTAATTTAAAAAAAAAATCGAGATGTCCGATAAGCGAAAAGAGTGAAAAAGTGAGTTTCTGTTTGTGTGGCCTATATAGAAAGCATAGAAGAGAGGTGCGACCGTTACACCTGTTTTGAAGTTTAAAATTTACAAACTGGAACGTCAGTGTAACCTTTGAGAATTTTGAAAGCCAAAAGAATATCAGCTTCTAATATTCTTGCATAGAGAGATGTCAGGTTAAATCTTATCAATCTACTTTCATAATTGCACCACTCCGTGAGTGCAACACAACGTAACTGTAGTAATTTTGTGAACACATGTTGAACATTCTCTAATTTTCTGATCAAGGTAATTTTGTGGGGAGACCAAACAACGGAAGCAAAGTCTAGCACCGCAGAACATAGGTTTTAAAGCATATAATATATGGTGCTGCTATTTTTATCGATATAGTGATCTGAATAAGGCATAGACAATTTTTAATGCTCGTCTTGTTACCTGTTCAATATGGAAAACAAAGGAGAGCTCATTATCAACATCAACTCCTAAATCACGAATTGGCGATTTCTGAGATGATAAATGCAGTGTTGGAGGTGAGTTCGTAACCAAATAAGGGAATTTTAGGTTCTCTTTTACCCATATGGAGAGCATTACATTTGTGTGTGGCAATTGAGAGCTGCCATTCATCACAGAATTCATTTATGAGTCTAGTCGCCTTAGTTAATTGAGCATGCGCGTGATCACAATTCTGGTTGTTATAAGACGTGTAAATTTTCAAATCATCTGCAAATAGTTGAGCTGTAAACCATCGGCAACACGGAAAGTTTAAGCTGAGAGTTCGGAGATATAGAGAGTGAATAAAAGGGGAGCAAGTACTGATCCCTGTGGGACACCGGAAGTCGTAAGAAAATCATGCGAATGCATGTTATTTACTCTGACCTTAGATGATCTCCCAGTAAGAAAGGATTCAAACCATTTCCAGAGTTCACCTCTTATCACTATGTTTATCGAGAACAAATAGCAATTTTCTGTGCGAGACGGTGTCAAACGCTTTTGCGAAGTCGTAATATAAAACATCAACAGAATTTCCCTTATCTAGAGATCCCTGTGCCAAGAATTGGTGGACTCCAACACATTTGTTATCACAGAACGATGTCGCCGAAACCATGCTGGTTTTCAGGAATTAGCGAGAATCTGCTCTGCACCAGCGGGTCAAGTGGCCACAAACAATTCTTGTCAGAAACTTTGGACGGTGCTGGACAGATAGTTATTGGTCGGTAATGCTCGGGCATTTTAGGAGCGGGTATTTTATTTATGGGGATCACAATACCTTGTTTCCACAACTCCAGAAAAGTGCCCAGTGACAATGAAATGTTAAATAAGTACGACAATGGTTCACTTAATACCGGCGCACATTTGCGATAAATTATGGCGGGAACGTTATCATTTGGAACGAAACAAGAAGGCTTTAATTTTTTGAGATGAAAAAATACCTGTTGAGGCATAATCAAGCAGTTAGTTGTAGCGTGTTCAATTCTACGGGAAGATAGATTAGGTTGTACACCATTGTCACAATGAAACAGAGAGAACAGAGAAGAAGTCCAGCTAGGGCTTTTGCCCTTAGATGTGTTCGAAGACCAGGAAGTTCCGGATTGAGCATATATATATATAGATGAAGGAGATATATATATATATATATATATAATATATATATATATATATATATATATATATATAATATATATATGATATACTATATATATAATATTATATATATAGGGATAGGTTCTCGAATTGCCTTTATATTTGAATATTTCTCGATGACTTACTTAACAGATTTTTCGTAATTATTTTCAGACTTTTTGTCTAATCACACGAAGTAATGACATTTTCTCAATTGAAATTAGCTCTTTGATCAACTCCTATTCGTCCTATGACATTTTGTTTTTCGAATGAGAAGCTTATCTGATAAAGAGAGAGTAGTAACTAACGTTTTGTAAAACGGTGAAGCGATAACGGCCACGGTTTAGATGTTAAAGAGGCAGTCAACATCCTCTCCGTCTCCTGCGCCCCGTTGAGAATCTCCTTCATCTTCTGCGTTCCAGTCATCATCACATTAATCTTTCGTGCCACAGTCACCTTCGCATTCATTACCTGTCCTCCAGTGATCATCTTCTTCGTCTCCTTCCTGCGCTCCCGAGTCCTCATGGCCTTTATGTCCTGTGCCTCAATTGCCATCGACTTCGTCTCCTGATCCCAGTCAGCATTGCTTTCATCTCCTTCGTACCAGTCATCATCGCCATCATCTCCTACCCCTCCCTCTCCTTTACTAAGGTCTATGATTAAACCCCAAAAGACTAGTTCTTTTGGAGATTTAGTCGTAGACCATAGTCATTGAAACTTTTTTTCCACCCTCCTAGTTGTCTCTTCAAGTCCTCTGATGTGTTGGAACATAACACAACGTCATCAGCAAACTGTAGAGTTCTCAGAAACTTGCTTGAATACCTCTAGTGATCGTGTATCACCATAAAGAGCAGAGGGAAAAGCGCGGAACCTTGATGAACTCCTACAACAACATTGAAGACTCCGAAAACTCGCTGAACTTCTTACTAAACTTTTAGAATCAGCAACATCATTTGAATCCATCTTATGTACATACTTTCCGGGACTAGGTGGTCTCAGAGAGTGAACCATATCAGCTCATGATGCATACGGTCGAAAGCTTTCTCCAAGGGAAGGAAAAGAGCGCAATTGACTGATTCGCTTTTCAATGCGTTTCTCTAGATAGAGATGAATGGTAAAAAGAGCATCCGTTGTTCCACTTCCTTTGACGAAGCCATATTGATTAATGATTGTGCTTACGATTCCACGTAGCAGTGCTTCGATATTTTTTACCTAGAACATAGTTTCTCACTTCGATTGGGATTCGAAGCGCGTCGCTTGATGGGGGAACCCTAGCATTAGGGTTACTCTAATGGTGCATTTTCGTTGAATGGGATGGTGGGATGCGACATTTTTATCTATATACCGGCTTGTCGCACGAACATCCGATAGTTTTTACGGCCTTTTGGGTCACATAACCCGGGATTTCGGGCTATATGAGCTGGAGGAAATTTTTCGGACACGCCTCTTGACCGTGTCCTTTCAGCTAATGAGATTATCAGTGAGCGAGCATTTTATAGGATGTGTGCTGCCTAGTTTACACACCCACCCGCGACCCTCACTAGCCTAAGCCCTCTTTGGTCAGCCATGGCGAAGCCACCAAGTCTCCCATCCGCCTACGGGAGAGCCTTTCATACGCTATAGAGTAATCAGCGCGTGGCGTCCTGTCCTTAAATACGCTAGCAAAGATTTGAAAACTTCAGATAAAATACTTTATTTGGTTTTTAGAATTCAAAAAGCATATTTCTAGTGTAATATTGTCTCGGAGGAAAACGTGTACGTCATCTTGTCTCAACAAGAGCCTGCCAAAAATGCTAAATGAATTAGGTTGTTTTTTTTAAAAAAAGGAGTTCCGTATGGAAAGTGAGGTCGAGGAGGATTCTGATGTCGCTGACGCTTGGAATCTGAAAGCTCTTTGCAACCCATCAACCCGTTTCTCTTTGTTCTCTGTGAATCTGAAAAATACTCACTCGAGACTTCGAGCGAGCAAAAGTCCTTGCCACTTCTCATGGAGTCCAACGGTTTTTTTTCATACTTTTCAAGCAATAAGACTGTGAAACTCCTCATTATCTTCCTTCTGTAATTTATAGAACAAGAAAAATCTCCGATAGAAGCGATATACTATATATGTGTTTCGAAATGAGAAATTTTGTCGCCACTTCTATGAAGTCCAACACTTTTTATTATTACTTTTCAAGCAATAAGGTTGTAAAACTCCTGATTTTCTCTTTTCAAAAACATCGAAAACCTTTATTACAAGAGGTGTGTTCACTAGTCTATTGCGAAATCCAGGAAAAATTGTATTTTGAGTCAACACAATTCTTATATACTCAACAAACTGGATGGGTTTTCTTTATTAAATAAAACACTCCAGCATAAACGTCCGTGAAACAGAGCTGAAACAGTGTTCCAAGTCATTCACAGAGTACTGCCAGATTGTTACTGTGAGACTGCATTTCGACCCATCAGTCAGACCTCCTCCTTCGTGTCTACCGAAGTCCCAGCTGCAGTCACAGTGCATTCCAAGACGCGTTAGACAATATTGAAGTCAGTATCTTGACGTCCATTAACTGTGAGCATATAATATTTGGGTATTTCAACACATGCTGAAATATACTGGGTCCACTGGTAGAGTAACTGGAAATCCAGCTCTGGATCACCACTCTCGCTCCCTTTCTCGGTTAGCTTCTCAGCATTGTTTGCATCAACATGTGGACTCTCCTACACGTTTGAATAACATCCTAGATCTTGTGTTTTCATCTAGAAAGTAAGGTTATTTCAGGTTGTTGGGTAGGTCTACCTCCTCCTTTTTGTGACCACAACACCCGTACTTTACCAAATTTCATTTTCTTTGAGAGTGTGAAAGGAAATAAAGAGTTACTTTCTTTTAGAAAAGCAAACTTCGATTTGGCGAACAAATTCAACAGTTCAATAGATTGGTCTAGTCTCTTAGCCGTAAGCAATGATCCTAACTGAATTTACAGCATTTTTACAGATACTATTCAAGATATAATTCGAGAATGTGTTCCAAGATCGAAAGTTTCCAACAAAAGCGAAAAAAACTGCCTAATTTGGTGATCCGCATTCAACGCCATGTTTCTAGTCTCTACAAAAAAGAGCTACAATTGGAATTTCCCCTTATATCAGAATAAATGGCAAGCTTAGGCGAGCTCACGACTCACATCGCCGCAATCTAGAGAAGTCACTTCTTCAGAGTGCGAATCTTGCTAAGTTGTATCGCTTTACGAGCTCAAACATCAAAGATGACTCGAAGATTGGACCTCTCACATTGTCAAATGGTGGTTGTATAACGGCTGACGCAGAAATAGCTAGAGCTTTTCAGCGACATTTCAAATCATTCTATCAAAGTCTCTGCATTTACTCGAAAACGTCTCCTCCAATCAAATCATTGACGTCCTCTAAGATAGACTCGATTAAGACTCATGCTCATGATGTTTATGCTCAATTAACTCGTCTCCCGCTCAAGCAGAACACATCGCCGGATGCAATACCCTATGTATTTCTAAATAGATTGCCTTGCCCTTATCGATTCTTTTTAACCGTTTTCTACTTCACGGCGTTTGTCCCGCTCTCTGGCTCACAGCAATCGTCAAGCCAGTCTACAAGCGAAAAGGACCAAGAGCGGACTGTGGTAACTACAGGCCTATCAGCCTAACTAATTCAATTTCCAAGGTTTTAGAACGCATGGTGTGTACCAGCCTTTTAGACTTTTTGGATAAGAACAATCTGATAGATCAAAAACCAATACGGCTTTCGAACCCGTCATTCTTGTGAATTAGCCCTCATTAAGTCACAGGTCGAATGACATAGAAAGCTTGATAACAAAGACTTCATAAGTTTCGTACTAATAGATTTCAGTCGAGCCTTTGATGCCATCCCTTTGGAACATCTTATGAAAAAATTGTTTCCTACGGTATTTCAGGTGCACTACTAAGATTCATTGAAAGTTTCCTCTACAACCGAGAGCAAAAGATTCTGATTGGAGATGAATATTCCTCTCCGTATGCAACTCCTTCTGGCGTACCACAGGGAAGTTGTTTGGGACCGCTGCTATTTTTTGTTGTACATAAATGACCTTTCAAAGTTATTCCCTCAAGATTGTGCAGTAACTATGTACGCAGATGACGTTAAAATCTCAACTGTTAATAATCCAGGGCTCCTACAATTAGCCATAGACAAAGTCTCCAATTGGTCCAAACAAAAGGAGAAAATCGATCTCAAGCACTTAAACTGTTATTATACAGTTAGGAAATTATCATCCTTCTCATTCTTTCTACTTGGACGGTAAGTTATTACCTCGCTCAAATATGGCGAGAGATCTGGGAGTCGAGTACTCAATTAGTTTGAGTTTTTCGCAGCATATTGAAAACATTAACAATAGAGCAATTGCTAGGTGCAGTTATATACTTAGAACCTTCAAATCGAAGAACTGGTCTCTATACAAAAAGCTTTTCATCACATATGTGCGCCCTATGTTAGAATACTGCTCTACAATATGGACACCTAGTCAGAAAAACCAAATAAGTCTCTTAGAGAAGGTTCAACGTCGTTACTCCAAAATTGTTGTAGGAGATCAGGGCTTCCAGAGATGTCTTATCCAGAAAGGCTTCGACTACTCCAACTAGAGTCTTTGGAGGAGCGGAGTAACCATGCGGATTTGATGATGACTTTTAAAATCATCACTGGCAGAACCTCAATACCCGCTGAAAGTCTATTCCAGTTTTCAAATCATGACTAAAATCTACGAGGTCACAGATACCACCTTCTTATGCCTAAGCTGAAGTCTTCTAAGCAATCTAACATTCTGCATGTGAGGGTAGTAGACAGATGGAATTCTCTACCAGACTCGATTTTCTTAGCTCAATCCATCAAAGCGTTTAGAACTCTGGTAGTAAGATGGATGATAAATCATTTGTGATCTGGTAGTAAGCCTATGATTAAGTTTTCATAGGTAACACATAGTGTTTTAATAGTTTTTTTCGTGTATTTTTAAATGTGTTGTCCTAGTATCCTCTTTCTTTCTCACTTTAGTTAGTAAAGTGTCACGCATGTGTTAATTGGATTGTAACAGTTCATTATTTGCTTCCTTGCCGGTCATTCATACACATCGCGATAAATATTTTTATTATCCTGCGGGGGCATTGCGTCTTGGTTGGACAATTTCAGCCATTTCCTCCATTTGAGCTTCCAGATCTCTCAGTATTTCTTCGTCCCTACGGGCACCTTCTGCCCTGAGCTGCAAAGCTATTCTTGTATTCTTGTTCTCAGTGCCTAGAAGAAACACAAAATACTTTCTTTCGTTTGATGTATAGACCCTCTGAGACACCATAAAAGGCGTACTTCAATTGAAATCAACTTCTTGTAGACACTAAAACTCTCATGATCACAGATATAGAGAAGGGAAAATATAACGGTCTGACTAATTCTGTGGAACGTCCGTATACCTTGAGAAACACACATTTAAATGAGAATTCCCTGTAATTTCATGACATTTCAATCTTATTTGAGAAACACTTTCACCTGAAATGGAATTCAAATCGAGAGAGAATGCTCACTTTGATGTTCTTATCGCTGTTTTCGGCGAATAATTTCTTTGATCATTTAGTGTTTTGTTCAAACGAAACTGTCATGTAAAAGTGCTTCACGTAAAGAATTGAATTGCGAATCTAAATACTTGTCGAGAACTCTATTAAAATTCTTTTTTTAATTAGAAAGATATGGAATAAGTGAGTAGCAAAAAGATTTCATGCGAAAACTACTATTTTATTGGATTTTTTCCATGAAGTTTTTTTATTTAAAAAACCAATTCTACATCGTAGCATTTTTTTGTCCTTTCCCATTATGCATAAAACGTTGGACCTAGTCTTACCATTGTTTTTCTCGCCTAGGCTAAGGTTACGGTAACGAGAACGAACGGCTTAAGAACAAGAACGAATGAAATTTTCAGCTACATAGTGTTTTTAAAAAAAACCTTTTCTTGAAGAAAAAAGTTTTGCATTTTTTTAACATTCATGAAAGAAAAACAACAAAAAGAATTACAAGCTCAATCTGACTGGTGAAATCGAGTTATGACGGAACCATTGTTCGATACCACCGCACAAAGAGAAAACAGTTAAATTGTCTTTTTTTTCAATTCCTACTTTGTTTTAGGGGAACGTGTTTCTCAAATCGATCAAAGTATCACGAACTTGGGTTAACATTTCATTTAGTTATGTACACGTTTCACGAAGTGAGGGACTGTTTTCAAATTAGGTTGACGTTTAGCGAATTGGAATTCACGCGTTTTTAAATTAGGTTTGAGTGTCACGATATTGGGAAGGCGATCTATTCAATCAGATTGGACAAAGAGGGACGGAATTTTTTTGGTGGTTGGATCTAGGTTTTTTTCCTTAGTGATTTACCCAATCAGTAATGAAAATTAACCAACCTCTCTTATTACATCGTCTCTCCTACGGATGAATTCTTCTTGACGACGATCATCTATGTTCTGTTGCAAAACTATGTCCTGCAAAGCTATTCTTTTATTCTTGTTCTCAGTGCCTAGAAGAAACACAAAATACTTTCTTATGTTTGATGTATAGACTCTCTGAGACGCCGCAAAGGGCGTACTTCAAGTGAAATCAACTTCTCGTAGAAACAAAAACTCTCCATATCTCTCTGTCCTCTATCTAGTGTATGTCTTCTACCCTACGGAGAAACTCTTTATGACGACGATCATCCAAAACTCTGGCCTGCAAAGCTATTCTTGTATTCTTGTTCTCAGTGCCTAGAAGAAACACAAAATACTTTCTTCTGTTTGATGTATAGACCCTCTGAGACGCCACAAAAGGCGTTCTTCAATTGAAATCAACTTCTTGTAGACACTAAAACTCTCATGATCACAGATATAGAGAAGGGAAATTATAACGGTCTGACTAATTCTGCGGAACGTCCGTATACCTTGAGAAACACGCATTTAAATTAGAATTTCCTGTAATTTCATGACATTTCAATCTTATTTGAGAAACACTTTCACCTGAAATGGAATTCAAATCGAGAGAGAATGCTCACTTTGATGTTCTTATCGCTGTTTTCGGCGAATAATTTCTTTGATCATTTAGTGTTTTGTTCAAACGAAACTGCCATGTAAAAGTGCTTCACGTAAAGAATTGAATTGCGAATCTAAATACTTGTCGAGAACTCTATTTAAATTCTTTTTTTAATTACAAAGATATGGAATAAGTGAGTAGCAAAAATATTTCATGCGAAAACTACTATTTTACTGGAGTTTTTCTATGAAGTTTTTTTTATTTGAAAAACCAGTTATACATCGTAGCACTTATTTGTCCTTTCCCATTATACATAACACGTTGGACCTAGTCTTACCATTTTTTTCTCGCTTAGGCTAAGGTTACGGTAACGAGAACGAACGGCTTAAGAACAAGAACGAATAAAATTTTCAGCTACATAGTGTTTTTTTTAAAAAAAACTTTTCTTCAAGAAAACAGTTTTGCATTTTCTTAACACACATTAAAGAAAAACAACAAAAAAGCATTACACGCTCATTCTGACTGGTGAAATCGAGTTATGACGGAACCATTGTTCGATACCATCGCCCAAAGAGAAAACAGTTAAATTTTCTTTTCTTTTTTTCAATTCGTACTTTGTTTTAGGTGAACGTGTTTCTCAAATCGATCAAAATATCACGAACTTGGGTTAAAATTTTTAGTTATGTACACGTTTCACGAAGTGAGGGGACTGTTTTAAAATTAGGTTGACGTTTAGCGAATTGGAATTCACGCGTTTTTAAATTAGGTTTGAGTGTCACGATATTGGGAAGGCGATCTATTCAATCAGATTGGACAAAGAGGGACGGAATTTTTTTGGTGGTTGGATCTATGTTTTTTCCTTAGTGATTTACCCAATCAGTAATAAAAATTAACCAACCGCTCTTATTTCATCACGAATAGCCTCGAGTTGCGCATTCAAGAACGCAAACATCGCTCTGGCATGTTCAATCTTGAAGAGGACGTTCTCTTTTATTTAACGAATCATCATTATTTTTCCAAAAAAGCTCATTAGCAGAAGTGACTCAACCTCCTTTCCCGATATGTGCCCAGCATTTTGAGATGTAGTGAGTAAAATAGTGACTTCTTTAAAAGTCGCGAGAGAGAGAGAGAGAGAGAGTGAGAGAGAGAAAGAGAAGAGAGAGAGAGAGAGAAGATGAGCTTCTTTTGATTGAAAACTAACATTGGGGTCTGCTGGAGGGTGCGGCTGGGGCTCTTCAGCATCTTGACCTTCCATATTATCCTCAATATTCAGTTTTTGCAATTGTGTAAGCACTTATCAGGTTTCGCTTATCTGGAAACGACGAGTACTTCGTTTTTGAAATACAATCTAGCTCCGTTACAAACGGTATTTAAATTGAAGAAGTCGAAGCAACAGCGTTTTATTTATTCAAACTACTAAAATTAATAGAGGTAATTCGCGTATCACAAGAAATGTTTTCTGTAAGTTAGAGTTCGTTATTACTCATCATTGTTGCAGACAAAGAACAACGGTTAAAACAACAATTTAATCAAGAAATTAACACAGACCGGCTTCTTGAAGATGTTCTACGAGAAATGGTACCAGAAAACTTCACCAAGAATGAGACCACAGCAAAAACTACTTCAAAGATGAAAAACACATTTCATTCTCCCTATACATATACTCGGCTGATCAGGCTGCATAACGCGCGTTACTAGAGTAATGACACTTTAATGAACAGTTGTCGTAAAACAACAAACAAACAAACAGAACATACGTGAGCATTAAACTAAAAAAGCGGGTTGATAAAATATAGAACAATACTTAACACTGAAATCACAGCTTACACTTTTAAAGGCACACTTTTTTGGAACTTTAAAAAGTTTTTCAGATAGGTTTGTTAGAGCTGTGATCCAGAAATTACTTTCTCCGTTAAGCATTGAGCATGTATAAATTCCCTCAAACTCCAACTTCATACTCTTAACTACTTTTAAACCAAGAGTATCTTTGAAAATACAGGAAAAATATTTCCCGACTGTATGTAGTTTTTTTTGACTTGCTGATGTTGTTGAGTATTATCGAATTTTTTTTAGCATAAAAAGCTGTGTAGAATTCGTCGAGTTTCCGAGAAAGTGATTAGCAAACTGATTGTTGAGTACTTCGAATTGGCCTCTCATGCAAATCAGCCGGTCTGTGGTAACCATAAAAACTTTTTCAAAGTGCGAATAAATTTTCAAGATAATGTACCCCAACACCCTTTTTTTCCCAATAACACTTGAAACATTTCAAAACTAGTACCACAACTTCTTCCCCCGGTTTTCGTTATTCTCTGTTTTATACACACCGCCGTTAAGCTTTACGTCACGTAAGCCAGGCAGGTATATCCGCTTTAGAATTACAATTTCTTTGCTTTTGTTTAAATTAAGTTTCGATACTTATCATAAATTATCAAGAGAAAGAAAGGACCATGAAGTTTGAAAAAAATTTAAGACTTTTTAAAAAATTTCTCTCTTTGCAGAAATAACTGTGTCAGCTCTGTCGAGATACCAAGTAAGTCATGATAATAATGAAGATTGAGTGGAGTACTTTGAAGAGGCCTCGAATTCGGATAAGCCGGTCTCTGTTAACCATTCATCCATTCTTTATTTCCATGTTGAAATTAATTCATCAATGAGAAGGTTTTTATGGGAAACATGCATGTAATAGAATCCGGTGCATTAAAGTCGGTGTTTGTTTTATCAATTTTTTCATCAAGATATAATGCATGGAATTTTTGCTTATTTTCCAATTCACTTCCGATGCTTTGAAATAAAACCATGAGTAACCTTTATATTATATATATAAGTACATATATATATATATATATATATATATATATATATATATATATATATATATATATATATATATATATATATATATATATATATATATGTACATATATATATAAATCCATTGCCTTTTTTTCAAATATCTTACACGTACATTGCCAATCTAATCTCTGTAAAAAAAATTTTAGCCTCTTTGAATTTACACATGTTTATGTTCGGGCTCTGAACTACTTCAAATCTGAGCCTACTTTGATTTAATAATTGGAAAGACTCATTGATGGCGGAAAAAATCTTTTACAGGAAATTTGCATGAAAGCAGCGTGAAATTTGCGTGAAATCATCAATTACATCAAATTCTCATCCCTTAAACCGAGTTGAATCAAGTTTTGTAGTTTACATCACTCAATCAAAATTATTTTGAGAAGTTATCAGAGTTATTGCTACAGATCGTGGGGTAAACGTTGAAGAGAAAATATAGAAATAGAGTGAGAGGGAGAGAGAAATAGTGAGAAAAAGGAGAGTGAGAAAGAGAGAGATAAGGGAGAAATGAGGGTAATTAGAAGAGAGATTTAAGACGGGGGGTCGTTTTACCCGTTGGGTTGCTGAAAAACTATGGCAGAACTGAAGAAAAAAACTGACCAGAACCTCCAAAAGTCCTAGAGTTTCATTTTTTTCTGCTGGATCTTGATGTCTTCGCTTCGTCTGATCAGGCCACAGTCTAGTACAAAAACTGATCTGTAAAAAACTGAATTGCAAAACCAATTTCAAATATACGGCTTTATCTAGGTTCAAGAAAGTGCCAGTGTGATGTTGAGAGTGTGCTGAGAATAAAGGTTGAATTACCCAAGTTTGAGCTTTCGCTACAATAGTCGAAATAGACTCATAAAAAAGGTTCTGAAGCAGACAAGCTACAGCTCAACATGGGAGGCCGCTATCAAGAACGGTTGACCAGGATCAAAGCAGTGATTCTGTTGGAGAAGCAGATTATAGACATGGATTGTTTGAAGGAGAGCTGCAGCTACGGAGTACCAGATCAGCTACGCTTAATTGTTTGGAGGCTGCCTCTTGACTATTTGCCTACCGAAAGAGCGAACTGGAAATCCCAACTGAATCATCAACGAAAGAACTACAACTCCCTGGTCTCCCAGATCATCGTAACCCCTTCACAAGCCCATCAACAGGGCGATCATCCACTCTCAGAAGAAGTCAATAGCGGCTGGCCTTCTTCGCAGACAACGCCGTGCTGACTCAGATAGATAAGGATGTGCTAGAATCGGCGAGACTGGTAAGCTCGGTTCGACGAGAAAAAGAGCCTTTGATGCTTACTCGAATTGTATTGAAGCAGGCAAAGAAACGCAGTGGCAGGTAGCAGAAAGAATTCTCTTCATTTACTCGAAATTGAATTTAGGAGTCAAATACGTACAGGGAATGAATGAAGTGCTCGGTCCGTTCTACTACGTCTTTGCTTCAGATCCGGACGAGGAGTGGGCGATGCATGCAGAGGCGGACACATTTTTCTGCTTCCAGCAATTGATGAGTGAGATCAAGGACAATTTTATCAAGTCCATGGATTACAGTTGCTGGGGCATAGACCATTCGATGAATTACCTACACTCTCTGTTGGCCTCTTTCGACGCTCCGCTATACGCGCATTTGGTTACAAAATTGGGGGTTCGACCTCAGTTCCACGCCTTCAGATGACTCTCCCTAATGCTTTCACGGGAAATGCCCTTACCAGACGTGATCGCTTTATGGGACTATCTTTTCGCTGATAGAAAACGGTTCAGCTTGCTGCCCTACGTGTGTCTTGCGATGCTGGAAAACGTGGGGGAAGAGCTGCTAAGAGGGGAATTCGCATCCAAGTTTTCCAGTTACAGAACTACCCCGAGACTGACTGCCAGCAGTTGGTGATGACAGCATATGCAATGAGAGAAGGGAGGTATCCCAAGATCGAAGCTGAAACTCAAGGCAACACTAGGAAAAACTCCAAAGAGAACATCACGGAACGAATAAGCAGCAAACTACGGGAATTGAATTTCCTGAAGAAGTGATGTGGAGCGGAACCTGTGAAAAGGAGCTCCAGAAGCTGAGATGAAAATCTAAAGTAGATGCGATAATGGATTCATAGAATTCAGATTCAGAAAAATCATTCAGAAAAAAGAGAGTAATTTCAAAGCTTGATTTTTTCTCTCTCTTATCTGATATCTTCAGCAATAGCAACCTATCTGCAAGCGTGCTTTGAAAGAGTCTCATCATGAAAAATATTGATTTAGTTGAAGATGTACGAAAAAAACTAGCTGATTTGTCATGTCAATATGAAATAATTAGTCTGAAGTTCCTTGTTGTTTTTTGTGATAGAATGAGATGATCTGAACGAGTGCATAATGTCTCTGCGATAACGAGAAATTATTATTTATCCCCGTCTCCTGCGCCCCGTTGATAATCTCCTTCATCTTCTGCGTTCCAGTCATCATCACATTAATCTTTCGTGCCACAGTCACCTTCGCATTCATTACCTGTCCTCCAGTGATCATCTTCTTCGTCTCCTTCCTGCGCCCGAGTCCTCATGGCCTTTATGTCCTGTGCCTCAATTGCCATCGACTTCGTCTCCTGATCCCAGTCAGCATTGCTTTCATCTCCTTCGTACCAGTCATCATCGCCATCATGTCCTACCCCTCCCTCTCCCTTACTAAGGTCTATGATTAAACCCCCAAAAAGACTAGTTCTTTTGGAGATTTAGTCGTAGACCATTGTCATTGAAACGTTTTTTCCACCCTCCTAGTTGTCTCTTCAAGTCCTCTGATGTGTTGGAACATAACACAACAACATTGGAAGACTCCTAAGACTCGCTAGACTTCTTACTAAACTTTTAGAATCAGCAAACATCATTTGAATCCATCTTATGTACTTTCCGGGACTAGGTGGTCTCAGAGAGTGAACCATATCAGCTCATGATGCATACGGTCGAAAGCTTTCTCCAAGGGAAGGAAAGCGCAATTGACTGATTTCGCTTTTCAATCGTTTCTCTAGATAGAGACGAATGGTAAAAAGAGCATCCGTTGTTCCACTTCCTTTGGCGAAGCCACACTGATTGAGGATTGTGCTTACGATTCCACGTAGCAGTGCTTCGATGATTTTTTCCTAGAACATAGTTCTCACTTCGATTGGGATTCGAAGCGCGTCGCTTGATGGGGAAACCCTAGCATTAGGGTTACTCTCATGGTGCATTTTTTATGGATGGGATGGTGGGATGCGACATTTTATCTATATACCGGCTTGTCGCACGAACATTCGATAGTTTTTACGGCCTTTTGGGTCACATAACCCGGGATTCCGGGCTATATGAGCTAGAGGGAATTTTTGGACATGCCTCTTGACCGTGTCCTTTCAGCTAATGAGATTACAGTGAGCGAGCATTTTATAGGATGTGTGCTGCCTAGTTTCCACACCCACCCGCGACCCTCACTAGCCTAAGCCCTCTTTGGTCAGCCATGGCGAAGCCACCAAGTCTCCAATCCGCCTACGGGAGAGCCTTTCATACGCTATAGAGTAATCAGCGCGTGGCGTCCTGTCCTTAAATACGCTAGCAAAGATTTGAAAACTTCAGATATAATACTTTATTGTGTTTTTAGAATTCAAAAAGCATATTTCTAGTGTAATATTGTCTCGGAGGAAAACGTGTACGTCATCTTGTCTCAACAAGAGCTGCCAAAAATGCTAATGAATTAGGTTGTTTTTTTAAAAAAAGGAGTTCCGTATGGAAAGTGAGGTCGAGGAGGATTCTGATGTCGCTGACGCTTGGAATCTGAAAGCTCTTTGCAACCCATCAACCCGTTTCTCTTGTTCTCTGTGAATCTGAAAAACACTCACTCGAGACTTTGATCGAAAAGTCCTTGCCACTTCTATGGAGTCCAACGGTTTCTTTATAATTTTCAAGCAATAAGACTGTGAAACTCCTCATTATCTTCCCTCTGTAATTTACTTTTAATGAACAAGAAAAATCTCCGATAGAAGCGATATACTATATATGTGTTTCGAAATGAGAAATTTAGTCGCCATTTCTATGAAGTCCAACACTTTTTATTATTACTTTTCAAGCAATAAGGTTGTAAAACTCCTGATTTTCTCTTTTCAAAAACATCGAAAAACTTCATTACAAGAGGTGTGTTCACAGTCTATTGCGAAATCCAGGAAAAATTGTATTTTGAGTCAACACAATTCTTATATACTCAACAAACTGGATGGGTTTCTTTATTTAAATAAAACACTCCAGCATAACGTCCGTGAAACAGAGCTGAATCAGTGTTCCAAGTCATTCACAGAGTACTGCCAGATTGTTACTGTGAGACTGCATTTCGACCATCAGTCAGACCTCCTCCTTCACTGTGTCTACCGAAGTCCCAGCTGCAGTCACAGTGCATTCCAAGACGCGTTAGACAATATTGAAGTCAGTATCTTGACGTCCATTAACTGTGAGCATATAATAATTGGGTATTTCAACACTGCTGAAATATACTGGTCCACTGGTAGAGTAACTGGAAATCCAGCTCCCTTTCTCGGTTAGCTTCTCAGCATTGTTTGCATCAACATGTGGACTCTCCTACACGTTTGAATAACATCCTAGATCTTGTGTTTTCATCTAGAAGTAACGTTATTTCAGGTTGTTGGGTAGGTCTACCTCCTCCTTCTTGTGACCACAACACCGTACTTTTCCAAATTTCATCTTCTTTGAGAGTGTGAAAGGAAATAAAGAGTTCCTTTCTTTTAGAAAAGCAAACTTCGATATATATTTTTTATCTACATCTTTCGATGCAATAACGCACAAATTTAATTACAATTGAAAATTAGGAATGAATAGATCAGCTAAACAACATACATTGCTTTGGATGCCTTTTCAACTCGGTCTGCTACAGCCTCTTTCCTACGCAAAGAAGACACTATTTGTATGCCCAGGTCACGTATCTGAGACACACATGAAATGGAAACATTATTTATACTGTATGAGGAAAATAGAGATCGACCTCCAATGTGAGTTTGGAGAGACTTGGATGGAGAAAGGGATAGTTGGTTAACTAAACACCAATCGAATACGGAATCTAATGCTGATTGCAGCTCTCGAGTTCGTTCGCCGTATGAGTTCTTATCATAAGAAACATAAATCTCTGCGTATGCTTGATAACGAATATTAGGAAAGTTCTCTAGTACCTCATTCATATCGGATATATACAGAGTAAAAAGAAGTGGCCCCAGGACAGACCCTTGGGGCACACCCGATGTGGCATTCATTGGATCAGAAGTGACATCACCCATACTTCATACCTCATTCATATCGGATATATACAGAGTAAAAAGAAGTGGCCCCAGGACAGACCCTTGGGGCACACCCGATGTGGCATTCATTGGATCAGAAGTGACATCACCCATATTTCATCATACGTCTCTCATACGTGCGCACTGAGTGGTTGCAATCGATATAGCTCTGTCTATATTATCTGACCCTGTCCAAAATACTCTCATCATGCCTCCTCCCTCTACAAGCGCTGTACTATCTCAACATTCTGCCGAAATCAAATTGTTGATTGAAACAATTAACCGCCAAAGTGACCAAATTACTCAACTTCTAACTGCCGTGAATTCAATGATGAACTCCTTCGCCACAATGGTTCCTCTTCTCTCTCAACCACAGTCGACTTTTCCAAATCCAGTTTTCGCTCCTGTTTCTCAACCTGATCTGATCGCCTACGATGCTGTGAGAAGAGTGCTCCAAGAAGACAGGCCCATACTCGAAGAAAAAGCTCATAACATCGTCTTCGTCGGTCTTTCTGAAAAAGAAAACGACATGGAAACGGATGCCTCTGATGGGAACTTCCTTGTCGCCCTCGTCTCCGAACTCGGACTTCCAACTCTCTCTGCTGCGCTCAAGGACAAGTCCATCACTCATCGCCGATATGGAAATCCAGACAGCAAACGGAGAATTCTGAAAGTGCACCTACCGGTCCCATCTCTTCGTACAGAAATGCTTCGGAAAATCAGATCTCTTCGTCCCAACACGCTCCGGCAACACCCTCGGGCCTACGCTCGCGAAGATTTGACTCGGGAAGGACTTCAGCTTGAAAGAGACTGCAAAAGGACCGTTCGAGAAAGAAACGACAAAGCTGGAGCAGTCGAATGGGGAGTCCAAGGTACTAGAATTGTTCATTTTTCTCATCCACGTCCTTTTCACATGCGTGAGAACAGTTCTTTGGGACGGGAAGACAAATAGGATATCGATGATGCTGGTGTTAGTGAGCCTTTAAAGTTCGATTTATCAGTACATTTGGTCAATGATCCTCTTCTATTTTATTACTGCAATTGTCGCTCTATTCGTAACAAATTGTACGAACTACAATTTCTTCTATCTTCTTCTCTGTACAAAAGTGTCTGTTTATCAGAGACTTGGATGCTTGATTCTGATTCCGATTTGCTATTACTCTCAGGTCAACCTTATTCCTTATTTAGATCAGATCGGAAATGTGCTGCCAGTAATAGAGGCGGTGGAGTAGCTATTCTATCAGCGTCCATTTTATGTCCATTTCTCGTATCTTCTTTCTCTTGTTATGAATGTGAAGCCGTTACTATTGAGCTTTCTGTCAATTCTCTCTACCCTCGAGTACGCCTAATGTGCGTTTACCGATCTCCGAGTGCTAGCGATTCAATTATAGCACCATTGATGGAATTTATCGCGTCTAATAAATGCTCGAACGTTCCTTTAATAGTTGTAGGGGACATGAACATGCCGTGTATCGACTGGGAAAACTTGACGTCTTCAAATGATTTATCAGCTTCTCAATTTCTCGCTTTTTCTTGTGATAATCATTTTATTCAATCGGTTCACTACCCGACACGTGGTAACAATATCCTCGATCTACTTCTATGTGATTACCCAGTTATTTCTTCGTGCAATGTCATAGCCCCGTTTACTCCAAGTTGTGACCACAATGCCATATCGTTTAGTATTTCACATTCTACAAATCCTGATCCCGAAAGTCAGCCAATTAGAATATTTTCTAAAGCTGATTGGTCTAGTATCGAAATGTCGATATATCTACATGACTGGACTCTCGCTCTATCTTGTTTAGACATTAATCAAGCATATGCATATACGTGCGATTATCTTTGTAGTTTGATTGACCAATACGTTCCTAACGCATTGCCTGCCCCCCTGATAAGTCGTTATCCTTACCAACTACAGAAGCTGTTCAAGAAACAACAAGAAGTTTCTGCTAGAGCTCCTCACTCTGAATATTGTAGAAAGGTTTCGAAAGAATTTTCCGATAAATTATATGCCTTTGAGACATCTAAAGAAGCATCACTTGTGTTAAGAGAAAATCGCAATAAATTCTTTTCGTATTGTAAGAGCCGATTCAAAAATTTCGAAGAATCGTATAATGTTTCTGATAACAACAATGTAGCAATAACTGATACTTCAGTGAAAGCCGAGATGTTCTCCTCTTACTTTTCTTCCGTTTATTCCATTCCTTCACAAAATGTATTACCGGCTCCTTATGTTCGAAGCAATTTATCGAACCTCGATTCCATTGATGACTCCATGATACTGAAAGCTATTTCGCAACTCGAGAATAAGGCTAACACTTCTCCCGATCTTATTCCAAACATTTTTATCAAGAAATGTAAATTTGCTATTTTAGCGCCTCTCAGAATTATTTTCAATAACTGCATTACAACCGGACAAATACCTGATTCATGGAAGTTCGCGATTGTCAAACCCATTCCTAAAGTTAGAGGATCGTCGAGTCCTTCCAACTATAGACCCATTTCTCTAACGTGCTCTTTGTCCAAAGTTTTCGAAAAAATTATAGCGAATTTCTTATACATGTGTATTGAGAATAATGATCTACTGTCCCAATTCCAATGCGGGTTTCGATCTAAGCGTTCAACCATAACCTCACTCGCTGAATCACATTCCTTCATGATAAACCATCTAATTCAACGATCTCCTGTCGACGTTATATTTCTTGACATTTCCAAGGCTTTCGATTGCGTTGATCATAGATTTTTAACATATAAGCTTAAATGTTTAGGTATCAGCGAGTCCATTGTTAAATTGATTACTGGCTTTCTAGACAATCGTAAACAATCTGTATCTTTAAATGGCGTATATTCTCAACCCGCAGCAGTATCCAGTGGAGTTCCACAAGGCTCTTCTATTGGCCCTTTATTGTTTCTGCTGTTCATTGACGATATTAAAAAAGTTATTCCTACGACGATTCGATATAGCATTTTTGCCGACGATCTAAAGTTGTATGCCGAAGTTCCATCACGTCACAGTGACTTGCAGTTAGCCATTAACAACATTTGCGACTGGTGTATTGAATGGAACTTAACCTTATCTCCTACTAAATGTACTGTTTTGCACCTTGGTAAACAACCTGTTGAGCTCAATTATGAAATCAATAATTCTATCCTGAGCAAATCTTCTTCTGTTAAAGATTTAGGTATAACGATTGATGGTAATATGAGTTACAAGCTTCATATAGAGATTATCTGCAAAAAAGCTTCTTCTCTAGCTAATATGATCCTCAGAGCATTTAAATCTAAATCCCATTCTCTCCTCATGCAGTCATTCAATGTTTATGTTCGTCCGATACTCGAGTATGGTACGGAAATTTGGTCTCCTGTCTCCAAACAACTAGTCAATGATATTGAATATGTGCAGCGTAATTACACTAGAAGGGTTTTCTATAGATGTGGCCTTGGCAATGCTTCCTATCCCGAAAGATTGAAATTTCTCGGTACTGAATCGCTTGAACTCCGTCGCACTATAAGAGATCTTTGTTTTCTCCATAAGAGCCTTCATTCCAACTTATCCATAGACACCTCTCATTTGTATACACTTAATCCTCATCAGTACAATACACGGCATGGTCACCAATTGAACATTAGACTTCCCGCTCTCTATCCTGCTAGATTGTCTACTTTTGTATCTAGATCGATTTCTATATGGGAATGCCTTCCTAGTGAATTCAAGTCTTTGCAAAACTCAGCTCTATTTAAAGAAAAAATTA
>OZ057409.1:13114258-13135762 GCA_964056735.1 Allodiplogaster pararmata | reverse complement strand
ACAGAAAGAGAAAAAAGACAGAGAAGAGAGATTCACCAGACTGTCTTTGAGAAGATAGACGGGATCGGCTGATCTCTTTCTTTTCTCGAATTGAGGAAAGACAAATTAGAGTAAGAGAAACTCGTCCACTCATTTCAATCGCACGAATTCCATTTCTAGGTCACGCATCGTTCATGAAATTTGAATATGCTCTGCATTTATTCTTCTTTCACTTTTTAATATTCCCTCTTAAGAACTCTCTCTCTCTCTCTCTCTCTCTCTCTCTCTCTCTCTCTCTCTCTCTCTCTATCTCTCTCTCTCTCTCTCTCTCTCTTGTCTCTCTCTTCTCTTCTCTTCTCTTCTCTTCTCTTCTCTTCTCTTCTCTTCTCTTCTCTTTCATTTACTTTTTCTCTGTCGTCCCCGCGCTATAAAATCATAATCGAGGAAGCCATTTTATTTTGGTTAGAGGAAGTGTCCTGCTCTTGGGAGGATTTAGCTTACTTACAGAACAACACTTTGAAAATCACCTAATAAAGGTGATGTATTTCTTCTTCTTATTTTTGCCTCTCATTTATGCTTTTGAAACGATAATTCATGTTTGTTTCCCTGTAGATCCCTTTCATCTGAACTTTCTCCTTTCCTTCCCCTCTCCCTCATATCATCTTTACCACTCACCTCTCACATTTGCTTTTCTTCTGCGTTACTCTATCTATCCCATTCTAGGTGAACCAACAGTCGACAGCCGGTTTAGTTTTCAGGCTACAGTCATCTTCTTCCTGAGGGGCCACGTTCCCCCTCACTGCACATGGGAGCATGTGCCAATGCAAGGGGGGTTGACTGACTCCTCCTCCAGCCCCCGCCCGTCTTCAGAGAGCAGTTCAGCAGAAAAACCTCATTATACCATACACAACAATTTGATCTACCAATACTTTTTCGCGCAGAAAAAAAACCGCAACATTGAAACGCAAAACCTTTTTTATTTGTTGTAGGTATTCAATTTCTGAGATGAACAACAAAGATAAGGATACTATAATCTTTTTGGTTGATTTGTTTCCATTAGGTGCAAACAATTCATTTGCATGGGAAACTTATTATAGAGCGCGAGAATTTGAAACGAGAAAAACTCGTTAATGATTGATTCTAGACGTGTAATGCCTTCGGCAGATTAGAACTTCAAGGTTACGCTCTTCTTAGCTGATTGCTTTTTCACAATAATTTAAAATCAGGGAAGAGAAACTTGAGCCTTGGGAACCGTTCTTATGAGTCCTCTCTCTCTTGGAGCCTTTGTACTTCTTATAAGGAAAATGTCTTCTATTCCGGTAGGGATCTTTCCCAAGTTCTCTACTTATATGTATAAATTACTAACAGACTTTGCCAACTTCTATTTTCCAATTTTTGTCTCCTCATGGATTAAAACGTTTTTGAGGAACAAATCAAATCATTTTCAGTCTATGACTGTACTTAATGGTGGCTGGTTTTGATGATCCTCTTTTGCAAGTTCTCTGTTTCTATCAGTTATAATGTCTTCGGCTGTAGCTTGTTTCTCTCTTTTTACGTTTTCAGGAACTTTCAACTACAAACTTCTGACCCAGAATGAAATTTAAGAAGAGCAGCATAAGTTAGAAAGCAGATCCTAAAGAAACGAGCAGAGAACATTAGTAAATAAGAACATGGAAACTAGCACAGGAAATGATAGCTAGGATAGATGAGAATGGTTGGAATGAACTTCAGCTTAAGCAACGCGCGCTTAGATTTTGCCTTGAGATTGAGCATTACCGTCTTCCTTTCTTTATCACACCATGGCCTCAAATCTCTCCTCTTTTTTGTTCTCCTTCTTCTTCTCTCACCATCTTTGGTCACGAGGTCGACAGTGAAATTTCCTTTCCAAGCTCGTATTGGTGACATTGTTTCATGAGATGAGCGCATTCGATGGTATACGATCGCAAAATACTCGGTAGAGAAGTGATGAGACGGAAAGAAAAGAACAAGCAAATAAAAAGGAAATAAAGCGCTGATCGAAACGAGAAAATGGCTGGAAGAGTATATAGTAATAAGAGGCAATTCTTCCAAAGCAAAGCTGCGTGTTCACAGCAATTTAGAAAACCTTCCAAAAACATCCTATACATAACATTTGAAGCAAAGTGATATTTTTATCGGAAATAACGGAGAAGAAAGCAGTAAAAAAGATCGAAAAACACGAAAGCTTGAGAAACGAAAAAAAAAGAAGTTGGCTTGTTGAGAAAAAATATGAAGGACAATGAACGCGAGTCCCACTACATGCGTGATCAAAGATTTTCCTACTCTCTCTTGACTCTGGTTCTGTCTACTGCTTTCTCTCTATATCTCAATATTTACCTCTCTTCCTCTACTTTTCCTTTTTTTGATCTCTCTCTCTTTTTTTTTTAGTTTGTCAGAACAAAACGAACTCGGTCAACGCATTTCAGTTCTAGTTCTGCTGCAAAGCTGCACGGGTTCTTTTGTACCACTTTTTTCACTCGACGGCTCGCTTAAATGTCATTTCCTGTCACTCTTGTGAACTTAAAACTTCAATTTAGATGAGCCCAGAACATGAAAATTTGAAGGGAAAAAAAGAAGAAAAGAGGGGAGGGAACCTGATCTTGTTGCTTCAGAGTCAGGTAGTGCCAAATGAGTAGCAAGTTGGGATCCAACACCCCTTGAGTGGAAGCCAGGGTGATGTGGGGGTGTTAGAGGGAGGCAGACTGACGGCAGGGCTGCGGGTTTATACAGCGGTCTCAAATACTTAAAAGCACTAAAACTAGGGAAGGCCTGATGAGGTAGAGGTGGGAGAAACCCCGTAGGGGTGTACTCGGCTACTTTGAGTGCTGCAATGTTCATTCGATTGTGTAAGTACGGTGAAAGACTGCTTTACAGCACGCGAAATTCACGGGCTCAGTTTCGACAACATGCGTCATAACACCGAAATTATCTTTCACTTTAACGCGTTCCAACCGTTGTGGAATAAAATGTCAATGTCTTTATATTATCTTTCAAGCAATGGGAAAAATTTGGTATAAGCTTTCCATGGAACTTGAAGAAACCTTTTTCTTCACTCTTGATCACATACAAAATCGAGGCTGATGAATAATCTTACAGGATATCAAAGACGATATTTTCTAACAGCTAGAGAAAATTTGTTTTTGAATAAGAATTTTTTAACTAACAATAGAGACTGTCGAAAAGGTCATTCTAGGAGTGTCATTCAATAGACATGGTTATAGGACGTTTACGAAAATAGGGAAAAGTAGCGGAGTACATAAGGATAAATTCTGAAACAATAACGTGAAGCCGATGAATGAATTTTTAGAAGAGAACTATAAGTTTAAACAAAGCAATGAAAGAGTTACTCGAGACAATTGGAATGACCAGGCAAGAAGGAAGGTTCAGAAACAGGAAATGGAAAAGATATCCATTAGCTCTTTAACAATCAAAGCAGATGCTGGATTTACATTTGTAGTGGAGCGAATCTATTCTACAGGTTTGCAGAGAAACCCAGAAAGGGAAGAAAATAGAAAGAAAGGGGAGAGAAGGAAGGGGGAACATGGTGGAACAAGAAGGGGGGAAAAGAGGAACAAGGAAGGGGAAACAGACAGGGAGTCGATGGGAACAAAAGGGGCTAGACGGTTAAAAAGGAAATACGAAATCACGAAAGAGAACTGCTCAAATAGTAAAAAGGGACACGAAGGTTAGTCATATTTTCCGATGTCTCGCTGTCAGACCGTCCACGTTATTTCTCGCTTCAATTTAGTCTTTGTACATGTATTCTTTTGAGCTTCTTTGTCTCTCTACCCGACTTTTCCCTCCCTTTTCTCCTCTTCTTTAACTCTTTCTCTCTCTCTGTTCTACTTCTTTATACCTCTTGAAATCTTTCTTCTCTCTATTTTTAGAAGTTGTTGTCTCTCATTTTGCGTTGTATTGTTTCTGCTCTCGTCATTCTCTGCTTTTTGGTTGACCAGCGTCAAACTCCGCCCTCTCAAAAGGGCCTACGGCGGTGGTTTCGTGTCTGGCGGCAAAAGACGAGAGACCAGCCGTTTGCGCCCTCTTCACTGCGAGCCTATTGAGAGGGGGAAGAGTGTAGGATGAAGTGAAACTAGGAAGACTCTAGTAAAGAGAACCTCTCTTTTCCTTTCAAAGGATAACAGAAAAAGGTGAAAAGTTGAGACAGGAACTACGCAGAGAAACAAGGAGGGAGAAGAGCACACGCAGCCTCTGAGCTCAGCTCGGTGAGAGTAACACGCTCTTCGCAACAATACAAGAGAAGCGGAGGGAAGAGAAAAGTGAGACAGCACGTAGAGAGAGAAAGAAAGAGAGAGAATAAGAGAAAGAAAACTAGAGAAAAAAGGAGAGATAGATTAAGAAAAATATCGAAGCTGAACGGGCTCGGGGAGCTTAGAGGAAAGAGGCTGGAGAGAGGGAATGTGGAGGTATGAACTACTAGGAAGTGTTGGGCATGAGAGAATTAGGGGGAGAACTACTGGAAGGTTGAAAAGGGAAAACAGAGTAAAAAATAAAGAAAAAGAGAGAAAGAGCGTGAGACAGAGATAGGGAGAGAGATAATGAGAGATAGGAAGAGAGATAAAGAGTGAGAAAGAGTTAGGGAGAAAGAGAGAAGAAATGAGAGTGAGAGAGATAGGAAGAGAGAGAGAGAGGGGAGAGAGAGAGATACGATAAAGGGCCTGAGGCAAGGCTAGAGTGAAGTAAGATGGAATGATGCATGCAAGACTACGAAAAAGAGCAAGAACATTGCGAAGTGACCACTAGTTTCATTTCTCTTCATTATGTGTGATGCTTCTGAAGCTATTCTACTCTTGCCAAACTACTTTCCGCTCTGCTCGATACAACATTATACTGAAGGTAATACATATAGTAGTCACGCGCTCGCTCTCCCGGCCAGAGTACTAGAGAGGGTTCGATTCCGACCCATGGTCTACCTCTTGTTGGTGCAATAGTTCACTTGCTATGTACCGTCTAGAACAGGCTTCACTGC
This sequence comes from Allodiplogaster pararmata, assembly GCA_964056735.1. Taxonomy (NCBI): domain Eukaryota; kingdom Metazoa; phylum Nematoda; class Chromadorea; order Rhabditida; family Diplogasteridae; genus Allodiplogaster; species Allodiplogaster pararmata. The sequence continues at coordinate 13,130,778 of OZ057409.1, read as the reverse complement.
TTTTAAACTGTGAAACTGAGACTTTGTGAAGTAAATATGGTCTACTCATACTTGCATAAGTACACACATAGTTTGAATTTTTTTCATATCAACATCAACATCTCAGCTTTCGGAAGCCAATATCTACACATTCTTCTAAGAAAATATAAAAAGTAATAAAACTTTAAAAAACAATACATATACAAAATAATGAAATACAATATATGCATATATATCTTTGTACATAATTATGTAGTATATACCGGATGCCATAATTTTCTAATTTTTTCAAAAGTGGAAAGTTCATTCAATAGAAAACCAGTAACACGCAGTTGTAGAACTAGTTTAAGTTTTTATAACCAAGATTGTAAATCATTACGGATGTATTGAGATTTTAGAATATACATTGAAGCTGTTTCAAAATGGAAGAACATGGTAGTTGTAGGCGGGAGGAATTATCTTTCTCACTAACTTGGTGATGATACGAAAATGGAAAATGAAAATGAACGAAGCTCGGGGAAAGAAACTGGAAGTGATTTAAAGAGAAAATGGAGAGGAATAGAGAGCATGTGTGAGAGAGAGAGAGAGAGAGAGAGAGAGAGAGAGAGAGAGAGAGAGAGAGAGAGAGAGAGAGAGAGAAAATTATAGAAATGGGGAAACTGAGAAGTAGAAAGAGAAGGAGAAAGAGAGGCAGATGGAAAGAGAAAAGACAGAGAAAGGGAAGCAATATGTTGTATGAAAGGGAACGACTTCACACATACATATATATACTCTTTCGTCTTTCCCGTTGGCTCATCTCTCGTACCGACCTCTATCCAGGCGAAGGCTTCTCGTCGTCCTCTCCTTCTGATTCTCTCTCTCATCCTCCCTTTCTCTTTCTTTTACTCTTGCTTCACAGCGCACTCTTTCGCCTTCTCTCACCATCTCTTTTTGCTTTATTCACTTTCTCTTCTACACACTACGAACTAAACCAACTGGCCACTACTCGGCAAATGCATATGCAAGCGCGCATGCTGACAGACTTGAGAGAAGGAGGACACAATTTGTATGTATTTAGAAGCAAAGGTGCGATAATCAGCATATTACAAATTCTCTTCTCTGAACAGTTCTCCCCTGACATTGGAATGAAATTGTGAATGACGTCCTCTGGCCCGCTGCCAAGTCATGTGTTGTAGCGAGAGTAGCGAGAGATACTGTGCATGACGTTTACTTTGGACTAGGCAACACAGGCTAACCTGTTCTCGCGCTTTCCTAGTTTTAATCACTTTCTACACAGAGAATGCGCCAGAGGGATTACAATTTTTCTCCCTTAATGGTACGATTTGATGACTAAAAGAGCTGAAGACATCGAGAAGCGGAGATCGCTTAATCCAGGAGCCATCAAACGGTTTGCACTCATACTTTGGTAACCAAAAATTATGTGAGTGTTTTTCTACCAACAACAACAAAGCAGCTCAGACCTGTACTCTGGCAGGAGAAATGATGTCAAAAGCCACCCCCTTTGTTCTTTGAACCGCATTTTTACGAAAACAACAGATGCTCATTGTGATGGGTAACGCGCCCGTATTCTCGGTATGATTGAGTTCGAACTCGCCTGGTCGAATAGCTTTTGTCCGTGTGAAAGTTTACAGTTTGACTCTCTGAAATTCAAATAAACGGGCTATTTTCTGAACGAATAACATTTTCAGAAGCGATACTAGTGAAATGGAATGCCCCTGCTCTACAAAAAAACAACAACAAAAAACAACAGAATTCAGCGAATTTTCGTAAATGGATGTGCTATAAAGTTAGGATAGGATGAATTTTTCTACGCAACTCTCATCAGCTCAGCTCAACACACAATCACTGAACTCTTTTTCTTCATTACAAAAGCCGTGCCCTTCTCACCGATGTTGGAAAAAGAGTAAATAGAGAACGGTGAGTTGGAAGAGAAATTGCCGAAGTAGTAATGCTTATGTACGTAGAGAGAGAGAGAATGAGAAAGCGAGAGGAAATCAGAAAAAACATCACAGCTGATTCAGATGTTTCGTTTACTAGTGATTCAAAACACAAACAAATGTCGTGAGAGTCACTAAAATACCCAATACCATAACCCGAATTCGAGTTCCAAACAAACAAATGCATTTGTTCATTTCGGTCGCATTTCATCACGGCACTGTCACACACAAGAAATGCACTGTCTTCGTAAGACGCAATCCATGTTTGGAAAAACTGCAGAAGAGACATTGAAAAAGATACACGTTCTATACTAAGACGGAGTCGAGAAAGTGCGGAATAATTTTGGAAGTGTCTCCATTTAAATAGTATGTGCTTATTTATACTTTCATATGGGACACTGGATTAGATTATGCATCAGAAAAGCCCTAGTTGAACTACTCAGAGTACCATTAGGTTGATGAAATGCACTAATCATTCCTGGTAGAGGATAAGTTTCTCAGATTAAAAGTCAGAACACGAGAAGAGAGGGGCTGAAGAAAGAACTATAAGGTAAAAAAGAGAGAGAGAGAGAGAGAGAGAGAGAGAGAGAGAGAGAGAGAGAGAGAGGAGAGAAAGAGAGAGAAAGGTAGAAAGATACGGCAGGGTGACAGCTCAAGAAAATAAACTATGACAGTAAAAGACCTGAGGAAAAAGGCGGGGGGGGGGGGCAAGAAGGAAGCAAAGTCAAGACATAACATGGCCGGGGGGGAATTAGTTATGATGAAATAGAACAAGTGAAGGAAGAGGGAGGTTCTCGATCTCCCCGATCAGGTTTTTGGTCACGAGGGATGGGTGCGTATGGAATTCTCATGTTATCCGTTGAGAGCTCGAGGTCTGTTACAAATTAATAGTACCAGAGAAAAAAGCCGAAAACAAAGCCTGACTTCGATGATTATGTGATTAACGAAGTGATCAATTCTGAAGAGAATAGTTGAAAGAGCAACACTACATTTAGGTTGACTAGAGTCTTCAGAACTGTTTGTTGGCAGAAAGAAAGGAAGGAGGGAAGCAAACGTAGAAATGCATCGGAAGAGAACACAGTCGAGGGTGCATCCAGAAGCAATCAGTCGGGAGATACAAACAAAGCGAAGAGGGAAAATAAGAAACGCAAGTAATAAATAGTCAGAGACACACGAAGGTTGGAGAGAACAGTATAAATGGGAAACTTGCCAAGTACTCCTGGACCAGTCCGTTGCCTGGTGGGATAGGGCAGAGAGGAAGAGAGAAGGAATTTTAAACGTGGACGAAGAGAAGGGAGAATGGAGAAGTGAGGATAAGAGAAAATTCTGGTTCAACAGAGAAACAAACACACAGAGAGAGAGAGAGAGATAGAGAGAGAGAGAAAGAGAGAGATTTCAAAAATAAGATGGAAAGAAAAAGGAAAGTGACAGAAAAAACGATGAGAGAGAGAGGCAGAGAGACAGAGAAACAGAGAAAAAGAGAGACAGTAAGACATAGAGAGAAATGGAGAGACATATAGAGACATAAAGAGACATGGAGAGATAGAGAGGCAGTGATACAAAAAGACAGAGAGACAACGATACAGAAAGTCAGAAAGAAAGGAAGCAATATACCCTGGAAAGAAGAGATGCATTTCATTCGAATTCGAATCAAAAGTGGCGGAATAGAAACGACTGTACAGAAAAAGAGCGTGATAGAGGTAAGAAGCTTCTCCACGCCGGTGTGCAGTGCGTGTTTGTGTATATGTGTGTAGATGTGTGTGTCTGTTTGATAGTCTTAGTAGCTGTACTCCGGTTGAGAAATGAGCAAGCTACATGAATGATAACAGGAAGAAAAATTGAGAGACATCGAACTTGGAAAATAGGTTGAAAAGGAGATGAAAATGAGTAGGAAAACAAAAAGGGGAAAGGAGTAAAAGGAATCTCAGAGAAGGAGAGTGAGCGAGAGAAAGAGAACGAGAGAGAGAGAGTACAAAAAAGAGAGAAGAGAAAGAGAGAGAGAGTGTGTGAATGAGAGAGAGAGGAAGAGAGAGAGTAATAAAAAGAGAAATGAAAAGAGAGGACTCGAGAAAAACGGGAAAGAATTCAGTAGACAGTCAAAGGAAGAGAGAAAATAAAAAGAAAAGGTAGGGAGAGGGACAGATACACTTACAGTCTCATTCAGTCAGCTGCCTGCCTGCCCGCGGCAATGATGATATCACTCCACTTCTCTTTATTACTATCACTAGTCAAACAATACGCTCCTCTATTACTCTCTCGCTCTCTCTCTTTCTCTCTCTCTCTTACTCTCTCTCTCTTTCTCTTACTCCTTCTCTCTCCAATTCTCTCTATATCTCTCTCTTCTCTTTCTTTTTCTCTCTTTCTTTTTCTCTCTCTCTTTATCGCTCTTCCTTTTCGCAAAATCTTTCCCAACCATCGTGAACATAGCTCACAAGGGAATGGAATGTATCAAAATGAAATTACAGAACAAAGTAACCCGTTCTTCACAAAAGAACATTTTTAGCCCTAGGCCATTGTTAAGACCGTCTCACATTTTCAAATTTATGTGAGGCTCTGGCTTTTTGAGAAATATTAAGAGAATTTTTTCTTTGTTTGTTCAAAGCAGAAGAACTGCTGCACTAAAATCAAGTAAAGAAAATAGAAAACACTCCGTATAGTCTAGAATCAGAAATGTCATATTTTTCGGTTGATCATCGAGCCATTGTTCTAGACTCACATGTTTGTCTGCAGTGAAACGTCTAATCAGCCGGCACTTCTCGAGAGAACTATAGTATTGGGAATGTTACGAGGCAATTCACAAACTCTTCAATAGCCCCCTTCCTCCCCCCCCTTTTCACGCCCCACTTCGAATCCCATCTCGGTATTCTTCCCCCTTATGTGCTTATCTTCCTCACAAAAACTGACAAGGAATACCTAGTTCCCTATTCCGAATTTCCGCTGTACAAAAAGGGGGAAAGAAATCAAAGAAGAAAATGAAGACATTCGCGACAATTTTGTATGATAAGAGTGTAAAGAAGCGTTGAAGATGGAACTTGAGAAGAAAAAATAGACAATTTCTGCTTTATCAGGGAAGCATTAGTGTATTGATCTCATTGTTAATTTCCACTGTCTTTTTTTCTGTTGGTTTTTTCTCATTACCAAAAATTCATATTTGATAGAGAGAAAGTTGACTTTGAGATAAAGAGAAAAAATTAAAAACTTGGAGAAATAGAGATTTTTTTTCCAAACCCGATGTGCTCCCTTTCTACTCATCTCTGTAGAAGTGCTTCATGATTGCGTCCATTAACGATAGTTCTTTTTTAATATTACTTCATTGTATGGGAGTATTGACCATCGTTCCTGATCTGACCGTCGTCCCTAATAAAATTTTGACAATATATCGTCCCATTTTCGATTCACACATAGCTAGAAGCATACTTTCACTCGTAAAAATTGGTAGTTTATGTACGTTTATGTACATAGATAGTACATTTGATGACATGTACACTTATATTCAAAAGTATACGCTTATGAAAAAGGACTATGCAAAAGCGAAGAAGAAAAGAGAACGTAAACGCTCATGGAAGGACGACACAAGAAGAAAGACGAAAAGAGAAGAGAAAGAAGAAAAAAATGGGGGAAAGTAATAGAGGATCGTGGTTCATATGCTCGACGGGGAGCGGAGCGAAGAGTCGTATAGCGTGGACTTCGCTTGCGATGGACGGCATAACGCAACTTGAAAGAGGAATGTGAGAGTGAAAAGAGAGAGGGAAGATAAAGAGAGAGAGACAAAGAGAGAAAGCGTGTGTAAGAGAATCCAGCTGAAAAGAGAGAAAACAATGAGGGGATCGGCTGCCCGTGGTCAAACGAGAGAATGAGAGGAGTAGAGAGAAGCAGGCCGGCAAGGCGGAAGGCGGGCAAGTCCACGAGAGAAGATAGAGAGAGAGAGAGAGAGAGAGAGAGAGAGAGAGAGAGAGAGAGAGAGAGAGAGAGAGAGAGAGAGAGAGAGAGAGAGAGAGAGAGATAGCACGAAACTTCTCTGGAAAACTTATTTGGAAAAGGAACTTATCACGGAATCGTATATATGAATCCTCCCACACATATAAACACCCTTATGAATGTACATATACTATTTAAATGTTTTAGTTGGGGAAAAAGTATAAAAAAATTCAACGACTTTAAAGTATTTCTTTGGAACGTCTTCTTGAATAGTCTTTCTGTTTTATCACTTGTTCAGTCGTCTTTTTCGAGTTTGGTTGCTTTTTTTCTGGTTGCTGTGTGATGTTGTCCCTGTTTCCAATTAAAGAAGTAAGTGTACTCGGTAGCGTGTAATTATGTATATCTGTACTTGGAAAGATAAAAGTGAGAAGGAGGAAAAGTAAGAGTCGAGAAAAGAGTGAAATCCCCGCCAAGGTTGTGGGACAAAGGAGTAGGGAGGGGGGAACAGAGCCATCACGCTCGCTGAATCCTTTCCGATCAAAGGAAAGTTGGGAATGCAAGAACCGAGAGTGAATGGGATGCGCAACACAGGGCATGAAAGTGAATGCAAGGAGATCTTCAAAACAAGTTATGGGAAGTGTCAGAAATAGACGAGCAAAAGGGAGAGGAGATATATGTAGATGCAAGATATAATTAAAGAGACGAGGTAGAACGCAAAGTGAACGAAATAGCGAGGTTATGATCAAACTGGTCGAGAGAGGAAATAGTGTGTTGATTTTAAGAAAGCTACAAAAAAGGCATGATTTAAAAAAGAAAGGAAAGAGAGAGAAAGAGAAAAGATGCTTGAGGTCATGTGCTGATAGAGGAACAAGTTGAAAGGAGAGGAGAGGACAATGGGGGAAGAAAGAGATCGTTGAACGGAGAGAGAGAGAGAGTGGCAGATGCAAAGAGAGAAAAAGAGAGGAATGCAATGGTTGAATCGAGGAAAGTAATCGTAGCTCTTTCTGCATTTGAAAGTAGAGGGAGCGCGGGAGCGGAGAGGCTGAGAGAGAGAGAAAGTGAGAGAGAGAGAGAGAGAGAGAGAGAGAGAGAGAGAGAGAGAGAGAGAGAGAGAGAGAGAGAGAGAGAGAGAGAGAGAGAGAGAGAAATGAGATGTGTTGGACGGCGGAGCGGAAAGAATGATGAGAACCAGCTTTTAGTTGGGGGACACCTCATCTGCGTATGTCGAAGGTTCAGCAGGGTTTATGAGAGAGGGGAGCCTCTGTTTGTTGAAGGTTTGAGGAGGAAGGGGTGGGGGTTGACTTGAGAAAGTTAATGGGGATTGGTAAATCACGTTTGATCCCATCGGGTAGCAGAGGAATTCTGTTCTCCTGGTACATAGAAACAAGAAGGTAAGTATGAACGAAACATTCATTTCGATTTCATACTAATTCTTCAAAAGAAGAAAAAGAAATCTTATAATGTCTCCAAGTTGCAGTGAAACAATTTACATGTTCCCCCTCTTATAGTGCTGTTGAAACAAAATTTTCAATTTAAAAAAAATTTCATATTAAGAATTTTCTTAGGTGAAGAATAGGTTTTCAGGATGTTTGAAAAGTTACATTGTAGAAGGGATGTAGAATACAGTGTTTTAGTTTTCCTACTTTATACTACCAATCGGAAAGGAGGGAATCGTGCTCAAAAAGGGGCTGGCTCAAACACTGGTGCAGTTTTTTTCCGCTACCGTATTCCGCGACAAATAGAAGCCAAGTAAAGTGTATTTTTTGTTACTTGGGGTAAGATGAGGAGGAGTGCTGCTATTGGAGGGAGAGCATGGAAGAACGAGAAAAAAAGGCAACAGCGAAACAAAATACAGCATACATACATACATTTCTTTCTACAGTAACTTGATTTTCTCAGGTTTGTAAAAAAATATTGTCATATTTAACTCTTTACACAGTTTCTTTACCAATTTTTTTGTATCCAATTACACGATTTCACTATTAATATAAAAATCAAGAGATTCCGCTTTTTCATCGCTTCACCACGGGTCTCGTCAGTCGAGCCAAGGCCAACCTTGTGTTTAGTATCGACAAGTAGAGTTCGGCCAAATCTAAAAAGTACCCTTTTTAACAAATTAAACGTTCTATAAGCACGATTCCCGTTCCGACGTGCATCGAAGACTAAAAAAGCAGCAATAACGCGTCGAGTTCTTGAGTCTTGGAACTGATACTTTTGAACTTTATTTGAACTTTAACAACTTCGAAACAACCAAGTCCGGCTTTGATTGATGTGTTTGAGTTTTTTTTTCCATGTAGTTTGAACAGATTTTCTATAAAAGCCGGTTTTCAATTATCTAATTCTGATTTAATTTCTCACCAAACAAGCGAAAAAGCGCTACGAATGAGCCTAAAGTTAAAATTCAAAACAAAATTGTCCTTGACTTCCAAGCTGAATTTTTTTTACATTTTGAAAAATACTATTGAAATTGAAGGGTCAAGATACTTCTGTTTTCCATACCGAACAGGTGCAGAGCTTGGAATAACTAAAGAGATACTTTTGCTTGGAAACAGCAGGAACGTTTTAACCACACAACTTTAGAGAGAAAATATAATTATTAGCTTTCTAAAAAACAACTGAATCTAATTTTTTCCACTTTGTATGCGAAAACACGATTTTTTAAAATTTTATTTTAAATCACCGAATTGATGATTAGCTTAGAGAAGAAGTTTCATAATACGCACAGTTCTGATTGTTCTAAAGACCTTATTTTTAGAGATATCCACTGTTGTCAAACATGGAAGTTTTTTTACTCTGTAACTTCGTTTTCCAAATGTGATGATGTAAAACTCAAACGTAGTTATGTTGAATAGGAATTTGAGGCTAAGAATTTCAAATAAAGAATTTAAGTACTGTTTTAGACAGGGTGAAATCACGCTGGAGAGTAGAAAAGTGGAAAAGTAACAAGCAAAAACTCTTCAAATCCGATAAATCGAAAAAAACGCTTACAAAAGCTCAATCGGTAGAGCATTAGAGCATATAATTGGCAGCTCTCATATTGCGCGTTCATTTTTCATGCTTAACGGCAGTAGAACGGTTGTTTTTCCCACTCAGCTCTTCACTCCTTCCCTTAACAGCATGGTTGAACGCGGTCTCTAGCAGAGTTTTGGAACTCAAAAAACATATTCAAAAACCCTATTCTACATTGCCATGCCTCTATGATCTGAAATTTTGCTTTTTTAAACTCCACGAACACTAATAATAGGGTACTTGTGTTGTATTTCATAAAATATAGTTCTTTAGGTAGATGTTTTTTTTCTTCGAAAAATTGCAAAACGAACCAGAAAAGTAAGAATAGCTCGGTCCTTCAAAAAATAAAGGGCAACCCGCGGGTCAGGAATGAACTCATGAGATTACTACAAAACTAGTACACTTCCAATGTTTGTTTTTATGTTTTCTTTTTTTTCTGTAGAAGAATTGCAAAGAAAAAGAAGACGGGTTCATGAATTTTAATTTAAGCTTAATCACGAAATTTTATCAACCAAGTTCATTGAGAATAGCGCAGGTAAATAATAGAAACAAGGGAGAACGGATGAATGATTTACGATTGCGAAGAGGGAAAAGAGGAAGAACACGTTTGCAAGAATTTGTGAGATCTCACCTCCTGTTTTTGCTTTGAGGAAGAAATTTTGAGAATGTTTCGTGGAGAGCCTTTTGAAAATGTTTTCAAAAATCGTATTATAAAATCGTATTAAAAATCGTATTGGATAAGATAAAATCGTATTCAAAAACCTTGGATAAGTTTAGCTAAGTTTGAACTTTTTTGTTGTTTAAAAACTTATGGAAATCCATGCAGCCTTTTTGTAAGTATCCTTCCTCCGTCCCAGAGAATGTCAAAATTAAAAACACATGTTTATTGATAGAACCCCCTGAGAATTCATGGAAAGCGGTGTTAACGCGTGACCTGGTTATAGACCGTACAAATAAGAAGCTGAAACCGTAATATTGGTGTTTTTAGTAATTAGTTCCGTTGACTGATGCACCAAGCTCATTTTCTCTAGCTCAACAAACTGATTCTGTAACTTGAAAAATCTAATTTTTCAACTGCTCCTATCAACTTTTTTTCCCGCATAAACTTTAAAAAAATTTCTTTTCGTTTTGTTCCACATAGTTCCTTCGAAGTTCTCTTCTCCTCTTTCTCACTGTCTATTTTTCTCTTTCTCTTTTTTCATTCTTCTTCTTTTAAACTTTTAAACTATTTCTTTTTCCTGTCATTCTTTTGTTATTTCTTTCTCTTTTCTCTTTTTCTCATAATTTTTTCAACACTTCTCCGTTTCTCTATTTCGATATCCACTTTTTTCATGCTCTCTATCACATCCGTTTTTGCTTTTCATCCCCCGCATATTACTACTCTCTCTCTCACACACAGTTACTGTTGTTCTTCACCTTCCAGATTGTTTTCACCACTCTTTTCCCGCCACACTACTCTCCTGATAAGAGCGTCCCTACCCTGATACGACCTAGCATCAGTCTCTTCCACCTAATCTGTAGTAGTGCCCACGTAGCTTCCTCTCTCACCTACTATTCTGTTGTGAGTATTTCAAGGGTGAAACACATTCTCCGCTCCTACTATTTCAAGGGAACTGGTGAGAGAGTATGCATGAACAGGAGGGACGGGCAAACAGCCCGCGGAAAAACGGGAGATGGGGGATGAAAAGTACTATGAATCGAGAGTGAAGGGAGTTCAGAAAAAGAGAGAGCAGTCGTAATAGTAGTGGACTGCTCTCTTACTCCTGCCTTCCCGTGCCACTCCCTCTCCCTCTCACCAGCTCGCTCTCACAAGCTCCTTATCTCACCAGCTCCTCTCACCAGCCCTCTTCTTATGATCTCTCACTGTTTCTCTCTTTCTTTTTTTACTACCTCGCTGTCTTTCTCTCTGCTCTGCTATCATAGTATTGCGTAGTGCGGCTGTTTTGTTCTACCCTACGTTTTTTCTTCATTTTCCTACTGAAACACACACACAAACACACACATACAAACTCTGCCTCGACTAGTAGTCAGCCGGCAACGCATTCTTCCGATAAGAGTGTTATGCTGAGGAAGAGGAAGAAATAGTATCGCATGTGAGTAAAAAAGCGAAATAACGAGAGATGAAGCGAGAGAAATGAGAGGGGGCTGAAGGAGCGGAGTTCCAGAAGAGAGAGCGACAGCGAAACAAGAATGAGTTGGCAAGGATTCTCTCATTTTCGCTATTGGGTGGGGGTGGTCCACGACAAAAGCGTAATAGAAAGCGGGACTTTTTTCGCTCCCTCTCGCTCACTCTCTCACATGTGTACAGCAAGAACTGCAACATTGATAGATTTCAAGGGAACAACAGCTGTAGTATACAACAGCCACATTTATGCATACCTCGAAAACAAGTATCAATGCGGGAAATAGCCATAACTAAGTATTTTTCCTCTTTTTTATTCTTATCACTAAAAAAACTGACTTGAAAATTTTTTTTTCTTTCTTAACATTCGATGTGAAAAAAGTTTTAGAAGGACGTATTGAAATCAAAAAAGTTGCTCCTAATAAGTTTTCATTTCTGTTCACACCGTATTTCACCATAATATTGAACTATGGTAGTTTAAAATTCTATATATTATTCTAAATTGCGCGAAGTTAGACATTCTAAATTGTGGTAATTAACGAACACTTGACTTTTTCAAATTGGCACAATGTTATTCAGGGGGGAGGCGCACTTTACTTGGGGAGGGGGGCTTTTGTAAAAATTTTTTGACAAATTTAGTCATTGAATCGACAAAAAATTAATAATATGAGAAATTTTACCATGCAGTCCTTTCCTAAGCCCTACGACTTCGTTAGCATAACCTTTACCTAGGCCCAAGCGAAAAAAAAAACAATGGATAATAGCTGAAATCAGCTAAGCCAAATTACTGAATTTGTCTGGACAAAACTAAAATATTGTGGCTAGCTGTTCTATACGGCCTCGTTATCATACATTTCAACTAAACTTTAGCTTAAAATTCGATGAAAATTAACCTGCCCCCCAAGTGAAGTGTGGTCCCCAAGTAAAGTGCGCCCCCCAAGTAACAAAATGCCTTCAAATCATATATGACGCGGAACGCGATAGAGTGGGACCGGGTGGGGCAATAGAATTTTTATGTCACCAATTTCGCAGAAAATTTCACCAAAGGGTATTTCAAGTATGGCGAGAACGATGGTCAATTTCATTTTTCCTGATTTTAGCTCTTAGAAAAGCATGAGAGGATTGAAAAAAGCTTGTTTCGCCGAAAGTACATGAGGGTGTCGCACTGTTCTAAGAGGCATATGTCAGTCAGATTGATAGCTAGATCCACCAAATACCGACTCGATGTAGTCGAATGATGTATCTTCGAGTCCCTATGTTTGCTTTTTAGTTTATTCAACTTTCACGGTTTTCGCGAGAACAAATATCAAAACAGACATTTCATGAAAAGATGAAAAAAGATTTTTATCGGAGTACAGGAAAAAGATCCGGGATTCCAGTCAGTATGTTGTAGTCTTGACTTTTTGCTACAACTTTCGTATACATCACTTTTCAAACAACTTAGGCAAACTCAAGATACATCGCTTTGAGTTCGTATATTATTATAGGTGGGGGTACGTCTAATGATTTCGCAATAGAGCTGGGAGTCTAAAACCAAGAGAATCATACTTGCTATCCACTCCTGAATCCAAAATGATAACAAACTTGATTCTAGGACGTCGGTAACCTTGTCAAATAGGTACCTCGTTTTCAAAACTAACTTTTGAAAAAAATCTTGTTTGGATTTTGAAATAACTCAACGCGTTTTTCGAATTGAAAGATGAAACTTGGCTAGTTTGTTGGAATTTTCTAAACTTAGATATACACAAAAAGATATACCTAACACAAAAAACCTCATTGGGGGTCCTAAAATACTTTTTTTCAAGGTTTGAACTAACCGTAATAACTCTTTTCAAAGTAGGTTTATCTTCGAGGTTCTTACATACTCGAATTTGTATAGTTGAGCTGATGAGAATGAACAAAAAAAATTTTCGAAAAAAGTCGGTTTTAAGGGTTTTAGGGTCTTTTGTTGAAGTGGCCATACCTCGCTCAAAAAAAGGGTATTTGTGTAATTTTGTTTGTATCATACCACATACAATGATAATCTTTTTTGTAGTTGATCACTTTTTGCTCAAATCAAAACATGATGAGTTCCGACCAAAAAACCGTTTTCAGGTTTTTTTTTTAAAAACTGGCATAAGTAATCGATAATCAAACTCACAAATTTGAATCTTCCTGTATATCTAAGTTCAGAAAATTCCAACAAACTAGCCAAGTTTCATCTTTCAATTCTAAAAACTCGTTGAGTTATTTCAAAATCCAAACAAGTTTTTTTTTCAAAAGTTAGTTTTGAAAACGAGGTACCTATTTGACAGGGTTACCGACGCTCTAGAATCAAGTTTGTTATCATTTCGGAATCAGGAGTGGATAGCAAGTATGATTTTCTTGGTTTTAGACTCCCAGCTCTATTTCGAAATCTTTAGACATACCCCCACCTTTATTAATGTATCTCGAGTTTGCCTAAGTTGTTTGAAAAATGATGTAGACGAAAGTTGTAGCAAAAAGTCAAGACTACAACATACTGACTGGAATCCCGGATCTTTTTCCTGTACTCCGATAAAAATCTTTTTTTCATCTTTTCATGAAATGTCTGTTTTGATATTTGTTCTCGCGAAACCGTGAAAGTTGAATAAACTAAAAAGCAAACATAGGGACTTGAAGATACATCATTCGACTACATCAAGTCGGTATTTGGTGGATCTAGCTATCAATCTGACTGACATATGCCTCTTAGAACAGTGCGACACCCTCATGTACTTTCGGCGAAACAAGCTTTTTTCAATCCTCTCATGCTTTTCGGAGAGCTTAAATCAGGAAAAATAAAAAAAATCATCGTTCTCGCCATACTTGAAATACCCTTTGGTGAAATTTTCAGCGAAATCGGTGACATCAAAATTCTATTGCCCAGTGTATGCAGAGCTAATAGGTACATTCTATTGCGTTCTGCGTCATTATGTTTGTCTGTTGTTTTTTTCCACCAGCGAAAAGTTTCTGTGCTAATTTATGAAGTTGTGATTGAATACATTATTAGATTTTTTTTTCAACTACCAAAGTTATGAATTTGAGATAGAATACATTTTTATAATAAATTTTAATTTACTAGTTTGTGAAGTGTTGATTGAATACATTGTTGTAAGAATTTAAAGATACTTACTTTCTTATATTAAGTTTATTGTATTAATTCAAGAAGCGGGGATTGAATACATTGTTATAAGAATTTTTTAACTTACTTATTTATGAAGTGGCAGTTGAATACATGGTTATAATAAAATTTTCAGCTAACAAGTTTTTGAAGTGGTAATTGAATACATTGTTATGATAAAAATTTCAACTAACTAGTTTATGAAGTGGTGATTAAATACAGTGTTTTAATATTTTTTTTAAAAATTTACTACTTTAAGAAGTGGTGAGTAAATACGTAGTTATAAAAACTTTTAAACTAACTAATACATGAAGTGGAGATTAAAAACATTGGTATAATAGTTTCTTTTAAAACTATGTATCGATCTACTTCCATGTCCTACATGGATATTCACAAACCGAAAGAGAACTGTTGTGATACTTTTTCAATACGGGCTTAGAGAATAGCCATAATCTCTGATTGAAGTTGAGAATCCCTGTCAATAAGCTGATGAATAGTGCATCTTTTCCTTCATACTTCAGGTTGATTTCTATACTGGCTGTGTTGTTTCCAATGAATTGTTGTTGTTAACATTTGTGCTCATCATCTTACAAATGCGAAATAATACATCATATTGATGTATTTTTACCGCAAAGAGCCTGAGAAATATGGGGAGATTGCTTCCTTCCTTTCTCCTTGATCTTCTCCAGAGATTGTGGACTCGGGGGATTGGAAACATGATGAGTCATGCCCTAGTACAATGGAAATGCTGAGAGGGGGTGAAAAAACACATTAGGGAAGGTAAATATACAAGGTTAAAGTCAAAATAGAAATCATAAAATCATAGAAAATATGGAAGAAAACCTTTTTAAAAATAGTGCTATTTCTGTGAGATTCTTAAAAATCACTACAAAGTAAACTTTAAATCAAAATGTTTATTAACATAAGGCCTTTATAAGGAAAAAAGCAACAGTTAATTAGTTTTAAAAATGATTATTAAAATAACTTTTTCAGTAATAAAACGCTAAGCTATATGTTTAGTATTTTGCTTGTTTCTTTTTGTCTTTGATTTGCTTGTTTCTTTTTGTCTTTGAGATGATGAAATGTTGTTGCTAATCTTTGTGTTCTTTGTTCTACAAAGGCGGAAGAATACGTGACGTATTCTTTACCGCAAAGAGTGCAAGTTGCGAGAGTAGGAGATGGCTTCCTTCCAAGATCGTATCCATAGATTATGCGTGTATGAAAACAGTGATTATTGGAAACACAAAAATTGTCTAATAAAAGATTCAAAAATACACATCGGAGAGAGTGTATAAAAAGTGTGTCTTTCTGAGAAAGACACACAGAAAGACGCACTATAAGAGAAAAACGCTATAGAGCGTAAAAGAAAAGAACTTGTAATATTGAAAGACGCAGATAAAACGTCGTGGATGGTTATGTTTTTTAAGAGGTTCAGAGAAAAAATACCTGACAGAGTATAAAGAGAGAGAGAGAGAGATAAAGGAAGAGAGAGAGAAAAGAAGGAGAAAGAAAGAGAGAGAAA
The DNA here is from genome assembly GCA_964056735.1 of Allodiplogaster pararmata. Lineage (NCBI taxonomy): Eukaryota > Metazoa > Nematoda > Chromadorea > Rhabditida > Diplogasteridae > Allodiplogaster > Allodiplogaster pararmata. The sequence goes on along the minus strand of OZ057409.1, from coordinate 13,115,170 downwards.
GAGAAAGAGAGATAAAGAGAGAGAGAGAAAAGAGAGAGAGAGATAAAAGAGGGAGAGAGAGAAAGAGAGAGAGAAAGAGAGATAGAAAGAGAGAGAGAGAATTAAAGATGGACAGAAAAGAGAGAGTGAAAGAAAGAGAGAGAGAGAAAGAAGAGAGAAAGAGAGAGAGAGAAAGAGAGAGAGATAAAGAAGAGAGAGAGATAAAGATCAGCTGGAGTGAGTCTTTGCGGTCTGAGAAAAAGTCTCTCGATATACACACTATTATTTTAGGTTACAGGCGCCTCCACATCACACAAGTCTTTTTTAACTAATAGATCTTTCTCTGTGCGTATTTCATTTCATTTCATTTATTGTTCCACGCAACATTATAAACAATATCACGAAGTCAATACGACAAATTAGAGCGTGGACTATGATATATAATCGAACAGAAAGGAAATTAATTTAAGCACTGATGCTGGTGACAATACGTTTAATTTTTTTCTTTAAATAGAGCTGAGTTTTGCAAAGACTTGAATTCACTAGGAAGGCATTCCCATATAGAAATCGATCTAGATACAAAAGTAGACAATCTAGCAGGATAGAGAGCGGGAAGTCTAATGTTCAATTGGTGACCATGCCGTGTATTGTACTGATGAGGATTAAGTGTATACAAATGAGAGGTGTCTATGGATAAGTTGGAATGAAGGCTCTTATGGAGAAAACAAAGATCTCTTATAGTGCGACGGAGTTCAAGCGATTCAGTACCGAGAATTTTCAATCTTTCGGGATAGGAAGCATTGCCAAGGCCACATCTATAGAAAACCCTTCTAGTGTAATTACGCTGCACATATTCAATATCATTGACTAGTTGTTTGGAGACAGGAGACCAAATTTCCGTACCATACTCGAGTATCGACGAACATAAACATT
>OZ057409.1:13068008-13114058 GCA_964056735.1 Allodiplogaster pararmata | reverse complement strand
CTGAGAAGAACGTTGCTAGTTATTGCTGAACGTTTGGCTGCCCAGTGCTTCCGTTGTATGGACTCAAGAATTGGAAAAAAGGAAGAGGCTGGAAATAAACGGGTAAATAAAGAGAAGAGAGGACGAGAAGGATTCTTAGATAAGAAGATCGCTAGAATGGTTGAGGAGAGGGTTGGAAACATTCCAGGGTGAAGAAAGCAACTGATAGAGACGCAGGAGAAGTGAGAGACGTTCACGACTGCTCTTTTGCCGAGAGGAGTGTCGTAAGAAAAGGAAAAAAATTTCTCTTCTTGTGCCTACTTTTTCTCGCTTTTATTCTGCCCTTTGCATCTCACGAGACCGGCAACATACATACATAGGTTCCCCCCTTCTTTCCAGGCTCTCCTTCTCATTAATCCTCCGAGTGGAGCATTGCATGCGATTATATGTATGACTGGAATGCTGGAGATTTTTGCTGTTTGTTATTTGGACCTACATATTTATGTTTACTATTCGACTCAAGCTGGTTCCTCTTCCTTTTTCTCTCTCTTTATCTCTCTCTCTATTTTATCCCTTTTTCGCTTTATCTATTTCTTTCTTTCTCTATTTCCCCTCTCTCTCTCCCCCCCTCTCCTCTCTCTCTCTCTCTCTCTCTCTCTCTCTCTCTCTCTCTCTCTCTCTCTCTCTCTCTCTCTCTGTGTCTCTCTCTCTCGTTATTACATATAAATTCAATAAACAGCGTCAAGAAGCGTCCACTATAATTTTGCAACTTTTGTTTTTCTGGTTGTTGTTTAAGAGAATAATCAAAAACTCTGTTTGTACTTGATTGTTTTTCATATTGACTTCCTTCTTCTTTGCGTTGACGAAAGTTAAAAATAGCTTGCTTACTCACGTACCCCATCGCTTTGCTCTCTTTCTTCTATTGACTTTTCTTTCACTACAACTACACACATACATATACTTTGAGAGTGTTTTCACTGCATCGCTCCCTCAAACCTGGAGTAATTTCCCTTCAATCTCCTCGCTGTTTTTGCAACAGAGTATAAATACAAGAGTAGGAGATATCAAGATCTCTTCGTGTCCAGGAGTTCGTGTCGGTTTGAAGTTACGTACACTTACATAGGAGAGTTAGCTTAAAGCAGTAGCACACACATACACAAAAGAGAGAGAGAGAGGAAAAGAGGTGAACGGAAGGAGATAGAGAGATAGATAGAGAGATAGATAGAGAGATAGATAGATAGATAGATAGATAGATAGATAGATAGATAGATAGATAGATAGATAGATAGATAGATAGATAGATAGATAGATAGATAGATAGATAGATAGATAGATAGATAGATAGATAGATAGATAGATAGATAGATAGATAGATAGATAGATAGATAGATAGATAGATAGATAGATAGATAGATAGATAGATAGATAGATAGATAGATAGATAGATAGATAGATAGATAGATAGATAGATAGATAGATAGATAGATAGATAGATAGATAGATAGATAGATAGATAGATAGATAGATAGATAGATAGATAGATAGATAGATAGATAGATAGATAGATAGATAGATAGATAGATAGATAGATAGATAGATAGATAGATAGATAGATAGATAGATAGATAGATAGATAGATAGATAGATAGATAGATAGATAGATAGATAGATAGATAGATAGATAGATAGATAGATAGATAGATAGATAGATAGATAGATAGATAGATAGATAGATAGATAGATAGATAGATAGATAGATAGATAGATAGATAGATAGATAGATAGATAGATAGATAGATAGATAGATAGATAGATAGATAGATAGAGAGAGAGAGAGAGAGAGAGAGAGAGAGAGAGAGAGAGAGAGAGAGAGAGAGAGAGAGACTTCCAGGCGTACTAGTGAAGCTTAGCAGAAGAGTTTTGCTACAAACGCGTGTAGCCCCGCCCCTCTGTGTGTTTTATCAACGACGCGCTCCTGAGTCTTGGGTTCTTTTCTCACAAGCTTCCCTTTTTTTTCTGGTCACATGCCTTCCTCTTATTCTGAGAGCCCTAATAAGGGGGCGAACATCGGAAAAAAGGGAAAGTTTAGAAAAAGGCCGGAGAGTTGAGACAGAAGTGAGAGAAAGAAGAAGAGAGGAAGAGAGAGAGAGAAATTTAGAGATAGAAAGAGAGAAAGAGAGAGTGGGAGGCAAGAAAATTTTGCAACATTGAAAGAGAGAATGAGGTTTTGACATAGAAAAGTATATTTAACTGAATGAACTTTTTGGGAACCAAACTCTTTGTGAGTAAGGCAGAGAAAGTTTTCCTTGCGAGAACATCAACAAGAAGGGGATGAAAAGGCCCACAGTCATATGGGAACACCAGAAGAATCTGAGGGGCTTCGAACGAGAGACACGAGGGAGTTAGCACGTTCTTCTCTTCAACATCACTCATTCCTCACATTTTTTCTGCCTCTTTCCCTCACACACACTTTGCTCCCTTCCATCCACATTCCGCTTCACAACCATTCTCTATTGTTCGCTTCGATTCCTTTTTCTCTCTCTTCTTCTCTAAAAAAAGACGGGCGTTCTCGACCTCTTTTTTCCCATGTAGAAATAGTAGGGAGAGAGAAGGGAGAAGAGAAAAAGCCTAAGCTTCCCCCTCCCCCAGGCAGTAGCGCTCAATCCCGTTCAGCCCCGTTCTTGTCCTTTTCCCATTCAGTGTTTTCTCTCCCCCTCCCTTTGAGTCCTGAAAGTACGACTTTTTCTCCGTTCGAAACTTTGAGGGAAAAGCTTCCCAGGAGTAAACAATTTTTCAAGCGAGATATTGCTTTCAGTTCAATTACGACGTGGAAGTTTACAATTATCTCTCAGTTGGGTGCTCTGTCCTTTCTTCATCGAAGACCAAACACCCCCGCGAGCTTTGGTTGTTGAATTTCTCATGATATCTTCCCTTGTTGATGTGAAAAAGTTCTTCGTTACTTACTCTTCTTCAGATAAACATTTGCATCTTCGAATTCGTATGAAAAAGAGATGGAATCATCGAGATAACATGTATTTAGGATCAAAACCCACTTTTTTATTCTTCTTCTTCTTGAACATGTAATCTTCCCGAGATCAAAATAAACGTGTCTAATGAAGAACCATCCATTACAAAGTTAATTTTTCTCTCAGGAGAGGGTGAGAAAAAATCAAATAATTTTTGCGAACAAGTTAATTAGGGATGCATTTAGTTCCAATGCACTAACAAGCGCAACAATCTGAAAAGAATTTGGTGAGAAGAAAGAGACAGAAAAGAGTGGGATATGGTTCACAGAGTCCTTCTCAGAGGCCAAGACTTTTTCTCTAGCCCATCTGAAAAAAACTTCCTTCACCAGCTTTGAGCATATTATTCATTTCTCGCAACAAAAATTTTTGTTGTCATCATTCATCGAGCCTTTTTATTGCGCTCTACTCTGTGCTCTCCAAGTTCTATGATTCTCATTATCAAGTTATGACGATGTCTTAATACCTTCCGAATTACCGACTCGTTCACATCGCGAAACGCTTCTTCACGAGTTTCTATGTAAGTTCCAAACTGTGATTTTTTCCTTTTTCAGCTCAACCTCACACTTGATAAAAACGTCACAAGTGTAGCTTGGAGCCCTTGTCCGAGCGAGGCTTTTTCGCGCTCTCTCCCGCCAATCATTTAGTTGCCAATCTCCAGCCTCATCTTCGTACCATAACCATCTAGTGCGGAATCGCCATCTGTTCCCCGCACAATTCCCGCTTTTGCCATGATGCATCCAGCGGTTTTCCCGACAGGTTTGCTGCCGACCTACGGATGCCTTCTACCCTCCAATGGCTTCATCAACTACGCCGACCAAAAGTACCCTCAGAACAACGGCTTCATGTCACAACAGCAACTGCAACAGCTGGAATTCTTACTGTCAGAGAGCCGACCAGAAATGATCCAACCTATGCTGCACATATCAGCAGCAACCAGTCCGGACACACTCATCATTAGCCCGAGTCTCCTGGCAGAGTTAACCGTGCCTGAGGAGCGCAAGCATCGGAGCTGTCCGATCAAATCCAATCAGAGTGCTTTCACGTATGTTTTCCGAGCCCTAGAAATCAACACTGAGGAATCTGAAGACAACTGATTAAGCTATCATACTGAGAAAAACTAGTCCATTGGACGAGATCAAACCCAGCCATTTCTCATCTTAAAGTCCGCGAGTGTGAACGCAATACCATTTACCCCACGGATTGCAAAAAAAATCTCAAAAGCTTTGTTTTTGTTTCTCTAAACAGCAAATGAGAAAAAAATGGAGATAAAAATGGTTCAAAATTGTCTAGAGATAGCAGAAGCTTTTCAATGAACGTCCTTACTTCCTTTTTCTCAGAGTTTTAGAACTTTTGATATTTTAACAAAGCAGCTGTATCCCTTGTTCATCTGAACTCAAAATGGGATTCAGTTAGTTCGCGAATGTAATTGTTTCAGATTTTTCAGCATTAGAAACTCAAAATGACATGAGTACATTTTAAACTGATTATTCTTCCGTCTCCAGCAAAATAATCAAACTTTTGTTTATTTCTCAAGTTCAGAGAAAAAACTAATAAATAATTATGTACATATGTTATGATTATCTTCCGTGAGACTGCTCCTACTGCAAAACTACTGTATCAAAAAAGTTTTCTGATCAAAATTAGAATCCAATTGCATAATTTTAGCTAATATCTGCGCGTAAGCTAGCTGTTCTCTGTAGAATTTGATAATATAGTTTGATAAAGGAGACTTCGGATGCCTCTGACAAAGTCTTAGGCGATAAAAACTTGAATGCTACAAAAGTAATGATAATACAAGCCTCATGTTTACGCGAGAGAAAGAGAAGAGAGAGAGAAAGATAAAGATAAATAAAGAGAGAGAAAGAGAAAGAGAGAGAAAAAAGAGAGAGAGGGAGAGAAAGATAGAGAGAGGGAGAGAGAGAGTCTCAGTGACAAAGAGACTGATGTGAATAATAAGGCAGAGATAGGAAAAGAGAGAGAGAGTGTGTGAGAATGAGTAACAATAAAAAAGCGAACGTTGCTGCGTACTTGACAGAATGTTTCTTATGTAAAAAATGTGAAATTGGCCGCTGAGCAAAACATCCTCTGGAATGGTGAACAATTTGACCAAGCTGTTCCTTATACTGTAGTATTCGATTCGCCGAGATTTTCCCTATCAGGCATACGGTAGCCATCCATTATTTAAGGTGTTCCTCCTCATGGATACTGTAGTTTTTTGCCATCGAGCTTTTCCTCTTCAGGTATACTGTAGTTTTCATTCCATCGAATTTTCTTCAAAACTCAGTTCTTCTAGCAAAGAGCCATCACCCATCAGACACGACACGCCTTGTTTTCTAAACATTATCGCCTAAAACTTCTTTTCTTTCTAACTCTGGTTTAATAAAGGCGTTTCTTATTGAGTCAAAAAAAGTTGAGCAGTATTATTATAGGAGTTCTATCAAGCTTACTTTTCGTAAATTTTCAAACAGCTTTTTTTTAAAAAGAGTTAACACTTGCAAAAAAGTTTCCAGAGCTGTTATTTTTTGAAAAAAAACTTTGAAGAAAAACTCGAGAAAAAACCAAACTTATAATAATAAAAACATGACACAGACTAAAAGGGTTCAAAAATTGCAGAGACTTTGCTGAATTCAAGACGACTATCATAAATCGAACCTATTCCAACTCACCCGCGATGGCAGTGCACGAGGCATTCCAAATTCAACAGCAACAGTTCGATGTGAGTGCGGATTTGGAAGTTTATCGCATCAAGTGAATGAACCATGATGAGATCAAGGGAAATAAGCGTTTGCGTTTCAAGAAATTGTTTCTCCGTGATCAGAAGAAAAATTTTATTGCGAAAAAGTGCAATTTTTAAGGATCACTTGCAGCAAAAAAATTATTATTGTAGAGGAGTAAAGAGAATTTCAGCACAAAATAAATACAAATTCACTTCTTCTTCGCTAATCACAGAAGTATTTCTCGCCCTGGCTCAGATAGACTCTTGTGCGAGTCGAACGATTGAACGTTGATCAATGCCAGGACTTGATATGTTACGGATAGCTTCATTTTGCTCCTGTAACAGAAAAAGGTGCTAGAAGCGGCTAAAACATTGTCTCAATTAGCCTCTATCAATGAACTTGAGAGTAATCGAGCCATTGCTGAAGAAGAGAGCGACTCCAAAGAATGCTTGGACTCAAAATCACTCATTTAGGCACTCCAATCGAACAACAACAGTGACAACTCTATTAGAAAGAAGCCCTCAATCTTCTCAACAAGCTCTTCCCAGCCAGAATGTCCTCTACCGATCAGGCCATTGGCATCTAGTGAGCTTCTAAATTCCCTTACTTACTTTTTGTAATTTGTTATTTTTATACTTTCTATAATTACTTTTGGCACCTTCTCCCCCCTCCCACTTCAAATTCATCCTGCGTTTTCGGACGCCTCCCTGAGCTGTCATGAGGCTCTGTTAGTTTTAGTTTTCTTTTTTTCTTGATTTTGCATAAGTTTTTCACTTTCTCCGAAATTCAGATTGTTGAAAGGTGTCGAAAGCTCCCGACTTGAAATTGAACAAGGTGGTTCGAAACGCCGAGAAACTTCTTCATCTCGATATAATCCACATGAGAAAGAGTTTATGTATAGTGCATACAAAGTCTTCAAATTCTAAGTTACACAGTCCAAAGGCAGTGACGCCTGGTTAAAATGCATACAAAGTCTTTCATTAAGAAGCTTTAATAAAGTTTTTGGAACTACTTTTTCTTTTTGCAGAACAAATTTTTGCGTAATACCGGTATTTCTTCAATTACTAATTTTTTTCTCTCGAAGGATTACTTGCGTTCATGTGGATTTGTCCTATTTCGTTTCTTTTCTTTTTTGCTTTCTCTCTTTATATCCATCTCTTTCTCCTACTCTCTCTCTTTCTCAATCACACTCTCCCTATCTCTATCTCTCTCTTTTTCTCTTGCTCCTACTCTCTCTCTCTCTCTCTCTCTCTCTCTCTCTCTCTCTCTCTCTCTCTCTCTCTCTCTCTCTCTCTCTCTCTCTCTCTTTTAAGCAACATGAATGTCAATCTCTTTTCTCCCTCAACTCCCGCTCTTTCCCTTGAACTTGCGTGCTTCCTCTTTCTCTACCATCCTTCATCCCTCTCCTCGCTTTCTTTTTTCTTTTTTCTTTCAACCTATCTCGCTCTCTCTCTCTTTTTCGCTTCTTCACTATTTTAAATCTAGTTTTCTTACTATATTTTTTGTTCTCGCCTCCCCGCATTCGCTCGCTCTCTCTCTTCCTCATTCTCTCACTCTCTCTGTCTCTCTCTCTCTCTTTGTCTCTCCCTCTCTCTTCTTCCCGTTCGCTCATTATTTCACTCTTCCTTCACTATCTCCATATAGTGTGTTCTTCTCGGTGCTCCCGAACTTCGGAACGTATTTCTGAAGAAGCAAAAAAGTCTTTATGTAGAACTGGAGAGCGTTCAGAGAGCAGTAGGAGGAGCCAAGAGAGAAGAACTGGAGAGAGTAAGCGTTCAGAGAGCAGTAGGAGGAGCCAAAAGAGAAGAGCGCACAAAAAAAGGAAACTCGAGTCCTAGTAGAGAGAAGGCGAGGGGAACAGAGAAGAGAACACTTCCTCCTGTTCACAAAAGCAGCATGAATTAAGGGCATGTTGCGTGTTACAACCTCGCCCTTTCCCTGCTTGACACCCTTGAAAAGAAGTACATTGGTGAGATCAAAATAGAAAGAGCACTGAATAGCGAATCAGTGCACACATAAAAATTCATAACGAAAGAAGACTGTGTAGGGTCTTCAACATAGAAAACCAAAGACAAACTTCCACGTTCATTTTAGAGCTGCAGGTTAGATGCTGACTCCTCCATACTCAGACAAATAAACATTTGAAAATTCTAATTTTCCAATATTCCCTAGAAATTTCATGATATATTTAAGAACTTTTGATCGAAGTTGTGTTTTATGGAGAACTCAAATAATTAAACTCATGAAGAAACACACTGGTAGGGGGAGGGTCATCAAAATACACTGGTAGGGGGAGGGTCATCAAAATACACTGGTAGGGGGAGGGTCATCAAAATACACTGGTAGGGGGAGGGTCATCAAAATACACTGGTAGGGGGAGGGTCATCAAAATACACTGGTAGAGGGAGGGTCATCAAAATACACTGGTAGGGGGAGGGTCATCAAAATACACTGGTAGAGGGAGGGTCATCAAAATACACTGGTAGGGGGAGGGTCATCAAAATACACTGGTACGGGGAGGGTCATCAAAATACACTGGTAGGGGGAGGGTCATCAAAATACACTGGTAGGGGGAGGGTCATCAAAACACACTGGTAGGGGGAGGGTCATCGAAATACGACCTCATTTCAGGGTGGGGACCATTCTCTTCCCAACACAACAGCCTCGAAGTTGTAAAATAAATGAAGAAATCGAAAATACGCGTTCCCGAGTGAATTTCGTAAAACTTTAGAATTGCAATCAAAGTGCCCAGTTAAAACCCTGAGAAAACGCTGATAAACTTATCATCACATAATTGTTGCGCAAGTGTAAGCGCACTTACACGCAACTACATGAAAACTTATCGGTTTTTGTCATGTTCGAGATGTTGTGAGGAAAAACTTCCGCTCAGACCCTCTCACTTCTACCTTCCTCGGTACGAATTGGATGAACGCGGCGAACTGGAACCTCCTCACGGCGAACACGTTGCGCAGTCCCTCGTCTGCCGCCACCGCCATCGGCGTGGCAGCGGACAACTCCGCCACCCCGACTCATGCCGCATCCGGGACGGATCACAAGCAATGGAGTAGTCCTAGCAGCGTCGAGAGCTTCATGCACAAGACACAGACAGGTAGCCCCTCATGTCTCTCTTATTTTTCTTATCTTTCTTCTTTTTATAGCTTTCTCTCTCTCTACCTTTCTCTAAGTCTCTTTCTCTATCTCTCTTTCTCTCTCTCTTCTATTTATTGCCCTTTAACTCTCTCTTTCTTTTTTCTCTTAGTCTTTTTCATTATCTTTATCTCTCTTTCACACAGTGTTTGTGTTCTTAAAGATTTCGTAGTTGATCTCAGAATTTTCTCAGTTTTTGGTTTAATTTCCGCATTGAATTTTCACTTTCTTCTCACCGCTTCGAAAGTTTTTTCCTGTTTCGAAATGTGACAGCGTTGAATTGAAAACAAGTTTCTTTACAAAAACTGGATTCAAACCTTTTTCGGAACCGAATGGCGAGCCACGGAAAATGCACTGCTTAACCTGAAGATAGCCTCAGGGAACGAAGAAAAAAAAGAAGCTTAAAAGCGGTTTTAATAGGTGATTTGAATACCATCGACCCAGTGGGCAGCGACGGGAACGATTGCTCTTCGGCCTCTTCAACTTGCACACAGGTATCCATCTGAAACCTCACAGTGTGATATGATCTTCAAATCATACAAATAAACATTGGTGTGATGAATTTACCCCAGCCTCCAAGCATAAGTCATACGTCATGAGTCATAAGCCATGAGTCACAAGATGACGATTAAAGTTAAATGGTGTAACTGAAATGGCTTAAAGAAGGCCTATGTATTTCTCATTCAAAAAATATTCGGAATTACAGAGTAATGGAATAATCCATACACTCGATTGTCTTGACACGATTGCTGAATTTAATTTTTACACTTACATATTTGCCGAGAAAAAACCACTTTTTTCGATTTTGTTGTAATAACTAGAGAAAAATAGCAAAAGCAGCGTTTGAGTACTGTTATTCCTTTTAAAATTTCTAATAGATGAGTGGTTGTGACTTTAAATGTTGGAGAGGGCACATTTTCTTGTTTCACATGATGTCATAGCAATACTTTGAGCAAAAAGCCTCAGAGCATCTTTTGCATGACGCTTAAACGAATCCTCAGACAATAGCAACTTTCTCTCAGTTTTAAAGCCAGTTGTAACCAGGGAACCACAGAGAGCTTCAAGCATACGTATCATTCCATCCCCGGAGACGCTTGCCAGTCTCAATCAGAAAATTGGGCATTGAAACATACCAGGTTTTCCAAAGACTTCAATAGATATGTTCTAGCTCAGATGGGCAGATCCTAACTACAATCCATACTAAAATAATCAATGATCGACAAAACAATTTGAAAATTTGTTCTTTTTTATCAGCACTCACTGAAATTAGTTCACATTATGTTTCGAGAGTTTGCTCTCTTGAGGCTATGATGTCCTCTCCGTGCGTCGTGTCTGGGCCTTTCGCTAACTACGCTGCAGCTGTCGCGACTGCAGCCGCAGCAGCACAGCCGACGGTCAGGCAGATTTTCAGTCAGGTAGATCTGGTGAGCGTTCGCAAAGAAGCGATTGCTCAGGCTGGTTGCTGGAAGGAGAATTCGTTGAGAAGTACCCACTCATCTAGGTGGATATGCGGAGAACTCTCACAGAAGTTCCCCAAGGCAGTGGAATGTCAACCAGGCGGCTTTTCAGGAAGTTCGCAGAGAAGCACTTACTTAGCAAAATGGCTGTGGGAGAGAGTTTGCAACGAAGTAACTACTCAGCCAGGTGAATGTGAAAAGAGCTCGTGAACTAGTACCGACTTTTCCAGATGGCTGTTGTGAGCGTTTGCAGATAAGTAATCACTTCACTGGAAAAGGTCGCGAAGAAGCCCCCACTCAGGAAATGGACTGTCAACCAGTCGGCTGATGTACAAGCTCACAGATAAGCACTCACATACACTGGTGGCTGTTCGAAGATTTCGCAATTTGAGACCCTCTCATCCGAGCGGCTGTGCAGAAAACTCTCAAAGAAGTACACACTCAACCAGACGATTGTCGGGAGAACTCGCAAACAAGTACCCACTCAGGCAGTGGACTTTCAAACAGGCAACTGTTGTGGAAGTTCACAAATAAGTACTCTCTTAGCCAAGTGGCTGTCGGAAAGAGTTCGCAATGAAGTACCTACTTAGCCAGGTGACTAAGGAAAGAGCTCGCAAAGAAGTTCCCACTCCGCGATTCGAATTTGGAGAGAGCTTGCAAAGAAGTACCCACTCTTCTTGGTGGCTGTGGAGAGAGCTTAAACAGAAGCGCACAGTAAGCCAGGTGGCTGTTGTGAAGAACTGCCCACTTTGCCAATTGATTTCGGGGAGTTCGCAAAGAAGTACTTACTCTGCCTTGAGCGTGTGGGGAGAGATTGTGAAGAGATACCCAGTCAACCAGTGGATGTTGCGGGTATTCGCAAAGAAGTACCCGCTCTGCGAGGGGGCTAAGACCAAACTTTCTTTCACTCAACCAGGTGCCTGGGGCGAGTTTGTAATAAATCACATATTCAGTCAGGTGACTGTGTTGAGAGTAAGTGAAGAATTATCCACTCACTCAGTTGACTTTTGTAAGACTACGCAAGCCCCTCTCAGCAAGGTTGGTGTAGTGAGAGTTAGCCAAGGAGTACTCAAATAGCCAGGGGCTGTGATGGAAGTTCTGAGAAAACCATACGGTTTTTTTGAAGCTTACAACAAGGGAGTCTTCGTGATCCATGATAAACAACATGGGGTATAATGAAAAACCTCAGTTGAACAAGATGTGTCGATCTAGAAGAATGTGATTTTTCTGCAGGCCATCAGTCAGGGTCTCGACATGGATGCCCATCACATGCCAAAGGCTCAAACTGGACGCGGTAGGGGCAATCACGGCAAGGAGTCGGCTCACAGGGTACCTTCAGTGCGGAAAGTTCGAGTTAGCACTGATTTAAATTTTTTTCAAGCTTTATTTTTCCTGCGCGTACAATATTTATGATTTTAACACGTTTCTAAAGAAGAAGGGTAATTTTTTTGCCTCTTTCTACCTTATTTTGTTCGAGTTAAATACCCAGTAGTGAGTTAAATACCCATTCTGCGTCTCAAGTATGTCGGTTATATTAGATGAACTTGCTGAAAAAAAACTTATTAAATTTTATGTACTTCTGCACTGTGAGTACACAAAAATTTTGAGAGCGAAAAATTATAACGTTTCAGTTTTATTCTTTTCTTTTCTATATCCTATCCCTGCCCCAAAAAAACAAGTTTTTCTTCTACTCCCAAAAAAGGTCATCCAAGACAATTTGATTGAATACGCTCTCAGCAGAAGACCGTCTCGGATGATTACGTCAAACAGCTCCGCGTAAAGCAGGCTGAAAAGAACAGCGAAGAGACCGTCATCCCCGTGCCGCAAGCTCTGAAAGCTGATCCCAGTTCGTCTACTATTACTTTTCAAAGTAAACTTTAAAAACTGCAAGCAAGGGGATGCGATTTCGAGCAAGGTCGAAAGGTAACATCCACTGCATTGATTCCCTCTCAAATTAATTTTTGGAGAGTATTCAGACTGGATTGATTAGCTGATTCAATATGAGCCGGTGCTCGAGCAGATATGTTTAAGCATGTTTCCTGTATCCAATTTTTTACATTCTCCCTACATCTAATGTCCTTTTGATCTATAAAAACTTTTTTGAATTTTTTAAGTTGGTCTTTTCAGGAAGGGAGTGGAATAAAAAAGTATCAGGGCTGCGTAATTCCGCTTTCCTATCTAAATTCCATGCCAACATTATTACTTTTTCTCTAAAGTACTCTAATAGCGCTAAATGGTAGTAATATACTTAGAATGAATTAAATCTTGACACACATCTCTCTTTTTTTCATACTCATCCCTGACCAGTTGTTGTATTATGACAATCAAACTACCTAAGGGTGCGTTCTGCTCTCTGTGCGTAACCTGAACGGCTTCACTTAGCAAACATGATTCGTGTTCCAACTTTAGAAAAGTAGAAAGTGAATTTATTGGAGAACAAAAAAGATAGTTAGAATGAAAAGGAGAGAAACAGCGTCTCATAAAAACAAAGGGAAAGTCATGAAGGCCGTTTAAAACGGAACAAAACCACAGAACTGTGAACTTTTGTATGGGAGAATGCTCGATAAGAATGCTCCACCTGGAAACAAAGGAAGGAGCAGAGAACTGAGAACTGAAGCGGTACATTCATGAGCGACTATTGAGTGGAAATGTCCAAGAGAAATTCAAAAGTTTAAGTATTCAAAATCATCTTTGGCTCTATTCACTTCTGAGCTTGTGCTTCGCGGAAAACACTAAAGACAAGAACACAAATATCGCTTCTCACCTTTTACTATGAAAAATTCTCCAAAAAAAAATTCGAAAGAGATTTACTTCTACAAACATACTTTAGACTCCAAGCGTTAACGTGAAAAGTCATGTCCAACCTAACCTATGATGAACAAACCAAACCAATCAATAAACCAATGACAAACGAACCAAACCATTAAATAAACCAATGACAAACGAACTAAACCAATCAATAAACCATGTGTATGAGTGCAGACTTCGTGGCCATCAGTGAGGCGCAAATCATCGCGTCCGTCACTGGCACCCGAAGATTCGAGGACATGGATCCGCGAGAGGCGACCACGCAGCTTTGCAAAAAACTCGCAGAAAAGAGGTTAGAACATACGCCTCGAAATAGCAACAGAACGATTAGGGAACAATTTGCTTTAGTTCCTTAGTCATCCGTACAATTTGGGAAATTTTTTTTTAGTTACATAGTAATTCTTGGTCATTTCCATACAATTTAGGTACGAGTTTCTTGAGTTAAATAGTCATTCATAGTCATATATATATATAGAGTTATTAATTAAAACTAGGCTTTCCAAAGTTTCATTATACTCATCTATTCCGCCTAAGTCTGTTGAATCAGCGACATTATAATTTGTTTTGAAGCTAAGAAAAAAGTTATTCGTAACTCGCTTGTCCAAGTGAGACGTGACTGATTTCTCTAGTCTTCGCTTTGAAAAGCCGAATAATCGATTTTGCAGAGTGTTTGGACCTCGCCTGATGGCTGAAACCACAGTGGCTGGGCCCAATCACTCCACCTATGAGAATCTGCCCGAGAGAGGAATATTCTACATCAAAGGTCTACTTAACCTCGTTGGATACTTTCATACCATAAAACATGATTCATACCGAAATTCATACCAAAACCATTCACATGAACTTTGAATTCAGAAAACAGCCATCGTTCTTGTCAAATAAGCAACTTCTCTCATCCGCACTCTCTCTATCTCTCATTCTCTCTCTCAATTTCTCTCTCTTTCTCTCTACCTCTTTTCTAAGAACTACTTCAAAAGCTACTTATTTTGACAGATGTGTGTGAGCGTGTAATGGCGGGAAGACTGAAGAACGAAGAGGAGTTCTGGTCGGCCTTCAAAGAGGCCATGCGCAAACTGGCCGCAAGATGCAGAAGAGTCCGCCATGCAAGAAAAACCAAGCAGAACCGGGTGGGTACCTACTATTTACTTTATACAAGACAATGGAAGATTTGGAAATTGATGGAATCATCGCACGAAAAAAAGCTAGTCCACCGGGCGGGATCGAACCCAGCTATCTCTCCTTTACCATGGGGAAGAAAAAAGAAAAAGAAAGAATTGGTTATAAAAAGGACAAGTAAAAGAAGATTTGATTTGAACTAGGAGGAAGAAAGAAATCTGGCTGTTTCTTGAAGATTCGAGCATCAAACTCAAATCTGAGAAGAAAATACTTTATAAGCGTCATACATACGATATAATTACATATGTAACAGTTCAACTTCTAAATGTGTTCTCGAGTCCTCGTGAAATTTCCGGAATGTTTCATGAAAAAAACCTCATTTAGTTAGAGATTTTGTTAGTTTCAAGGCAAGAAACATATGTACTTGATCAAATGCAAGGAGCGAAACCTTACAGGAAGTGCAGCACGCACAGCAGGCAGCGTTGGCTGAGGCAGCTCGAAAGCATCACCAGGCACAGACCTCATTCATCGACTCAAGGAATGAGTGGCCGAAACTCGATCAGAAGGATAATGTTAGAGAACTTTCTACAACTCACAATACATTTCACAAATTAGACGATTACTTTTTTGGATGAGTTACGCAAAACATAACAAGGATGGAATCTTTCCCTTCTATCTACCACAACGACCGGCACAAGGCGATATAAGCAAGAAGCTTATAAGCGCACTACTAAAATGAATATTTAAAGAGCGAACAAAGGGTATGAGAAATTTCGAGCCTAATATTTTGAAAAAATTTTTAAAGTCGAGAAAATTTTATACCTTAAAATACAAAACTTTCAAAAACCCTTATACCTTAAAATACAAAACTTTCAACAAAAAAAAAATGAGCGGTTTCTCTCATAACATGCTCGCTATAACAAACATTTTGGAGCTAAGAGAAAAAAATTGTTTACCAGTCTCAAGTGAAACCACGTTAAAAAGAATATCAATTTTTGAAGCTTTTCTTCGAAGTAGGAAAACATCGAGTTAAATCATAGTAGAGAAAAAAGTCAGAATATAGAAAACACAATTCATAAAAGTAGTCTTCAATAACAGCTATCATAAGGCTCGTTTTCTCAGGCAGAACTTTAAGAGTTTTAAAAGTTCTATGATAACGCGGAGAGAGAGAATAGAGAAACTTGAAAAGAGATAGAACGCGATTGTTAATAAAACTTGAAGAGAGAGTCGGAAGATAAAGCGCAGAACAGATATAATGTTTGAAGGACTCGGCTAGTGAGCCCATGGACGCCAAAAGTCGCCCCAACAACCCGCTGACTTCTTTCCTTGATGCAAGAGCTGACTGGACAGCTGTAAGCCTAATTATACTCTTTTCAGTTATAAAAAAATGAAAAAAAACTACTCAATCATTAAAAGACAAGATTTATGTCTCTTGAGAGATGGAATGAAAGTTGAACAAATTTTTTTATTCTGCTCAGCCGAGAAGAGGTGTGAGAACCAATGCGGAAGACAGGAAAAAGAAAATTTATTCGGCAATTCAAGTTAAGAAAAAAAACAGAAATCTCCTCGAAGGTCACAGCTAAAAAGATGCTACATAATGTTTTCTTCTCATAATGAGCTTCAGATGAGATTTACATTCATCAGAGCAAGGTTCTGAAATGTTCTGGAATGCATATAACAATCCCTTTCCAAAAACATTATTCTATAACTTTCCTCTGGAGCATAGGTAGAATATGTCTTGATTTTTCAAAAGGTCGATCGCTAAAAAAGGTAAAATGTTCACTTTTAACTTTACTAAACCGGTTGACGCTGAGTTTTGGCTAGTGAAACGTTCTATCCATGCCGAGGAATAAAGATGTTTTCTCCCGGTTTAAGTTCTATTAATCATCACGCAATTCCAGTTTTTAAAAAACTGCTTTGTGGAGTGTTTATCTTACATAAGCTGTTTAAGCAAAAACAAAATTTATAATCACATGGCTATCAGAGTTTCATGCAAAACTTTAAAAAATCTCAAAACAAACAAAAACCGCCCAGTTATTTTCGAAAATATGAGGAAAACTGTAAGAAAAAATCGAATGTAAGCGATAAGCACTGAAATTCCGATTCTCTCAGCTTGTTTCGCATTGCCCAGCGTTTCCATTCCATTGCAGTTCACAGCGCCAAACGCAGCGCCCGCTTCGGACAACTCTCCAAATCTCCCCAGTCATTCTCAGCTCAACGCCTCTGTCAACGCGCTAGTTGGAGTGCTTAAATTTGAGTGTCAATGAGTACATGTTCATCCTGGGAGGAGGGAAGAATCGCGAGCGTCTCATTCCATCACTGTTCCTCACACCCCAAACTGCTCTTTCTCTATCTCTCCGATTTCCCTTCGCAAACTTCAGTTCTATCTATACTCTACTACTTCTATATATACTCTTTCTTCTTGCTTGCAGTGCGCTAATGCACAATCATAAATCATGATTTGTTATTGTAGTTTGTAGCTCAAAAAGTTTATCTAACAAAAAGAACTCATTAATCATCTCACCTCATTCATTCTACCTCCGCACATCTCGTACTCTCATTTTTTCCTAATCTGAAGTATCTTTGTGGTCATAATGTCATCGCTCTGGGATTCTCCTACCCCAAGCATTAAAATTTCACGTTCTTTTGCCTCTGAAAAATAATATGCTCCACAAGAATTTTTAATCTCTTCATCCATTACGATTGCTCCACATCTTTCTATAATCAATTGAATGGAACCGCTGACTCCTTGAGTAAAGCACGGTTCGTGTCTTCTGTCGTTTCCCCCAGCTACCGCTAGAGATCCCCTGGCAAACTCTCTTTCTGGCCCCTGCCTCGCTTGTCTCTGCCTAAACCAGCGACTTCACCGAGTGCTCGGATCCCCTTGGAAGTAGCCATTCCGTTAAACGATCTTTCTCTATGCGGTCTTCTTCTCTTTCACTCTCAATTTCTGCGACCTTTCTCTCTTGACTGGTGGTTTGCAGAAACTGATGGAGCTGCCTTTCTCTTCTCATTTGCTCGTTTTGACAATGTTCCATGTACATACGATTTAATGAATTGCCCTTTGACATCGCAAACCTCTTAACTGACTCAACTCCTACCTCTCACCTTCACACGAACTCAATCAAGCAACCGAATAGCTCTGCTTCTAATCCACATATATTCTTCACTTCTAGTATCCCTCACTTTTTAAGATCAACTCAAATGAGATGAGAAATTTTACCGACTCAATTTTTAAATACATCGCCAAGCAACTTTTTCCTCAGCAAATTCTACACCAATATTATTTTGAAAAACTTGAAGACCAACTCAATCTCAACTGGAATATACATACCTCGTTCTTTATTGTAGCGTGAGTATAGGAGCCATTTTCTCGCCATCACCCCTTGACGTCTCCTCCCCATACTCTCATGAATATGTATATCATGTGAGTACATGAACCGATTCTACACTCCGTCCGCTTTTCTCAGGGATTCTGCTTTTTGTTTTATGCACGGAATGATATATTTGTTTTAAATGCCAGTCAAGTTCAGGAACTATTCCAGTTATTCCCTTTTTTTGTACTTTTTTGCTTTGTAAGCTCCTATTAGAAGATTGTTTTAGAGCGCACCTTTGCTGTTGACTCGATATATGCACACTAACACTGTCAGTCACTCCATAGAATCCTGCAGAAACTGCAGTATAGAGATAGGAGTTTCCCATATTTACTCATATATATTCATATATACTTACCAGATTGTCGCTCTTTATTGTCTCATTCCCGCTTCAAAAGTGTCTCATTCAACTGCAAGTAAGCTCCATCTACCTCAGGACCCCGCAAATCTTCTCTCTCGCAAGTCATGTCGGTCTCCATGTTTACCTCACCACTCAGGAAGCGATTTTTTTCTCAGTTGTGTTATTCTTGTTGATAACCTATGTGTGTTGGTAGTATACCTGTGTTTATCAATTTTGTTGTTTGTTCCCCATCCAGACAATATCTTCTGCACACTACAGGACCTTGTTACAGGCCGTTTTCTTTATAAGAAGCGGTCTTAGTCTTGTTTAGAAAACTCCAAGCATTACCTCACTCGAACTTTCATCCAAAAGCGCAACTGTTTCTTGTTTTTTTCTTGAAAGCAACTTGTTCTTGTTGTCGTGTACTATCAACTGCAATACCGTAAATTAGAACCTTTGTCTCTAAAAATCTACCGGAAAAACTCGAGCGCTTTTTTCATGTTCTTTCAAACTCCGAACTGATCTAATTCTCTGGCTTCTGCCTTTTTTCTCTTTGGGCACAGCCGTGAAAAAACTGCAATCTTTCAAAAACTCATTTGAGAATTCACAATCCTTCGAACTCCCATTTTCTTTCATCTAGGCTAGAACGCACAGGAGTTTTTTTCAGGTAGAAGCTTTTCAATCTCGAACAATTTTGAAGACGAAAATTTAAATTTGAAGAATGAAAATACAGGATTTTTCTGAAGTCCGAGTTTCTATTGCTGTAGTATACATACAAGAATATCAAAACTTCAAGACTGTTCTCAATAAGTACATTATGTGAACTTCATTTTGTTGAAAAATGGCCCTGAGTTGAAAAATGTTGTGGTTTTTTACACGGCAACAAGCGAAGGGTTTCCATTTTTGAAAACTAGACTTGTGAAAAATAGTGAAACCTAATCTTTTCTTTTTGATCAGAGCTATCGATTGATCAGTTAACCTTACAAGTTGTTCAATTCACACGCACATGAAATCAAAATTATCATCACCTGTTCTTCTCTGAAAAAAGTACCCCTCGAACTAGAACACAATCCCCTAGAAAGCCACTTTGCTCATCTGCTACCAACTTTGGATATGTCCCTGAATTATCTCTCTCGTCTTGTCATTAATTCTCTCCCTGAGTCTCTTTTCATCGTTCGGCATCTTTCTCTCTTGTTTCCTCTCTCTCATTCTGTTTCTTTGTCTTTATGTTTCTCACATTCTTTTTTCTTCTGTTTCTCACATTCTTTTTCTTCTGTTTCTCACATTCTTTTTCTTTCCTTTCACATCAAGAGAAGATTTTAAATGATGACGAGGTCAGGGAGAGTATCACTTCGATCTGTGTTGCATCCTTTGCTTTTATAGTCTTAGTTGTATTTCCATCAACAACAAACTATTGTTTTCAATATCCTCTGTTTTGGTATAAATGATGAGTAGCTGTATTCGCATCACACACAACGCGACAACAATAACATTTGATATTGAAAAAAAGCTTGCAAATTTTTGGATTCGAATGATCACAACAGTGGAAAATCGGAAATTGAAATACTATGATGTTCCGAATCATTAAAAAGGAAAACAATATCGAGAATTCGAGATTTGAGGTTAAAGAAATAGATAAGGCAGGCTTTATTGACCGCTCATTAAAATTTGGTAACCCTAGGAGCGAATAAAGGTATAATCAAGGAACACCTAGATGTATGAAGTTTCGAGACAGAAAAGATCGTATACCTTACCTTTGATTGCATTCTTGGAAGTTTTTTTTCTTTCTGCAAGTTACACTGGGAATACGGTTAAATAAGTGTTTCAACATCAACTCCAAGCGAACTTCCCAACCACCACAAGTCATGGTTGGGCAGGCGTGTGCGCCGATGGTCCTCTCGTGTTCATTTATCTAGAGATCGAAATCGACGTATCTTTTCATCGTCAAGCGATAATCGAAAACTTACGACTGCTGTGAATCTGATTTCAATTCAACTAAATGGTATTTTTACAGGATTCTCCTCTCGTTTACGAAGCAAAAACAACACAAGCACGATCGGAAAACTTTCCTGACTTCATGTCGAGCTCAGAATGGCTCTTCCTTCCTTATAACTCTGAGCAGCCTTGAGAGCAAGGTGGCTGTTCTTTCCAAAAAAATTTTGGTTTCTCTGTGTTATCTTTCCCAATTTGTCTTATCTTTATTGCCTGTCAAGTCTTAGGAACCCAATACAAAACTGATTCTGCCTCGCTTCGGAGGACGTCCTTGTGGGTAGCTTTTGACGGATACTAACAGACAACAGTGACGAACGCAGAGTCTTTCTCTCTCACTCTCTCTACTTCTCTTGTTTCTGCCACCTTGAAGTCTTCTCTCTCTTTCATCACCATGTTACGAAAGAGAAGGACAAGGCAAGGGAAGAAGGCATTACGACCCCCGAGAAGACAAAGAAAAGAAGTCTTCTGAGGAGTCCTCCGTCTCTGCTGCGGCTAAAGTCTTGTGGAACGAAGGAGCCTTCATTATGAATCAGGAACTTTATGTTATGAAAGACATTCAAAACGAGAACACTAAGTAATCAATGCGAATAGGAACATAGTCGAGAGTCAGGCTTCCATGATAAATGAAATTATGACTGAGAAAACCTTATAGTGACCACTAAAAGATTCCTTTCCACACAATCGACGGAATGTGCAACCGTCCCAAGAATGTTTTATGCTTCGGTTGCTTCCGCTGTCCCTCGCTTCTTGAACGAGGAAGCTGTGTTCAAGGACAAAATCACTCGGGCAGTAATCGTAAACCTAGAAGAAAGTGTGGCTGAAAACAAAGAGAATGAATTTTTAGCTCAGATAATAAGACAATCGAATGATGATCGGTTACATTCCCTACTAGATCATCAGGGTAGACTCGACCTCTCTAAAATGAAAGTTTCAGACACAGTATGAATAGTTATAGCTCTGAAGATCTCCAGAGAAAGCCAAGGTCACAAAAGAATGCTTCCAAATAGCAGGAGTCGAAGATGTGATAAGAGTGTAAGAAGTGACCATGGACGACGAAAGACTGACCAGGAGAAGAATCCCACCTCCTCTGCTGTCGTCCTGCCTCTCCGCTCGAAAGAACGAGAAGGGCAAACCGTCGAGAAGAATTGAGTAAGGATCGGACGAGGAGAGCCATGTTCCACAAACAAATGAAATGTTAATCGAAGAAGATCGGAGAAAATTATAAAGATCGTAATTCTTTACGGAGCGAGAGTTGAACGAACTACATTTCAAAGATAAACTTGCACCTGTCCTGTCCTATTTGGCAGATGTGTTCTCCTTCCGCTGTTGACTCGCTTAGTCCGCCGAAGTATGACCGGGCTAGTCTTTTGAACGGATTGCTGAGAGTAGCAATGCTCACTGGATTGAGCTCCAGAGACCAGAGAAGACGGTTCCGGTTGTATTGGGCGAGGAATAAGGGAGAGGCGATGACGAGCAGGAGACGGACAGGTTTGAGTAGAAATGGAGTGCAAAATCGGTGTTGAAGCTTTGTCGGTGGCATAACATGTTATGTTCAATTTCAATTTAAATTTTATTACGTGAAAACATTACATGCAGCAACGCATAAATTAATCACGTGGTACGAGAGATTAAACAATTGAATTGTTTAAATTACATAAATAGGTAAAACAATGCAGATTACATCCAGGCAAACATATATCATTCATCAACTCTATTAATTTCGGTGAATATACGAGCTGATCGTATAGAGAAGGCATTTCTTCTGCAAATAGTTCTCGGAGCAGGGTGGGTTATTTTGAAAAGTGCGCCTCTAGTGTTGGACGCTCTTATTTCAAAGTTGTGGTGCGTCCTGTCAGAGAGTACTTTTTTCCCAAATATCAGTTTCAGAAGTAGTTTGAGGTCGTTAGATTCTCTAACAGAGAGAAGAGATACTAGGCCTAGTTAATTGTTTCTCGTCTGACTACTTGGCATATTATTAAACGAACAACCAAAGCACCGGCGAAAAACGCGACGCGTGAAATAATTTCGAACCTTCTCTAGTACAGCTATGTCCTTAGCGAAATGTGGGGAGTAAACAGTTGTACAGTGTTCTACAATAGATTTAATGTATATCTTGTAAGCGTTAACAAGTACATCCGGTTTACGACTCTTGAGAACTTTAAGAATAAGATGACATTTACGCCTTGCTTTCTGAGCTATTGTTGAGCAATGAGCAGAAAAAGTCAACTTGTTGTCTACAATAAATCCTAAATCACGAATTTCGTTGAGGTAGGGTAGGGAGTGACTATTTATAGAATATGGAAAATGAGGGGAACTCTGGGTACCAATTCTTAACACAGCACATTTTGGTAGAGATAAAGGCAATTGCCAAGCGTCGCACCACTCCACTATGGTATCAATCGAGTGTTGCAGTGTTGTATGAGAGTCTGTTTTATAAAAAGACTTATACACTTTCATGTCGTCTGCAAAAACTTTAATTTTACAAGTAGAAGAAGTTATCATATTCATTATCTCAGATGTATAAATGATGAATAATAATGGGCCTAAGACACTGTCTTGGGGAACACCACTGGTAACCATGAAACTATTAGAAAGTGATTGATTAACTCGAACTTGGTAGGTTCTATTACCTAAATAAGCTTCGATCCACGAAATAATTCTGGGAGGGAGTTGGACTTCAGTTTATAAATAAGTTTAGAGTGAGAAACTTTATCGAAGGCTTTCTCAAAATCGAAATAAATGATATCTGTGAACTTTTTCTGGTCTACGGCTACAGAACAGTCTTCAAGGAACAGTAACATCAACTGTTCTATTGATCTCTTATGGCGAAACCCGAATTGATCATCTGGCAAAATCTGGTTTATCTCACAATGTTTCTCTATTTCTTTACTCAACACTTTCTCGAATATACTGGAAAATAGTGATGTTATACTGATGGGACGGTAATTGGAAGGACTAATGTAAGGAGGCTTCTTCTTAACTGGTGTGACTAGGAATGTTTCCATCTGTTCGGGATTTCAGATGAAAGGAAAGATTGGTTATAAATTATTTCAAGCGGTATAGACAGAGGGACAGCGATTTTCTTGATAAAAAGCATATTCAGATGATCTGGGGTAGTACAAGAAGACATTGGTATTTCTCTATTAGTACAAGAAGGGGTAGTACAAGAAGG
Source organism: Allodiplogaster pararmata (assembly GCA_964056735.1). Lineage (NCBI taxonomy): Eukaryota > Metazoa > Nematoda > Chromadorea > Rhabditida > Diplogasteridae > Allodiplogaster > Allodiplogaster pararmata. Next base: position 13,090,930 of record OZ057409.1, on the reverse strand, counting down.
GGTAGTGGGGTAGTACAAGAAGGGGTAGTGGGGCAATACAAGAAGTATTATGTTAATAGGAAGACGAAACTAAGTGCGTTTAACGTCCAATTTTTTACTTGGGGTTTTGGTAGGGTGGATGAGTTCGGGACGAACAATGGACTGAGTTGGGTGACTAAAGTTAAACTTAACAGCAGATGGTCGAAGAGGTTGTGTGAGGTTTGAGCTGCAGCTAAAGATGTTTGCATTTGGACAGTTAGACTTGACAACCGTTGAGTAAAGTTCATGACCTGACGAAGTAAAAAGAACAGATTTGTCTGCTCCGTTGAGAGAACGGCGTAGAGACGATGACGATCGGCATCTTGTACCGTGATAGCATTCTAAAGCGGTAGAATAGCAGCCTAAACAATATTCTGGAGAAGAATTTCAACGAAAGGAAGAGGGAAATTTTTACTGTCCATCTGTAACCTTCATATAGTGTTATATATATATGTGCTCTTAAGTGAATATAGGACCAGTATATTTTGGTTGGAATCACTCTTAACTCGTGGAATGCCATTCCTCACCAATATTCTCAGTCATGCCAAGATCTAAGGTCCACTTATTCGTAGTTTTCTGTACGTTCGAGAGTGAAAGGCATGCTATTTCGGAAATCCGTTTCAGGGCCGCTATTGCGAGTAGTATGACTGTCTTCAATGTAAGCTGTTTCAAAGACTGTTTCTCGGAATCTCCTCAGTTTTCACTACTTCAATCACTTTGCGCACCTTCCACATCACACAATATTTCTGCCTAGGAGGGTTTCATCGAAAAAACCCTTTGTTGATTCTTTCCGTAAAAGGGAGCTGGGGGAATTTTTTCTGGGAACCGTAGTACGAGCAGATCGTGGCTCTGTGTACAGCTATCGTGTTATAATGCTATCCTTTTTCTGCTCTCAACCACGATAGGTAATTGCCTAAGGATATGTCGGTTGAAAGAGTAGATGCAGAGCCAGAGAGCTCTACCCATGCACGCAGGGCTGATTCGTTCTGTTTACGAGTACTGGATGCTCAGCTATTGAAAGCGAATCGAGCTGTCCTTCAGTCATACCTTGTAACCTAAAGAATCGGGAAGATTAGACATGCTCGTAGTCGAACTTCTTCCTTACGCATGGATGAAGTTGACCTGATGGGTCCGCGATCAGAGGAAATGAACATTGAATGCTCGAGCATCAATGACGCACAGTTTTGAGGAATTAAAGAGTAGAAGTTGTAACTGGGACATTCCGGAGTCACTAAAACAAGATACTTCATCTCTTCAGAAATCGCTTTTGTTATTGTTCTCGCAACCAAATTGAATGGTGGACAAGCGTACCCTTCTAATCCTCGCCAACTGTGGGCGAAAGATCTTTCCTATAGGAAAAGTAGGTCACAAATTTGGCCTCAAGTCTGCTCGCAAGCAGATTAATCGTTGGCTCTCCAAACTTTTGAAAGATTGCATTTTAAGCTTTCTCGTTTAGAGCTTTTTGATTCGGATGCTGCAAAACTTCGAGACTCTTGGTCTGCATCCGTGTTCAGTCTCCCAGTGACATGAGTAGCTTTCAACCTTTTCTCATTTTGTTGAACCCATTCTCAGAGCTCACGTGCTGTAGCGAGAAGTTTGGAACTGCGTGCTTCTCCGAATCGATTAATGTTAGCAATCGCTCAGGTGTTATCTATGTATTTGGAGTCTGATAGATGATTTCACCGCACCAAAGCGAAAATCGCCAACAGAGTGATCGAGTAGAAAATGACGATTCTCCCCTCTACTCGACTCCTACTGGAGTCCCTCAGGGTAGCTGCATAGGACCATTACTGTTTATATTATATATCAATGACTTACCCAAATTCCTACCAACTGGTTGTCATATCTCTATGTATGCAGACGACGTGAAGTTATACTCGATCAATGACACTAATTGTTTACAGAAAGGAATTAGCTATGTCCATGACTGGTCTAAAAAATGGTGCCTAACAATATCTGCTTCCAAAACAGTAGTCAAAAAACTTGGATCAAATCATCCACCTACTTCGTTCTATCTAGCGGAAAACCCCTACCCGAGTCCAACACAGTTCGTGTTCTAAGAGTAGAGTACTCTCACACAATCAATTTCTCTCAACACATTGAAAGTATCTGTGAAAAAGCGAATGCTAGTTGCGGATACATACTGAGAACTTTCAAGACAAAAAATGTTGACCTTTTTTAAAAAAACTGTTTGTGACTTACGTCAGGCCACAAATTGAGTAATGTTCTATTATCTGGTCTTCCCATCTTAGAACGTATGTGGAAATGTTTTCACTAGAAATGTTTTCGGAAGATCAGGAGTTCAAATGACTTTTCCCGAACAGGGTTGCACATTTTTCGTTTTTCGTGCTTTCGTTTTTCCGGTTTTTTCGACATTTTTTGAAAAAAAAAGTTTTTCGACTGTGTCGAAAAAACACAGTCGAAATATTCGAAAAAAGTTTTTTCGTTTTTTCTCGAAAAAAAATGTTTTCTACGTTTATTTGGAATTTTCACGTTTTTATCGACTTTTTCCTTCTATTTTTTCGCTTTTTTCGCTCGTTTTTTTCTTCGTTTTTCGACTTTTTTTCGAGCAAGCCTGATCCTGAACGACTCAAGGAAATGGGACTGGATAAATTGGAAGTTAGAAGATGGAAGAAGGATTTGATGACTGTCTACAAGATTATAACTAACCACACTCCATTGAACTGTCAATCTTTTTTTCCGATTTCAGTCTCTTCATTATAACACTAGATCTCATTCATTGACAGTAATGCCTAGATCTAGAACTGTGAGCCATTCAAACGAACTATCGGTTAGGTTCATCTACAACTGGAACAGTCTTTCGGTCGAAATCGTTAACTCTAGCACAATAATGTCATTCAAAGTAGGTATTAATGTGTTTTTCGATCAAAAAAAAGATGAATTGAGCTTTGTTTTAGTTTTATCGCCTTTATTTAGAAAAATTATCTCTGATTTGTTTTTTTTTTTGTTCATCAACTTTTCTCACTCTAGCCAGAGTGATAGAAAGGGGAAAAGAGAAAGAGAGAGAGAGGAGAAAGAGAGAAAAAGAGAGACACAGGGAGAGACAGTAAGGGGGAAAGAGAAACAGAAAAGGACAGGGAGAGAGTGAAAGAGAGAGAGGGGAGAAAGAGAGAGAAAGAGAGAGATTTATTACACATCACAGGTTCCTAGTGCGTATCGTTCTTATGATCAACCAGTGAAACGATTTGTATGAAAGCTAAATCCTTCCTTGAGCTCAAATTTCTTCAATTTCCTATCAAACTCAGTAGTTTTAGCGTGACAATAATAGTATGATGGGAAAAATCGTTGCAACTTAACGAAGAATTCGCAATGGCACAAACGTGTCTATCAAAGAGTTGATAAAAGAAACATGATAGTTCATGGCTGTTTCGACGTCCATCAAGCAGAATGTTGCGTTCCAGTCTCCTATCACTATTTGATACTCGACGGCAGGCTTAATCGCTTTGAATAATTTTTTTATAGCGATCGACCACGAATAAAAAAAGTAACAATGTAGGAAAGTCTCTCCGTGTCGAAAGTCTCCGTGTGGAGAGTCTCTCCGTGTGGAAAGTATCCGTGTGGAAAGTCTCTCCGTGTGGAAAGTCTCCGTGTGGAAAGTCTCTCAGTGTGGAAAGTCTCATTCTCTCATTCGTCTCCCTCCGTGCACGGTTGCTCCTCGCACCGTCTCTTCCCTCGTCTGTGAGAGTCCTTTCCCGAGAAGATTTGGCGCTCCGGGATCGTAGCGCCATCATGAGTGACAGAAGAATGAGATGGAGGGACTACTTTGTAAAGCCGTTAGTCCCCAATTCCTAAGGAAGGCAGAGAACGCTGAGGAGTGGAGTCGTCACATGTCGCAACAGATCCCATAATCGATGATGTTATATTACCGATGTGGCTTGCTGATCTTGATAAAGCGTTTAAATTGGAAAAAATGTAGGAAAGTAGCAATGATACTTCATGATGATCACATCTATGGAAGCGGTCAATGACATCACGCTCGGAAACTATTGTGAGACTCTAAAAATCTAAATCGAGAAGATGGTTATCCCGTGTAGAAGAGCATACATAACGAGTTAACAAATCATCAATCATGAATTCGAGAAATGTCTGGTAAACATTGATGTCTGGTAAACATTCAGTTCCTACATCTGAAAAACTTGAAACGAAATAACAAGGGACATGAGGAGAGACCAAAAACGCTGATCCACCTCTTTCGAGGGACTTCTTCTATCACAACGGAATAACTGGTAGTTTGAGCTACCAACAATCAAAGATTCACTCTCTTTGTCATTCAACCATGTCTCATAAATCGCTATGATATAACAGAAAACTTTGTTCCAAGTACGTTGAAATAAATACAATGGATGACTGTTTGCGCCCTAAGTCGAAGATCTACCGGACATTCGTTCGGCCAATAGCGTTGTATGGAACTGAATGCTGGCCGATAACCAAAGCAAACCAGGCGCCTCCAAACCATGGACATGCGCATGATTCGTTGACAAATGGGCATATATCTGCGGAGTGACTCACATCAACGACAAAATGCGTGAAAGTATACGAAGATGGTACGGACACGTCTCTCTGCACCAGAAACTTTGGCAGGCTGGAGGCAGAGAGGAAGGCCGGAAATGAGGTGCCAGGACACGCTAAACGCTGACATGAATGCCAGAGACCTACGTCCGCGAGATGCCCTCCACCGGGCAAAATGGAGAGCGATGATTCGAAAAGCGGACGCCACCATCTCGAGACCGTGCTAAGAAGAAGAAGAGCTTCAATAAGTTTTTCGTGGAGCATCGAGGTGTGAGGTATCAGCCTGATGGGAAAGTAGTTGGAACAGTCAGTTACATCTCCTTTGCCTTAGAAGATGAAATTTATAGTGGAATAATTCCAAGCATCCAAAAATCCAGGCGACTCGTAGCTTACCGGGAAAAGTCTACAAGGTGAGAAATTCCACAGTATCCAGCAAGTTTCCACGCGACAGCAGGTAGATCATCTGGTAGATCATCTGGCCCGCAAGCTTTTCCTCGTTTGAGTTTGATTTTGAGTTTATTACGCATGGAAAATGCGTGGTAAGAAACATATAAGGAAGGGGGTCTTCCATGTGAGGGAAAAAATGAGGTCGAAGAGGTCCACGTTGATTTCGGAAAGAATTTTCGAGTGAGTTGTCGGTCCTACTCTAGTGGTAGCATTGTGTGGGAGGGCGGTGAGGGACTAGGACGATACAGCTTTAAGGTGTCCAGTTCCTCGTTGAAGCCGGATTGCATCTTGTCCCCTAGACGAAATGAATAGAGCAGAGAGCGGATGAAAAGTCGACCAATCCAGTCATGGCGAACAAGGTAGAAATTCTTCTCGACTTTTACTTCTTCAGTAGTGAGAGGGACTGTAACCTTGCACTGGGAGAGACGGTGGTAGAAGTGGATAATGAAACTCAATGTTGGAGATTCCTTCGAAATCGATCCTTCCAACGATGGCAGATGTCGACATTCGACCGGAGAAGCAGTCCTAAACGGCTCTTGATCAGCCTAATGTGCGAGAAGTCTTTAGCTAGAGTAACTTTTGCTTTGCAGATGCGTGCGATATACATCTTTTTCACCTTCGCTGGTCTCAAGCTTGTTGTACATCTCATTCGTTGGAGAATAGCGAGGTATTGCTGCCTTTTTCTTGGCTTCTCTTTTAGCGAAGACGTATTGCGCCCGGTCTGTTTTGCTGACATATGTACCTAGATGTCTTCCACAGTTTGAGAGCATCTTTCTTGTTCTTGACTGCGGCTTGAACATCATCATTCCACCACCAGGGTCCTTTATCCACTATACTCTTGCGTTTTTTCTTGGTCCGGCCAAGAACTGCTTCTCCAGTCTCCTTCATTTTCTCACGGAAAAAATTGCAGTGTTCTTCTGTAGAGTCCTAAACGGTTCCGTAGATAGTGGGGGGATGAGTGCAGTAGAAAGTTGGTGCATTAATTTAATCTTCTTTCCATAGATTTTCCCCGACTTGAACCGGGCAACTTAATTTACACGCTTGACACTGCACGATTATAAAGAATGCGTTACTTTGTATTGTTGTTTCCTAGACTAACTACATGATTTCTCCATAACGCCAGGGCAGAGATTGGTCGTGTTACATTTCTAACTCTCGATCTGTCACAGCTTTAAAAAGCCGTATTTTCCCCAAACTTTTGCTCACATTCTTGATAAAGTTTTTCGCGTCTACAAAAAAGCCCGATTTTGGCAGTAACAAAACAAGGACAAACAAAAACCCGATTTTGGTAGTCACAAAACAAGGAAAAACAAAAACCCGATTTTAGCAGTGACAAAACAAGGACAAACAAAAAACCCAATTTTGGTAGTGACAAAACAAGGACAAACAAAAACCCGATTTCGGCAGTGACAAAACAAGGACAAACAAAAACCGATTTTGGCAGTGACAAAACAGTTTAAAATTTTGTCCTTTCTTTAGCGGTGGGAACTCTACTAACTCTTCATGATATGGACAACCTCGCCCATCTTCCGGAAACTCTTTATTAACTCTTCATGATATGGACAACCTCGCCCATCTTCCGGGAACTCTTTATTAACTCTTCATGATATGGACAACCTCGCCCATCTTCCGGAAACTCTTTATTAACTCTTCATGATATGGACAACCTCGCCCATCTTCCGGGAACTCTTTATTAACTCTTCATGATATGGACAACCTCGCCCATCTTCCGGAAACTCTTTATTAACTCTTCATGATATGGACAACCTCGCCCATCTTCCGGGAACTCTTTATTAACTCTTCATGATATGGACAACCTCGCCCATCTTCTGGAAACTCTTTATTAACTCTTCATGATATGGACAACCTCGCCCATCTTCCGGAAACTCTTTATTAACTCTTCATGATATGGACAACCTCGCCCATCTTCCGGAAACTCTTTATTAACTCTTCATGATATGGACAACCTCGCCCATCTTCCGGAAACTCTTTATTAACTCTTCATAATATGGACAACCCTCGCCCATCTTCCGGGAACTCTACTAACTCTTCATGATATGGACAACCTCGCCCATCTTCCGGAAACTCTTTATTAACTCTTCATGATATGGACAACCTCGCCCATCTTCCGGGAACGCTTTACTAACTCTTCATGATATGGACAACCCTCGCCCATCTTCCGGAAACTCTTTATTAACTCTTCATGATATGGACAACCCTCGCCCATCTTCCGGGAACTCTACTAACTCTTCATGATATGGACAACCTCGCCCATCTTCCGGAAACTCTTTATTAACTCTTCATGATATGGACAACCTCGCCCATCTTCCGGAAACTCTTTATTAACTCTTCATGATATGGACAACCTCGCCCATCTTCCGGAAACTCTTTATTAACTCTTCATGATATGGACAACCCTCGCCCATCTTCCGGGAACTCTACTAACTCTTCATGATATGGACAACCTCGCCCATCTTCCGGAAACTCTTTATTAACTCTTCATGATAAGGACAACCTCGCCCATCTTCCGGGAACGCTTTACTAACTCTTCATGATATGGACAACCCTCGCCCATCTTCCGGAAACTCTTTATTAACTCTTCATGATATGGACAACCTCGCCCATCTTCCGGGAACTCTTTATTAACTCTTCATGATATGGACAACCTCGCCCATCTTCCGGAAACTCTTTATTAACTCTTCATGATATGGACAACCTCGCCCATCTTCCGGGAACTCTTTATTAACTCTTCATGATATGGACAACCTCGCCCATCTTCCGGAAACTCTTTATTAACTCTTCATGATATGGACAACCTCGCCCATCTTCCGGGAACTCTTTATTAACTCTTCATGATATGGACAACCTCGCCCATCTTCTGGAAACTCTTTATTAACTCTTCATGATATGGACAACCTCGCCCATCTTCCGGAAACTCTTTATTAACTCTTCATGATATGGACAACCTCGCCCATCTTCCGGAAACTCTTTATTAACTCTTCATGATATGGACAACCTCGCCCATCTTCCGGAAACTCTTTATTAACTCTTCATGATATGGACAACCCTCGCCCATCTTCCGGGAACTCTACTAACTCTTCATGATATGGAAAACCTCGCCCATCTTCCGGAAACTCTTTATTAACTCTTCATGATATGGACAACCTCGCCCATCTTCCGGGAACGCTTTACTAACTCTTCATGATATGGACAACCCTCGCCCATCTTCCGGAAACTCTTTATTAACTCTTCATGATATGGACAACCCTCGCCCATCTTCCGGGAACTCTACTAACTCTTCATGATATGGACAACCTCGCCCATCTTCCGGAAACTCTTTATTAACTCTTCATGATATGGACAACCTCGCCCATCTTCCGGAAACTCTTTATTAACTCTTCATGATATGGACAACCTCGCCCATCTTCCGGAAACTCTTTATTAACTCTTCATGATATGGACAACCCTCGCCCATCTTCCGGGAACTCTACTAACTCTTCATGATATGGACAACCTCGCCCATCTTCCGGAAACTCTTTATTAACTTTTCATGATAAGGACAACCTCGCCCATCTTCCGGGAACGCTTTACTAACTCTTCATGATATGGACAACCCTCGCCCATCTTCCGGGAACTCTACTAACTCTTCATGATATGGACAACCTCGCCCATCTTCCGGAAACTCTTTATTAACTCTTCATGATATGGACAACCTCGCCCATCTTCCGGAAACTCTTTATTAACTCTTCATGATAAGGACAACCTCGCCCATCTTCCGGAAACTCTTTATTAACTCTTCATGATATGGACAACCTCGCCCATCTTCCGGAAACTCTTTATTAACTCTTCATGATATGGACAACCTCGCCCATCTTCCGGAAACTCTTTATTAACTCTTCATGATATGGACAACCTCGCCCATCTTCCGGAAACTCTTTATTAACTCTTCATGATATGGACAACCTCGCCCATCTTCCGGAAACTCTTTATTAACTCTTCATGATATGGACAACCCTCGCCCATCTTCCGGGAACTCTACTAACTCTTCATGATATGGACAACCTCGCCCATCTTCCGGAAACTCTTTATTAACTCTTCATGATAAGGACAACCTCGCCCATCTTCCGGGAACGCTTTACTAACTCTTCATGATATGGACAACCCTCGCCCATCTTCCGGGAACTCTACTAACTCTTCATGATATGGACAACCTCGCCCATCTTCCGGAAACTCTTTATTAACTCTTCATGATATGGACAACCTCGCCCTTCTTCCGGAAACTCTTTATTAACTCTTCATGATAAGGACAACCTCGCCCATCTTCCGGAAACTCTTTATTAACTCTTCATGATATGGACAACCTCGCCCATCTTCCGGAAACTCTTTATTAACTCTTGATATGGACAACCTCGCCCATCTTCCGGGAACTCTTTACTAACTCTTCATGATATGGACAACCTCGCCCATCTTCCGGAAACTCTTTATTAACTCTTCATGATATGGACAACCTCGCCCATCTTCCGGGAACTCTTTACTAACTCTTCATGATATGGACAACCTCGCCCATCTTCCGGGAACTCTTTAATAACTCTTCATGACATGGACAGCCTCGCCCATCTTCCGGGAACTCTTTACTAACTCTTCATGATATGGACAACCTCGCCCATCTTCCGGGAACTCTTCATGATATGGACAATCTCGCCCATCTTCCGGGAACTTTTTACTAACTCTTCATGATATGGACAACCTCGCCCATCTTCCGGGAACTCTTTACTAACTCTTCATGATATGGAAAACCTCGCCCATCTTCCGGGAACTCTTTATTAACTCTTCATGATATGGACAACCTCGCCCATCTTCCGGGAACTCTTTAATAACTCTTCATGATATGGACAACCTCGCCCATCTTCCGGGAACTCTTTACTAACTCTTCATGATATGGACAACCTCTCCCATCTTCCGGGAACTCTTTACTAACTCTTCATGATATGGACAACCTCGCCCATCTTCCAGGAACTCTTTACTAACTCTTCATGATATGGACAACCTCGCCCATCTTCCAGGAACTCTTTACTAACTCTTCATGATATGGACAACCTCGCCCATCTTCCGGGAATTACTTTACTAACTCTTCATGATATCTGAAACAAACTGTTCGAACTGAAAATCTTTTTTGTTGTTTTTTTTACCTTGCCAGGTTTTTAAATTGGTTCGTTCGAGGCACTGCCGTTCGAGGTTGGTTCGAGGCACTGCCGGGAGGAGAAGAGACAAAGAGAGACATTGCCAAACTTTAACAATGACAAAAGCGCTCGTGTCCATTTTCGAGAGAGTATAGAAGAGAAAGAGAAAAAATTGAAAAAAGGAAGGGGAAGAGGCGGTGACTGGCTTATTCTGGACTAAACCAGCCACTCGCTGCTATAAGTAAGTGGAAGGTGCTTTCCATTGAACTGTCCCAGGAACACGAACGCGTTTAGTCATTGATCCGTTTATAGATGTGGAACATTGCATTATTACATTACAGATATATGAGAATACATCGCAGGAATAGAACATTACATCAAATACTAGAATAATACATCGATTACATATGTATATAGAATGAAACACCCCACGGACTCTCGAGAGTCCATCCCCTAACTCTCCCCTCCTTTCGTTGCGCCTCTTTTCCGCCTTTTATCTTATGGGTTACGGGCGGGTCTTTGGGAATCACTATGATGGGCGACTCTTCCGGTATGGCGGTATCGCAGTCTCACTCACAATGTTTCAAAATTCAAAGGCAGTGACGCCTGGTTAAGATGACAAGTGATGAACCTATCAAGAGAACATAGCTCGTATTAAAATTAACTTATGAGAAATTGAAATAAATCTCTTGACGAATCTGAATGAGTTCTTGTGTATTATTTTTAAATTAAAAAAGGCACATGAAAATCTGGCATTTAATAATTAGTAAATGCTAGTAAATGCTAGAAATTCTCGAAGAAGCATCACTAGAAAGTCCGATAGTTCTCACTTAGTTCTGAAATCATTAACTGTATGTTTACATGATTTAAACAGAAAGTTGTCCGGCCGCGATTTAGCCAAAACCCCTTTTGGCGGGAAAAGGGTTAAATCGCGGCGTGCTCTTCATTCTACGCTTTTTCTGACCGGTTTTCGGTTGAGTGTTATTCGGCCCACCCACCCTCCCAAACAGTTTTTATTTTGTAGGAGGAAAAGCGGCAATGATGAAAGTTGTGGAGGAGAGACTGAAACTCGCAAGGAGGGAGGACCTTCTACCCCACTTGCATCGGGTTCTTCTCGGAGCTGTGGCTTCTTCTTCGAGCAAGATCTATCGCTACTCGGCCATCCAACGGAGAGAGTTCGCAACAGCGCTGGGATTGGATGAGTGTGCTGCACTCTCTCTTTGTCGCTTCCTGCTACACAAGATAGCACAGGGAGCGTCAAGAAGTTCGCTGGCCGTGGCGTTGGCCAGCTACACTTTCGAGACTTTCGAGACTCGCCCTTCGGTCCCCTATCTCAAGCAATGAAGAAAGAGAGAGGGAGGAGTATCCAGGTCATGCACCACAAGAAAACTTCGGTCAGTGACGTTCAGGCGATATGTGTATGGGCACTCGGCTCGAAGCTGAAAAAGAAGATATTCGAATCGCCCTCATTTGTGCCCTATCGTTTTCGGCTTTATTGAGAGTGTCCGAGGTGACAGCACTCGCATGGGGGGATGTGGAGGAAAAAGAAAACAATGGAGGCACTCTACTCAAGATCACAGTGGTAAGAGCAAAAAACGACCAGGAGGGGGAAGGAAGGTGCACTAGAGTGAAGTTGGACAACATGTCCACCGGGTTCGCACTATGGAGTGCACAAGAAAAGTCGCTCAGCGATTCACCCTTCTTTTCCCGTATTCTCTTCCTTTACGACCAATAAGCCTATCTTCACGGGATATGTCAGATCAGAGCTGACTAGAGCGTGCAAGGGAGCAGGAGTTGCACGTATGACGCCGCATCAGCTCAGGGGAGGAGGAACGTCTGCATCGATTGAGAATGGAGCCTCTCTACAGGAGGTACAGAAGAGAGGAAGATGGAAGACAGCCAACGGAATGGAATCGTACATCGAAGACTCTCTAATAGCCCAGGGAGGGGCATTGTCACTTTGATCTTTTTCTCTTTCTCTCCTCTCTATCTTTTGCACTCTGTCAATCTCCTTATTTCTCTCTCTCCATTATTTCGCATAGTTGTCCTTTCTCTTTTCATTATCTTGTTCAAGTATGTTGTTCATTTGTTGTTCTCCGGTTCGTTGTTCTGTAGCATTTGTTGTTTTCCGATTCGTTGTTCTGTAGTATTTGTTGTTTTCCGGTTCGTTGTTCTGTAATTGTGTTAAACCTTCGGGTAGTTGTTGTTTCACAAAATTAGTGAGCATGCCTCACAGTTGTTCGGTCAGGATAAAGCACACTTCCTGTTTGGCCATGCAAACACGGGTTTTAGCGAAAACGAAAGAAACGCAGTGACTGTAGTTGTAGCTAGAAGATTCACTTGAGAGAATAGTTTCTGTTTCAACTGAGAATCAGTTAGCATTATTTTTTCCTGGATGTCATCAACAGTTTAACTAATCGGACATACTTAAAACAATGTTATTAGATTCTTTTCGTTAGAATTAGAAAAAAATGGATAGTTTTTAAAAAAAGTTAATATCATGGTAGTGCAATGTTTTAGATGAGTAGCATACAGAGGGAACAAATTATTAGTAATTTTAAAAACAAGTATTAGTTTTTAAAAAAATTAAATTTCACTAGAACCTTCTGTAAATTATTTGTTACTAATAAACTGAATTTTCTGTCAGCTTTTATTTGCTTGTGTTGGCACGAAACAGACGCCTCCTTTAAACAAATAATAATGATGGGGTTCAACTTCAACTGTAAAAATCTTTGCTGTTTCTCTTCTCTCAACTATGACGACTCTCTCGTCATTTCAATTTTCGGAGATTGATGCACTGTTTTTTCAAAGCAAGCTGTCATTTAGCATTTGCTTTCAATGATGAGCCTGAACGAGCCTATGTTTTGACGTAGGGTTTTCTAAAAGTTCAATTTCAAGTTCAATTGTTGTATTCTCGATGTCATGTTACTTTAAACGCCATTGATTCAAATGATTTCATCTGATTCTCCAATACTTTTTATAAAAAAAAGAAACGTATAAATGCAGATTGGAGAGTCAATCTAATTTAGACGCTACAAACTCAAAGTTTGCATATTCTGCCAAAAACAAGAATCCTTTATTTTGGGTGATAGAAATGAAGAATGAGAAGTTCGTCGACGATCTCTTCTAAAATCTAATATTCTTTTGAACAGCATGGTCGCAAATCATAATTTCCTCACTGGAAGCTCCTCGTGCTTTAAAAAAGAGATCACTAAAAATGCCTTCATTAACTCAAAAACTCGAAAAGCGAAAAACTCGAGTTTTGTTACTTGGGGTAAAAAACTCCATTTAGAAAGAGGAAACTGTTTGCCTGGAATAGAATCGAGATGATTTCTAAAGAGAAACATTTCTCATCTGATTTAACCTCAAAATTATTTTATAATTTGGTTGATTTTAATCGATGAAATTATCTCTTTTTTCTCTCGATCAAGCTGTCATCGAATTTTCAGGCTCGAAACTTACTGATTTTAAAGGTTTTGAGTCTTAGACCTTGTAACTCCTAGAAAAATGTAGCCCAAAGCTGTTTATCTTTCGCTAGAAGCGTTCTACTGTGAAAAATTAAAAGGGAAAGAAATATTCACCGCATTTAAGTTCAATATCTTGAGCAATCGCTTTTTATTCGGGATGAAAAGGTGACAGCTCTACAGTGTTGAAAGAGTTGCTTTCAACGTCATCTCAAGATTTTTCTCTTTTATTTTCTCCCGCTGAACTGAGTAAAACAGTTTGAGGGAATGTGGAAGAGTGTATGAGAGTGATATGGAAAATCAGTGGGAGACGAAAGATTTTGAGCAAAAAAAGAAAAAAATTAGAAGAATGAGAAAATTAGAAGGAGTATACACGAAAAAAGGCAGAAAAAAGTGATGAAATAATAAGAAAAAAAGCAGCAGAGAAAAGGAATATAACATGGAATGAAGTCTATGAAACGTATTCGTGGAAAAGCGAGAAGAAAAGACGTGTAAAAGTAACAGAAGTGTCAGACTACGAACAACTTTTTGACACGAGCAGGGTGGGAGAAAAAAAAGCGCAAGCAAGTGAAAGAGAATGTCTCTCTTTGCCTTTTTTCCTAATTTAATCTTTCAATTTTCTTCTACTTTTCCATGCCTTGTTTGGTGCAACTTTGCTCTATTTCTTTCTCCCTGTCTCTATTTTTTCTCCGTTTTTTCTTACTCTCACTCTCTATCTCTCTCTATTTTTGCTCTCTTTTTTTATCTCTTATTTCTTAATCTCTTTTTCTGTCGCTATCTCTCTTTATTGCTCAATTTCTAGTATTCTTTACTACATATATGTCTATTTCTCTCTCACATTTTACTATCTTTGTTCTTACTTCAACTTAGAAAACATCTCCATTTTTAGTGTGTTTTGTTTTGATTCACTACTTTGTCTTCTAACTTCCCCCCAAGAGAAGAGGGGGAATAGAGAAAGTGAAATAAATCTGATTGCCTTGAGAATATGTCTGATGGCTGAAACTTTCGAGAAAAAAACAAATATATTGAGAGCGCATAGAAATGAGACTCAAAACTGTTGCTCTGTGGATGAAGAGAAGGTTTTCTAATAAGTTTTCACTAGAATTACGATAGGCAACTTTTTTATCCGTCAAAAGATGAAGAGAGGCGTTGATGAAGCGCTCAAAAGCTGCGGAAATCTCTAATTGAAGAGAGAATCTTTGAGGTTTCGGAACCTGATACAAAATTTTTCTTGTCGGAGATATTCTAAATCAATCACGCAAGCATATACCCTTGTGCATTTAAACAATTGAAATTTAAACAAAGTTTTTAAAAAAAAATTTCATTCTGCTTTATTAGCTGTAGTTCTCATGTCCCAAAACGATTGTTATGTGCTGGAGATAAAAAATTGAGAGCCTGATAACTAGACTAGTATTAGACTAGTAACTAGACCAGACTAAACAACCTGTTACTTTGAAATAGTTACTCGAAAGAGAGAGATTGAAATTTCTAACCCCCTCGTGTTTCGCTTTCCGATACGCCTTGCTACCTCCTTTCTCTCTTCTTCTCTTGACGACTCTTCAGTTTCTTCAAGTTTGTGGTAATACGATCCCATAGATAGGCGCTAAATGTGTATCCCGAGAACCCAGAGAGAAAAAAGAAGAGAGGATGAGAGAGTGACAGAGGTCGAGGGAAAGAGTGAGAGAGTAAGAGAGAGAAGAAGGAAAAAAAGATAAATAAAATAATAAAGAGACAGAGAGCGAGAGAGCGTCAGAGAAAAGGAGATAGAAAAAGAGTAAAGCAGGCAATAAGAGGGAATGGCAACAAAAAAAAGGGCGACTTGCACTGACGTGTGTGATCGAATGGGAGGGCTGAAGGGCTCTCGGAAACGTTTCACATTTGAAGAATGATGACAAGTGTCAAGACAGATTTTAAGATTTGTTTTCTCGATTGATTGCCATTTGTAAGCGATTATTTCAGGTGTTAGGAATCCGAAAAGCCTCTTGATACTTCTGGGCTAAATCTACTTCTCTCTATCTCTGCTTATCGCTTTATATCTCTGACTGTCTCTGTCTATCTTTGTAATTTACTCTGATTCTCTCTCTTTCTCTCTCTCTCTTTCTCTCTCTCTCTTTCTATCTCTCTCTCTATGTTCCTACCTCCACCTCTCAATTAGGTTCTCTCACCTGTAGGTTCTCTCAATTTCTATATTTTTTTATTATTTTTTCATGCTCTCATTTTTGGTAAACTGCCCATCTCATGAGGAGTCCTTGTTCGAAGACTTTTTTTGTTTTTAAGCTTCACAGCGACACTCAATATAAACATTTTTTCATTAAAATTTTTTTTGAGGTTTTGTGTTGTGCATGTAGCATGTAGATCTCTTGCTAACGTAATCTCAACAAAAAAACTAGTGATACATTTATTCAACCCAGGCCAAAGTTACAGTACATACGTATCTAATATCTACATGTAACTTAGGTCCTTGAAGGACTCTGCCGTTCCCCTCAACTTTGAACAGCGTGTTTGTAAGTATATTTTATGAATTGGGCCTATTCAATAAAGATACTTACTTCATGCGCGAGGACAATTCACCGTCAAATATTAGCATACAATTTGGTCATGACTTGATACTTTTGAAGAAGGAAGTAGCCTCAAGTTAGCAAAGCTCCAGATTCAATTACTTCTTATTTAATTTAATTTTCGCTTCTTATTTCATATTTCATAGGCCTCGTCTATAAGTTAACGCTAGTTTTTCAAACAAAAATTATACAAATACTTTGAATAATCGGTTGTTTAGAGAGATAGAGAGGGAGAGATAAAGAGAGAGGAAGAGAGAGAGAGAGAGAGAGAGAGAGAGAGAGAGAGCGAGAGAGAGAGAGAGAGAGAGAGAGAGAAAGATATATATATATATATAATATATATAATATATATATATATATATATATATATATATATATATATATATATATATATATATATATATATATATATATATATATATATATATATATATATATATATATATATATATATATAGAGAGAGAGAGAGAGAGAGAGAGAGAGAGAGAGAGAGAGAGAGAGAGAGGTCCCGCACCATGTTACGAGGAGGCGACTTTTTTGTTCTCGCATTTTTTTCCATGTCTCAATAATTGAACGGAGTGAAACGCTTAGGATAATGCAAAAAAACAACAACCACGGGTAAGAATGAGGTAAAAAAAGAACAGTTACATAAAGAAAGGAGTATGAAAATAAGAGTGCGAGTGGGAGAAGGAGGGGGGGAGGGGGAATAAATAGCAAGCTAAGCTAGGACCGCGAATGCGAGAGGAGAGGGGCTCTAGAGAGCCTTAATGGCTAGCCGTCCCAGATGTCACTCCAACCTCTTCTGTCTTTCTGTAACACTAGCTTTCTGCTAGTTTTTCGAAACAACAGTATTTGTTACTTTTGTGATTCTCTTGCTCTTTATTACTCGATTTTATCCCGAATTTTTTCTCGAGAAAAATTTTTTAAAGGTTAAATACTAACAGCCTAACCGGGCATACATACATATGAGTGCATATTATTCATGTCTTACCAGTCAGTGCATTTAATTTTTTTGTTAATTATTTACACCAATAAATTATGGAAGAAAAATACTTATAATTCTTTCTCCAGTCAATTAATTCCTTTCGTCGTGAAGTATGACTTTGATTTTGTCTCCTATGGAA
The DNA here is from genome assembly GCA_964056735.1 of Allodiplogaster pararmata. Lineage (NCBI taxonomy): Eukaryota > Metazoa > Nematoda > Chromadorea > Rhabditida > Diplogasteridae > Allodiplogaster > Allodiplogaster pararmata. The sequence continues at coordinate 13,073,608 of OZ057409.1, read as the reverse complement.
ATTTCATATATATGTAGGCAACAACTGTTTATCGGGTGATCATGGGTATGAGTCCCTCAATGATTATAATACTCCGGCAAACTGGTTGTACTCCCGCAATGCTGAGCCAATTTTTGAGCTCTGTAATTCATTTTTAGCCCCCTCTGGGCAATTTGATCATATCATGAAAAATACCTTCAGTAGCTTCTAGTACAGAAGCAATGCTACTTCGACTACCGTTTAGTATCAGTGACCCTACTAGTTCAAGAACTACAGGAAACAGTGTAGTCAAAATGATCTATTTAAAAGTATCAATAAACCTCATGTTATCGAATATCTCCTATTAAAGTGCAAGAGATTGGGTGCATTCAAACTCAGTGGGCAAAAACATCACCCTGAGAGCAAATATACGGGTTCGTTCCCTGTCAAATCATATTTTTTGACAAAGTTTCTGCAAGCATAGTCCGTTTCTTTGTTTATGTCTTCAAAGATTTCTGCTAGATATTGGTTCGAAAGACAAGAATAAATTAAAAATGAATGGGAAGAATGCTAAGAAAAGTAATATATATAAACATTTCTATTGCCATAAATGCATAAGAAGAATGTATGGAGATATGAATATGGAGAACTTGTTTGTGAGTTGTCCTCAACATCAGAATATGCTCATTTTCCGTTCATCATAAAAGTATTGCAAACACTCAGAAGAAAATTAGAAAGAAACTTGTATGAGAATCGAGTCAGGTCTGATACTCTTCAAGATGCAACCTAGTTGTTTTCTTCTCATTCACTCTCTCTCTCTCTTTTTTTTCTATTCTCTTCCTCATTTCATGTCTCTTCCCACTCTCTTTCTCTCTCTCCTCTTCCTTCATTTCTCTCTGTCCAACTTTTTATCTAAGACTCATGCTGAGTTCGACTTTTATTGGATGTTCAAGACGAGAAAAGTGAATATATTTTGAGAAGAGTAGAGTATTCGCCTGTGTCTTCCCCTGAGTTACTCTTCGGCTTCTTCTAGTCCAAGAGTAATTTTGTTTTCTCTGCTTGTGTGATGTAGTAGCTTCTCTCTAACTCTCTCTTACTCTCTTTCTCTCTCTAAATCTCTCTCCAACTCTCTCTCGCTCTCTCTAACTCTCTCTCTAACTCTCTCTCTAACTCTCTCTCTAACTCTCTCTCTAACTCTCTCTCTAACTCTCTCTCTAACTCCCTCTCTATCTCTCTAACTCTCTCTAACTCTCTCTAACTCTCTCTCTAACTCTCTCTCTATCTCTCTCTAACTCTCCTATTGAGTGTGCATGGGTTTTCTACTTCATGGCTTCTGCGTACGCGGAGGTCTTTCGATGACTTCTGCATACTTCTTCACCTCCTCCATGGTACGGCACTTGCTCTCTGCGCCAGCACTTCCCCTCCGAGCGGCCTCTTACTCCTTCGCCTCTCCATTATTGATTGTACACGATGACGACACGTCGGGCAGTTGCCTTCAATTTTTTTTACTTAGGTCTATTCGAGAATGAAGAATCAACAAAGGAAACGCGAGTGTATGTACATATGTATGTTAAGAAAAAATGCGCGAGCGAGAACAGAAAGGAATTTGATTTCGGAAAAAGACTCCCGCTCAAATCATTCATGGATGTCTCACGGGGGGGGGCACGGTCGAGTCATATACGGGGTAGGGACTTACAGTCGTTTGGCTTTTGCTATGCATAAGCGAAGAGCCATGAACACAGTTGCACGTTATGAGCACCATACGGTGAGAGATTGAGAGAGAATAGAAATTGAGGAAAGATATGAACAGGGATTGGGAAGGCTGTCTGAGGCCGAGCATTGGGACTACCGGAAGATATGAATGTAGGGAGCACAAATGCGTAGGAAAGAAAAAGGAAACTGCTGGCAATGAGGCATTTTCCCTTGGTCAGTGTTCGTTTTCGTCATAGACTCCTCTTTATTCTCGTTGCAAGTTTATGTATTTGTGAGAGTTCAGAATATTCTGCTCTTGCAAATTATTTTTCACATGAAACTAAACTCAGGCTTGTTTTATCTGTCAGCTCAGAAGTTTCTCCCATAGTTTCTCTTTTTCTAGACGATTTCTTTCCTGGCTCTCTACCAATAAAATTTCAGATCTTTTGTTATTAATGTTTACAGTAATAGGAAATCTTCGAAGAGCTCTTTCTTTCCTCTTTCCTCTTTCCTCTTTCCTCTTTCCTCTTTCCTCTTTCCTCTTTCCTCTTTCCTCTTTACTCTTTCCTCTTTCCTCTTTCCTCTTTCCCTCTTTCCTCTTTCCTCTTTCCTCTTTCCTCTTTCCTCTTTCCTCTTTCCTCTTTCCTCTTTCCTCTTTCCTCTTTCCTCTTTCCTCTTTCCTCTTTCCTCTTTCCTCTTTCCTCTTTCCTCTTTCCTCTTTCCTCTTTCCTCTTTTCTCTTTCCTCTTTCCTCTTTCCTCTTTCCTCTTTCCTCTTTCCTCTTTCCTCTTCCTCTTTCCTCTTTCCTCTTTCCTCTTTCCTCTTCCTCTTTCCTCTTTCCTCTTTCCTCTTTCCTCTTTCCTCTTTCCTCTTTCCTCTTGTTTCATTCTTCACCTAAGAATCATTTATTTCTGTTGCTTGAAACTCTATACCTTAGTTTTTCTTTCAAATAATTAGTATCACTAAGTTCCGCCTTTGTCAAAGGAGGCCTTCTTAATGTTTCTTTTTTTCTCACCACAAAACGAATTCTCCAGGTATTCTCCTATCACAATTTTCGTTCGGAAATCTCGCTAGACATCTTTTATCATTTATTTTTTCTTGCTTAACAAAAACAACGAAGTTTAAGATTTTTTTGCACCCAGATTACACGTTTCTAACTTTTTCGTTTTCGGTACAATGTTCCTTTTCTGAATCTCTTCTAGAATACAACGATTTTCAGATACTTTTCCAACTTACAATACATTCTCTCCGCTCTTATCGTGTGTTCTCGACATGTTGTTTACTTTGCGTATCAATGTGGCTCGTGTGTTCTCGACATGTTGTTTACTTTCTCGACATGTTGTTTACTTTCTCGACATGTTGTTTACTTGCGTATCAATGTGGCTTGTCCACTTTTCTTTCGTTGCATTGTATGTTTTATGTTTTTATCTAAAAATTCAATAAGTGTTTTACCAAGTTCTTTTTTCTGCTACAATTCTCTTTTCTATGAATGGTCCATGTTCAAATTCTCACTCACCTTTTCTCGCTATTTCTATTCGTCTGTCGTTAATACCCATCTATCTATATCTCTATCTTAACTGCGTAAATATTTCTAAATATTTCGTAATATTTCTAAAGGTTATTTCTCTAAAAAACAAAGTTAATTTAACTTCTCTCGTTGATTTTACATGAAGTTAAACGTTCTTTTCGCTAGAATTTTTATTGTTTGAAGCATTGATGCCATGTAAATTATTTGATTTTTGTATATGGAGATACACTTTTTTCAACCTGCTCATTTTCTCAACCCATTGTTCGTTAGCGTATAATTGTTAAATGAGATAGTGTGTTGGAATTTAAGCGGGTGGCGAGGAATTGAGACCAATTTCGTATTATAGACATTGACCTTTTTTCCGCATTAACCAAATCCGAACGATTTCATAAAAACAGACACTATCCGCTCTGAACAATTTCTTTGCCAAAGCTATGTATTCCAATTTGTTTTTTCTCTTTCAGAAAAGACCGTCAGCAGAGAAAGGCAGGTCAAGAATGAGAGATGTACTTTCCTCGGTGGAATGAAGAGCTGAATTGAGCCTCTTGCGACAGATCCCTAAAGACTCTTTCGGGCTCGAGTGATAACCTTAGAAATGGAGAGCAAGCCATCTTCCTACTCGCTGAACGCTACCAAGAAATGTCATACTCAATTCGAAAGGCCTCTTCTGTAGCCAATCGCAGCCAAGCGGAGTCAACCCGTAAAAAACTTTTCCACACCTTCAGAGAGGCTTCTTCTGCTTCTCACCTCAGCTTTCGCTGCTGGCTTTGTGCCCCCTCTCTCCCAACCCTCCTCCTCTGTGATTCTCCTTTCCTACAGCCGAGAATCGTGTATTGTGCTTGTGAGGAAGAAAGTGCGAGGGCGCCAGAGAAGACCCCAAACTTCTCAATAAACGCGCAAATCTCCGTAGGAAAAAAGGGGCCTTTCCACTGCCTTTCCGTAGCCAAAACTTCTGCTTCAAGAGTTTGCTGGTGCGAGTGCTGATCGCAAACGCGACGATGCGTGTGTCCCTCTCCGCCTGCTGGAATGCTTGCGACCCTCATCCACAGCTCATTCTTCTTCTTTGCTTGCTGTTCGCCGCTCGCTCTGTCATGGCAAACAGTGGCATCGGCACAGGCGGAAAGGATAAGCGGAAGCTGAAAGAGCAGGACATCATCCAGCGAGTACTGAAGGACTACGATTGGAGAGTGCGGCCACGAGGTGGCAACAACAGTTGGCCAGGTGCGGGAAATCAGTATATTCAGCCTTTTGCGCAGGGTAGAGGGGGGGGGGGGGGTTAATGGGCATGCTACCCATAAAATAAAAGAACTATTTTGTTCGGCCCGTGAATTACCTCATTTTAATGTGAACTAGTTTGATCATATTTGCATATTCATTCTAGCTAACATGCAAATAGTTCCAAGAAAGAATTTTTCCCTCGTATTGACTAGCGTCTTCACACAAGGTGTGCTTCTTGATCTCTAAGAACACTTGCCCTGGAGTTGCAATGTCGCTTGCCTGGCGAATGTACTTTAGGTTAAGAGAAAGATCACGTTGCAAGTTTCTCAATTTTAGAGAAGAACAGTGCAAAAGTTAATGTGGAAAGAAGAGAAAAGACAGGGTCAGAGGAAGGTAGGTCAAAAAACGGCTCATGAAAGAAGATACAGAACGATGAGACAGGGCCAGAGGCGAAACTTGAAATAGAGGAAGAGATAGAAGAAAACGTGCTAGACAAAATAAGAGGGAGTTGAAGAAGAACAGAAAAGTTGAAGAAGGAACAGAACAAAGGAAAAGCAGGGATGAAATTTTTTTAAACTAAGTTTGCACACCAAATGGCAGTGAAAAAAGAACTTGAGTGACATCTTTGAAACGTGAGGATGGGTCTGTCTAAAGAACCCATCCTACCCCTTTCGTTCCGTCAACCAGAACAAGATCAAATGAGTTGAGAGCCTTCTGCGCTGGTTACTCACAATAAGAAATCCTCATAACTAAAAAAAGTGATACTTGAGAGTTGAATAGAGTTTAAAACTTCAGGAAACAATAATTAAAAAAGCAAATGTTTAAATAATTTGTGAAAATGTCAAACGTGGATTCGACCTGGAATAGCTTCATATTGTCTGCTTGGAAGTATAGTCATATTATGTCTCACCACAGTCAGGAAAGCAGGTAATTCCGGTACTTGTTTTTTTAAATTCTCAAATCAAATTTCACATGGAATATTTTATCAAGCCTTAAATTATCTATCTTTCTCCCTAAGTGAACAAAGCACCAATAAAAGAATGAGGTATAATTTTGAGCTCTTCGCCAGTTTTCTTAATTGACCAGTTAGTTCGGCAGTACTTTAATCATTAAGAGCCGATTTATATATGATTTGATACGTAATTGGTCTTTATGTGAATTGAGATCATTAAAACTTCAACCCTGTTGGCACAGAAACGTGAGTG
>OZ057409.1:13041002-13067808 GCA_964056735.1 Allodiplogaster pararmata | reverse complement strand
CATTCATCCAGACGGCCAGATATTGGTACAGTGTTTGGTCAGAACATTTTTGAATGTGATTGCGAAAATCAACTGAAAAAATTCAATCACAACAACCAATAAAAACAAAGTTGAAAGGTCAGCGGGAATCAGCTCTCGGTTTTTAGATAATGATGTATCATTAAAGAGGAGTTACACGCCGTACTAAAATATACTAAAAGGGGTAGGTACATAAATGGGTGCTGAGGGTATCTTAGAAGGGTAACTACATGGCTAATGAGTTCGCATAGAAGGGGGAATACACGGGAAACTGAGGTATCTAAGAAGACGAAGTACATGGGTACTGAGGTCTCCCAGAAGGGAAGATTCTTGGGTAGTACTATGGTATCCTAGAAGGGAAACTACATGGGTACTGAGGTGTTCTAGAAGGGGCAAGGTGAATGGGAACTGTGATATCATAGAAGGAAAAGTACATGAGTATTGATAAACCATTAGAAAGAAGTTACATCGGGTACTGAGGGTATCTTAGAAGGAGAGATACGGGGGTTCTGAGGCATCTTAGGAACAGAGATAAAGTGGAAATCTGGTATCCTAGAAGGTTTGTACATATGGTACTGAGGTTAGGGAACTGTATGAATACTGAGGTATCCTGGTGCATGAATCTTAACTGGTTACTCAAATTATCGCAGAAGGGAAGGTACGTGGGTACTGAGGATACATAAAAGGTATGCACAGAGGTTACTGAGGTATCCTAGAAAGGCGGTTTAATCAATCTTTTATTCCTTGAACATACATGAGTTTGGTACATGGATTGTGTAATTCACAGGTACGCGATAAAAAACTAAGCTCAAAACAACGCAAGCTAGAATTCGAGATTATAGTCTCCCGAGGAAGCGCTAGTAGTGCATTTTTGAAAGCGAGGGAGGAGGGCAACAATGCAACTTGAGGCTGGAAGCGAGCTCCATAAATTGATACAACGTGTGACACAAGTGCTATGTGAGTTGTTAATCTTGAAAGGCAAGACCATTCTCAAGAGATGTGTGAGTTACGTTTAACGTAGGGGAGTGGGAAGAACTTTGAGTAGTAGATTAACACTATCCATGGAAACGTTATTGTGGAGAATCTTGTGAACAAAACAAACATCAGCGATTCGGCGGCGATGGTAATTGAGCTTTTTTTAGAATTGGAAGTACATGAGTTCTGAGGTATCCTGGAAGGGAAAGTTAATAAGGGACACAAGTTATGTGTTCTCTTTTTTCGTGAACATGTTACAAAAAAATCTGTTTTATCTTCTGCTGAACACCGCTAACTTTTTAGACTTTTTTTATGGAGTACCAAAAGGCTGATCTAATTTATACTCTGAAGGTATTCCGAAGACGAGATAGGAAGAGAAGAAGCCCGAGAAAAAGGAAAGAGAGAGAGAGAGAGGAAGAGAGAGAGAGAGAGAGCGAGAGAAATAAGCATGCTATAAACAAAAAAAGTTTAACCTAAAAGCCCGTGCAACACGAAATTTTTTCACCAATTATCTAATTTACGTTCTGAATGTAACGTAAAGTTCCTTGAAAGGCTTCCTTTTTATGGAACGTTGCATGGCTCAAACCGTAATGATCAAAACAAGTTCCAGGCGTCGGTAGTTATTGCATCACCTGTTCGAGTATTGATAAATGTATTTTAGTATTGACGTACATATGTAGGTATCATCTTTTTGATTTATTTTTCTTACTCTTAAAATTATACGACTATTATTGTTCACATATACATATGTACATGGTTAGGTAGATTCATTGCAAAAAGTTTTCGACGTAATGGGCTTTACAGTTGGACTGAGAGAAACCTTTGAATTGGTGAACCATTTTTAAGAAAGGTTTTTATCAACATCCTCTCAAATTTTCGTCGAATTTGTTCATTTTGAAAAGTAAGATAGCAGCCAATAAGCAGCCCACTTCAATTCGCGATATGCACAGCCGCGTTTATAGCGGCCTGAACTCTCGACCTAAACCTCCTCGTCTACGCCATTTGGGCATACATGCAAGCAAAAGTATGTGGTAAAGTACACCTCAGTTACGATGTCCTGAAATTGTTTCTGATTAAAGCTTGGGACAATCTCTCTCCAGAGTACCTTTCTGCCGTTATAGCCAAACATCCACTACATTTGAAGACCGTAATTCGTGAACGAGGAGCCCGTTTTGAAATAAAGTTCAACTGGATGTACTTGCTAAGGTGGTAAACAAAACTTGTTAAATTGAAACCGAAAGCTTCTTTTTCGTCTAATAAATCCGTTAAGAATCGAATTGAATTTGAAATAAATCGGCCTAACCCTGTAGCTTCACCCTGACTGATGAGCCCAACCCATAGAGCGCCAACGTTTGTCTGAGAAGATGTGAAACAGGCTTAGCATTTTTCTAGGTGATTTTAAGATTTTGCTTGTAATTTTTAAGATTACAGTTCTACTTAATTATAATAAGTACATGTTTCAGCATACTATAAATGTTAAAGATTTGCTGAATACATATTTCGCTGCCTTTAGAAGTTTTCTGGAGAAATCATCATTTTTAGAAAGTATGGCTGAGTTATTCAATATTCATATTGTTGATTAAAAGAAAATGTTCTTTCTTTTGAGAACTTCATTCTCCGCTGTTTACATGATGTTCATCATGTCACGCTTTATGAGTTGTTAATTAATTCTCTGGAAACTGTTTTTGCATTGAAAAATGTAGATAAAATAAATAAATAAATAAAAAGATAATCTACTAACTAACCATCTCACGGAACGCTGATATTTCGAAGTTCTACTTGCTAATGCAAAAAGGCTGTTGACAGGTTGAGTTTGGTGCTGTCGTGCTTGATGTCTCTGGAGTACTACCCGCTAGACCGGCAGACTTGTCTCATCGATCTAGCTTCCTGTTAGTTTTCATTTTCAGTTCAGATCTCGAAATCTAGATGAAATCGATTAAGACTCCGTTCGTGTTACAGAGGGATGAGACACAAATGACATTCACAATCACTTTTGCGACTAGGATAATTAATGATTGGTCAAAAATCATAACTAACACAAAACGTTTCATAGGTGTGATTTTTTAAAGACAGGGATAAAATTAAAACAATATTTTGAACTAGTTCCGTTCAGTAGAGATGATAGTACTATACATCTCGATAACAATCAGTTGAAGCTAGTGGCAGCGAAAAGCAACCACTTGGAACATTGGCACAAAGAGAGAGTGAGTTCATCGAGAGTTCAGATGCATACACGACTCAAGATATCACGTATGAGTGGAAGGCGGACAATCCTATCCAGCAGAAGGAGGGCCTCCGACAGTCTCTCCCTTCTTTTGAGTTGCAAGACGTGCTTACTGATTATTGCACTAGTAAAACGAACACAGGTCAGTTTTTTGACGAGCTAGCTAAAGAGAAGGAGTGTGGTGGAGAAGAGAGAAGAAGATCGAGAAAGAAGAAGATAGAGGTGCATAAAGAGATGACAAATGAACTATCGCACAGAAAAAAAAGGTAGTCCACCGGGAAGGATCGAACCCAAACCATCTCGACTCAAACCGGGAGCGCGTGTTACCATTACACCACGGGGACACATTGCTATTCCGTGCGATAGTGTTATGGGCTTATACGCCTTGTTCTCCTAGTCACGCATGCTTATCAAGCGATTGCGTCATGAATGGAGCGTAACTCCAGAATTCACGATTAAGACAGAAGAGAGATGGAAGATGGATAATAAATCTTTAAATGCTAAGTTACACAGTTTAAAGGCAGTGACGCCTGGTTAAGATTATTTGTCATCTTAACCAGGCGTCACTGCCTTTAAACTGTGTAACTTAGCATTGGAAGATTTAAATAAAGTGAATGAGAGAAGTGAGAAAAGTAGTAAGAGAGAGGTAGAGAGATGAAAAAATAAAAAGGTAGAGCAATATATGAAAAATAAAGAGAGATAAGAGAGAAAGAAAGGAAGACAGAAAGATGAGAAAAGAGAAAGAGATATTAAGAGATAGTAGACAGTAAGAACGTTTTGTCAAATGGAAGAAAAGGTATATTTTAAACCATGAAACTTGTGTTATCAATGATTCTTCGATGAATTTGAAAATTGTTGTCATCAAGTCGTTCGATAGGTCAGAATCGTAATGAAGATGCTTCTCAAGGATATTTTGAATAACTTTAGAACATTTTCTCTCATGACGCTCTGTCTTGGCATTGAATGTACTCAAGAACTTTCTCGAAACATTCGAGACTATCAAGCTCTGCTCTTCTTTGGTCGTTCGCTTCTACTACTCTCCTCCTGTTGTCCAGCCACCCTTAATGACGTTTACTCATGAATGCGGTTTTATTCATCGCTTGGAGTGCTACTGATTACCTCGCTGCTCGAACGAAGGATAGTGAGAGAGAGAGAAAGATAGAGAGAGATAAAGAGAGAGAATAAATTCATGAGAAAAAGAGAGAGTGATGGAGAAAGTGACCAGTAAAGATAGAGAGCGAGAGAGAAAGGGAGAAAGTGAGAGAAAAGTGATACAGGGATGTAAGGAGGAATGTGAGTGACAGTGTGACCGTTTGATACGGTAATGAGTGACGAAGTTCAACAGAGTGTAGTTTCTGGGCCCTGAATGATGACCCGATAACTGTTTTTGCTAGAGTTAGCGAGAAAGAGAGAGAGAGAGAGAGGAGAACGAGAGAGGAGTTTGTGATACTCCAAATTACTTCCTCTCTCTCTCTCTTTAACTATTCTTCATGAGAAAGCATGAACTGAGGCATGGCCTTCCGATTCCTCCGTCACATATGAATTGATTACTATCATTTCCCCTTTTTGTTTTTTGTTTGAAGATAACTTGCTCCTCTGGTCTAAAGCCCCTTTCAGGTGAATATTCTTGTCTAAGGACCAAAATGATTCTCCGAAGAGAGTTCTCCTACTACCTCCTGCAGGTTAGAATCGTCCGAAGAGGTTATCCTAGGTTATCCTACACAAGTATGTAATTCGGAAAATTCAGCTTTTATTGCTGGTTCATTTGTTCACTTCCTTCAAAATCATAAATGTATTTTGAATTGAACACGATTTCTTGAAGTTTTTTACCCGTACAAGTAAACTTTTTTGTAGAATGATTAGGTTAAAATCGAAAATTTAGTTGTACATTCCTTCCTTCATGCTGGTTATCGTGTCCTGGGTCTCTTTCTGGCTGGACAAGGACTCGGTGCCTGCGCGAGTCACCCTCGGTTCGTTAATCTAACTGTCGCAAACAAGTCATTGGTCATAGGATATTGATCAGTTATTTATCGCAGGGTATCGAACAGTTATTGATCGCAGAATTCAAACAGTTCTTGATCGCAGTACATGTGTTGTATGGACCGTGACATGTGCGTCATACTGCGCGCGTGAGTATTTCAATTCGTTAGAGCATCGCCCGGAAAGCGAAGTTAGCAGGTTCAGATCTTGTCTACAACACGGCTTTTGTTCTTGTTTTCCCGGCCATGATCGCTCCTCAACTCTTAATAAAGACAGGTCACTCTAAAAAGGGAGAAGGAGTCGATACTTTAAATTACAAGAGTCGATCAGTTATGATGGCGGTATATCGATTAGTTATGAACCGCAGAATATCGATTAGTTTTCGATCACAACTCTTTATCCTGATAAGACTGAACCAAACCAACCTTACGCTGATAACTGATGGTGAATAACATGGAGAAGTTTGATCCACTTATTTCAAAAGGTTTCTCACTATCAAAAACTCTATTTTCAATTATTGCTCTTCATGGATGGCCACTTTTCTCTTTGCAGGAGTAACGACTCTGCTGACAATGACAACTCAGGTTAGTTTTTTTTTTGTTGAAAAGACCTCAAAGATTCTGTTTGTGCTCTGAAAGTGTTTCTGAGTGTAACTAGTTTCCCTTTTGCAGAGCTCGGGAATCAATTCAAAACTGCCGCCCGTCAGTTACACAAAGGCAAGTGCACGAGAAAAAAACTCGCTTTCTTTGGCTGAGGGAATTTTTTCGCTCAAAGAAAGAAAATGAGGAAGGAAAAGCGGGCAAATGACATAAGATTGACACGATTAGTGTGTACTTGAATACTTAAATGCGTAGTGCAGAATAGGAATATCGTTATGATCTAAGAAATGCATTTCCGAGGTTCGTTTTTCTGAAAAAAGAGACGGAAAGAAAGTGATAAAGAACATAAATTCTTGTCAACAAAATGGAACGGAAACAATAATAAAAAAAAAGAAAATTAAAACCGTTTCGAGAAGGAAAAATAAAGAGAGGAAAAAAGAGTAAGAGAGAGAAAAGAGAGAAAGAAAAAGAGAAGATAGAGATAAATAGAAGAAAAAAAAGGTTTCAAATGGTTTACTTGTTTTACTTTTCTATAATTTTTTGTTTGTTTTTACTTTTAATTTTTTTATACATTAGCATAATTATTCTCCATGATGTTACGATAAGAGTCACCGTTTATGTTCGTACGCATGAAAACGTATGTTTGAAATCTTTGATGGTTTTCTTTGATCTTTGATAAAAATTTTCTCGAAAAATTGAAAATTTTATACTGTTTTCGAAACTTTAAAAACCCAAAGGTGTACCTGAATCCTTTATTTCTAAAATACGAACTGCTCATAACTAATGGATCATGCAACCTTTTCTTAGTCGAAAAAGGATAGCACATGTACGTATGCACTTTGAAGACAAAAATCTTTTCAAACTGCTTTATGGCTTCATAGATCTGGGCGTCATGCTTTTCGACAGTAAGTTTTTGAAACATCAGCTTTTACGCTTTAGTTTGACCTACTTTGTCAGTGTTTATAACACTGGAAGAGCAACAGTCGATTTAAGACCAATCCCGCATCCATTTTTTCTCTGCAAAGTAAGCCAGTTGGTTGTTTCTCTCATATAAGAGTACACGTGTTGGATTTTTTTTGATTAAAGGTTTATTTCAAATAGTTATTTGAAACTGCAACTGTGTTGTAGTTTTCAACAAACCAGCTGAATCCAAAGTTTTTTGTGCTTGGCTCAAACTTGGCTTTTTTTACTCCCATTGCATTTCCATTTTTCTCTTTCAACTTATCTGAACTTAGTTGACAAACTCGCCCATTTTCCGTTCAATTTTTTCTCCAAATTCTAAATTCTTCTAACCCTTTTTCCCAAGGTGTCATCGGCCAGAATTACACTTCATTTTTTGTAGCCAATTACACTTATACATATATAATGTAACCCTTTAATTTTCAACTCAGTTTTCGTTTTTTTTCTCGAAGAGTAAAAAAACACAACTAATACTTTTTCTCTTTTTTTGTTTTTTTCTGGTTATTCAAATGGACCCGACTGTTTCTCTCTTCATATTGCATCAGTATCTTATACTTAAACCGTTAAAATTAAACTATTCTACGTATTAGTCTTCAATTAAACTTCAGTCAAATCATTCAAAACAGCAATCGGTAAGCTATAAAACGATCCTAATATTCTCGATTCCAGACCCACTTACCTCTTTTTCCTCGACTTACCTCTTTTGCTCACCTTTGAAAAGTGTCACGCCTTGGTGTTGATACGAATCACTCCTCTATTTGATCCCCTACCTGCCCCTTCCGAAATCACCCTCGCGATAAAGTATTATTATTATTATTATTATCTGCTTTTTTATCCATAGTATGTAGTGCGAATTGTTCTTGCACTATCGGTCAGAAAATAGAGATATGTAGCTGAGTTCGGTCCCAAGCCGTGAACTACCTTCTGTTGGAGTGAGAGTTTATTAATGTTTCGTCTGTTTTGATTATAAAATTCAGTTTTGCTACGCGGTTCCTCCGTTTTCGTTTTTTCCTGCTCTTTTTTCTTGCGTATTCTACTTCTCTTTACGTGGTAGGAAGTTCCTCTTCTGGCGATTTGGCTTTTTTCCGTGGAAACAACAAAAAACTTCCTTCTTGGTTCCTTGTGGTAACTGCTAGTCAAAACAACTCTTTTCCTTCTTTTTTCACTCTTCCTATAATTATCTCTCTTTTTCTCTCCCTCTCTCTCTTTTGCTTTCTTTCTCTCACTCCCTCTCTTTTCCTCTTTCAATGTCTCTAACATAAGTTTTCCTCGTTTTCTCAGCAGCCTCTTCAACTTTTTGTGCCTTTTCAGATGCTTATTTTGAAGGCAGAGTAGCCTGGAAATAGTGTGAAGATGGAAGAGGGGGTGCTCAAGAAAAGTAGGGACAAGAGAAGGGACTAATTGCTCACTACTGGAAAACTAATTGCTCACTACTGGAAAACTTTAGATTCAAACAGAGGTTGGAGGGGTAAAACTTCGTCAAAAGTTCAAAACAAAGTTTTCGGTGTATGTACCTTTCTTTGATTTTCGTTAAGCGAAGTTCAATGCTAAGATACTTTGCGGAAAAATGAACAGCAGTTATTTTTTTGAGAATTTTTTTATTGCTTGTTTTCTTGCAACAAAAAAGCTATAAATTTTGTTAGATATGAAAGAAACATCAATTTGTATTTTTCACCCTTGACCAAACACATGATTTTGAAAAGGTGTTCAGTAAATTCGATGTTGTCTTCGCTTTACTAAAACTGTAAAAAAAATTTTTAGAACAAAGTAGAATTCGAACCTTATTTCATGTCAATGAAGCTCTAGATTTTTTGGAACCCAAAAATCTTCTCTGAATACCATGTAAACTGAACCAACACGTAGATGGGGAACAAGAATAAGTTAATGAATCAATAAGTTAGCTAATAAACTTTCAGTGACTTTCAGGCGATCGATGTCTGGATTGGTGTTTGCTTGGCCTTCATCTTCGGAGCTCTACTGGAGTTCGCCCTGGTTAACTATGCTGCCCGGAAGGATATGACCACTTGCAACCAACGAATAGTCAGAGACTTAGATAATTTCAAGAAAAAGCCAAATTTTGACTTGAAAATATAAAAATGTTTATAAGGTTTCCATTCTTTCAAAACAAGGATAAAAATTAACAAAGATTCGTTGCATTCCAATGGGGGTAAAATTGATGTTTTTTCCCTAAATTATTGTTTATTCGTTAATGTCTTTTTGGTGTGTTGATGTGTTCTTTTATATTTATGATTACTGTCTTATATATAGGTAAATAGTTTATAAAATTTCATGCGGTTACACTATTATTTTTTAAAAGTTGGTGCTGAGTTAAACGCATTTGAGGAAGACAATACACTTATTTGCTGTGTCGTGCCTTTTTGAATACGCTGTTGAAGAGACAAGATGGGTCCGAACGTTTCGCTTCATCAAAGCATCTTCAGCGAATAGATATCATCTAAATAACAATGTTGTATATATCTATTCGCTGAAGATGCTTTGATAACGCGAAACGTTCGGACCCATCTTGTCTCTTCAACAGCGCATTCAAAAAGGCACGACACAGCAAATAAGTGTATCATTTTTTATATTACGTGTAACAATGTAAGACATGGACAAACCGAAATTTAGATTATGATTAGAACGGTTCGGAAAAATGTGTCCAAATTTCGCTTTAACTGCGTTCAACCATCGTGATAAGTTAAGTTTTGAAAAAAAAGAAAATAGAGAAACTACCGCTTTTTTGTTGGCTAGCTTGGGAACCGAGCACGCTTTTCGAGAGCGGCGAAGCTCTAGCGATTAAACCAGTATCTTATATGTCCTATACATATATTTACATGCGTTATATTCCGTGTAATGGTGTTCTTCTCAACAGTGAAGTATTGAAGCTTTTTCTAACCATGAATGTTCTATTTATCGAAGAAAGGTGAAAAAACTACCTTTTTTCCATTTCCAACGAACGTTCGGCCGCGATCAAGAATATCGAGGATGGAGGAATCCTTTCATTATAAAACGGACTTAACGTGTATGCAGAGCTATTTCACATGATCGATCATCTAACAAGAGAATCAACTGACAGAACGTGTCTATACCAGAAGGGGCGTGTTTATAGGCGTGTTTATACCAAAGTCAATTTGATGTCAGATGAAGCAGCTACCTCCGGACGCGAGTGGTGGCTACCGCCAGCTGCACGCATCCATTCCACCGCGTTCCTCCTTCTGCTGCCGCATCTTTGTCCGTCGCTACAAGGAGCGCTCCAAGCGGATCGACGTCGTTTCCCGCGTTGTCTTTCCCATCGGATACACTTGTTTCAATAGTCAGCCAGCATTTCTTCTTCATACTGTTTTGTTTTTCAACCCGAGTTATCGTGTACGGGTGTGATTTAATGATAGAGAGCGCGAATCTGGACTGAAGAGCCCCAAGTTCAACTTACATCCTCGAACAGATCGAGCCTAGGGATCAGGCTTGTTCGAGAAAAAAAATGTCGAAAAAAACCGGAAAAACCAAAAAAAACGAAAAACGAAAAATGTGCAACCCTGGTGAGGATGAGTTCATGAAAAAGTTCGAATACGTTTGGGTTTTTTGATGAGATAAACCGGAGAAATTATTCCTCGTAGTTGAAAACGGTACGGGGTACGCGTTTCGCTGAGATTACATATTCTAGTGGAGCCAATGGCTAACCTATAAAAAAACAAACTTATATGCTAGTATGTATAGTGGAAAGTCAGATATGTGCAAACAATACCAAATTTAAACCGTAATCTTTACCGTTTCGGTTTGACTGGATCTGTCTGAGATGAACTCGGGGCCCTCGAAATCTACATCAGTCGAATACATTAAGCTTGTGTAACACCCGGACTTAATGATTATAGATACTAAAATGGTTTAACTTTTTCAATTCGATATTTTCATGCACAAATTAAACGGGACTCGGGAAATAATGACGTGAGTACTACTATTCGAATATAAAAACGGTTTCTGGTTAAAAAAATACGATTAGGAACCGGTTATCGGATCCCTGAATAAATCCTGGTTCAGTTTGAAAAAGAGACCGATTAGAGATGCGGCCGCACAGGGCTGTGACGGCCCGAATTATTTCATATCGTATCATACATTCAGAACTTTCGGAACTTTTATTCGGTTTAAGATATTTTTAAAATGTTTATTGGACCAAAAAGTTAAATTTACTGCTTTCCTGTTAAATCTAATTGGGGGAGGGGGGGACTTGAACTGTAGCGCACTCACACTCCCGGAAAGAGGTAGAGACGGAATCCCGCCTGGTTGAGTAGTTTTTCCCACCAGGGAGTTTTATAACATTATATCGTAGCAACTATTTCAGAACTGTACGAATAAGAATTTTTTTAATTTCAGTATTATACTGGGCTGTCTACCTCGTGTGATACCAGCTGGGAGAAGACGAATTTCCGTCCTTCCCCTACTTTGCTTTTTAAGGCTCGAGAGAGCATTCAGGCCCTATTCTCACCCATAACTGTTCTCTTTCCCCCGAGAATCTGCCATTGTTCTCTTTTTTGTCGGATGGCCGTGCATTCCGATCGACTTTTGATCCCCTCCATAGAAGGCCGCTCTTGTTTGCGTTGATGTGCACCATATCCGTTGTGTGTTGGCATGGACCGATTTTGATTGCTCATGATGTCATCACATCTGTACAAAACCTAACTTTTTAACCTGATTCATGAGTTAATAACTAGTAAGTTTTTTAACAATTGATCTAACTGTTTCTTTCTTTTGTCACGTATTGATTCAGGGTTCTTTGTATCAATTTTATCGATTCTTGTTACCACCTCACGCCCAGTATGAAATCCGGAAAGCCAAAGATAGAAGTAAAGCAAACCATGTGTCTTTACTCTTTTGTGTCTAACTCTTTTTCTCTTTTTCTGTATCTGTCTGTCTTTCTATCTCTCTCTTTTCTCTCTCTGTCTTTCTATCTCTCTCTCTCTTTGCTCTCAACTCTCTCTTTTTCTCTCTCTGTCTTTCTCTCCCTGTCTCAGCGTTTTTATTCTTTATCTTTGTTCTGCTGCTCTTTTAGGAACTTCTTCTTTTTTGTTTCAAGTTTGTGTGTATATTATAGGTATTTATGGTACATTCATAGGTACATTCATAGGTACTCTGTCTTCTTTGTCTTTTTCTGTCTCCGTAGAGGTGATAGCCAGAAGCTCTCCCAAAAAAGCTGAAGACCCAACTCTTCCATGTAGGACAATGGGAGAATATGTTACATGAGAGCATGCTGTTGCTGTGTAACTGCTTTAATCCATTGAATGAGGCATGCATCTTAATGTTGTTGCATTTCTTCTGTCTTTCTTTTCCCGATTTATCTGCCTTTTTATCTTCTTTTTTGATCTCTATCACTCTTCACAAACCTTGATCTCTCTAATGACCCGTAATTATGATAAATAACTGCATAGTTAATTTGTAAACTTTCTCAGTTAGGACCATTCTCTCACATAGGATGTATGAGCACTACGGCATACACATATATGAGTTATACTATTTTCTAGAGCTTTTTTTTTCGATTAAAAAATACTATTTTCTTGCAAAATAAATACAGCATTTTTTGAAACTGCAAAGAAGTAGCGTTAAATTGTAGGGGAATACAGTTGTGCACGGGTGAAACTGAGGCTCCGCCGTGAATATAGGTTGGTGAAATTTTTGTTCCTCTTCCCCAGCTACTTTCGTCTTGATAACTTCATTAAGAAGACCGTTCACCGCTATGAATCTTTTTGTTAATCAAAGCAGTGAAAGTCTAGCTTTCCTTAAAAACCACCCAGAAAATACGTAATTTATAAAATCGTTCAAAGCAAAATTACTACCGGTCACCGCAAAAAAAGTTTCTACTATTATTTTTCCCAGAAAAAAACGGATTGGAGTTCGTTAGTTTTTCTTGAAAGCTGATTCTAGTCTCATGGGATTATTTTTCTGTTTACTCATTCAAAAAAAAGCTGGAATTTTATTTAAGGTTTGTTTGTATACATGACGAATTGAATTGTCAAACGTGGTTTTCTTAGAAGACAAACTCATTACTACTATAAGCACTATGAAGGCTCTTGTAGACAGACAGTTTTAGCACAGGCAAAACAAAGTCTCGATGCATTCACACAAAAATAGTGGCCACCTAAAACTCTCTCTACGGCAACAATTAAAATATTCGCAGTAAGAGACCAAGATGGAGAAAAGAATAGATAGAAAGGAATAGATAGAGAGAGCATAATGAAAATGAGTCTCTTTTTTACAGCTACTATTTAATTCAATTATACATTCCTTGCATCATGCTTGTCGTCGTCTCGTGGGTTTCTTTCTGGCTCGACAAGGTTAGGCTTTCTATTTGAGGGACATCGAAAAAATTCGTTTTCCTTGTTTTTTTGCGAGTAAGCTACTAAGTATGTCTCATAAAATCTTAATATTATAGAAAGTTCTAATGGTGTTCCATTATTAACAAGATCTAACCAGTACATTCTGAGAAGAATTTCTAGTTCAAACACAACGCGAAAAAATTATCTTTTGAACAAAAGTTTTCGACAGGACGCAGTGCCTGCTCGAGTTTCTTTGGGTGTCACTACTCTCTTGACGATGACAACGCAAGCCAGTGGTTTGTCTAAAAGTCTCTTTACAATGACAAAGCAGTTTAGTAATTTGTCTATCACTCTCTAGACAAAAGTAAAACGGAATTCCATGACTTGTCCCTCACTCTCTTGAAAATGACAATGCACGCCACTGATTCGTTTCTCATTTTATCGAAAATTACAACATAAGCAGGTAGTTTCTCTGAATCTCTATGTAATGACAACGCAATTTAGTGTTTTATCTCTTACCCTCTTAACAATAACAATTTATCAAAACAGTGGTTTGTCCCTTACTTTCTTGATAATGACAACTCGAGACAAAAATGACAACTTTTGTTTCGAACTTTCTTAAGAATGATCATTAAAGCCAGTGGGTTGTCTGTCACTATTTTGACTATGACTGCGGGCCATGGTAATGCCTCTCATCCTAGTTTCTTGTTTTTTTAATGATTATTTTCTGTGACTTCAAATACATCTCGAGCTATTTTTCGTCATTCACTGATGAAGTTATAGTTTATGTTTGTGTCTGCCTGAAAATTCAGTCTGCAAGAATGTCGCTCGCTCATTTCCAATCAAATTACTCTATGGAAAGTGTAAAAGGCAAAAAGTTAAACTTTTTGGAAAGTTCGTTTTTTGTTTGAAAGCACATCGTAATTTTAAATTCGCTCTCTTCATTTATTATATTGAATTATGGCAGAAATCATTTCATTCATGAAGACAAATTGAAGTTTTTTTGTTGAAATTTTCAGGTATAAATTCAAAACTTCCTCCTGTGTCATATATAAAGGTGAGTCGAGTTATGCAAGAATCCTCAAGTTATAGATACAGTTACATACACATTTAAAACATAAGTACAATGTACAGTTGTCTATACCACGCACATAAGTACGCATACTTTTAATCTAAGAAAAAAATTTTTTTGCAAAGCTTAGAGTCCTAATCTATTGGTGATACCAAATCTGTATGTATTTTGAAGATATTATTCGTCGAAATAAAAACTTTCTTGCTAGAATCCTAATATATTGGTGATGCTAAAAATTATTTGATGATTCATTGTTTCTGAATAATTGTATACAGGATCACTAAGAAGTATTTTTTATAGTTTTTAGAGGAAGAAACTAAAACTATAGTTTTTGAGTAAGAAAAAACACTTAGATTTTTTTAAAACTTGAGTATTTGAGAGAGAAAAAACACGTTTTTTTTAAAGAAAAAATCTAAAATCACTAAAAATTTGCAGTCAATAACCATTTTATGTCACACACAATCCATGCTTCTCATTAAGTCTTTTTTGGTATCTATCGTCTTGTTTATACTTTCTATACGCTTCGATTGAAGAAAATAAATTAATCTTTGAGAAAGTTTAGTGGATTTGAGGCTGTCGATATCTGGATAGGTGTGTGCTTGGCCTTCATCTTCGGTGCTCTTCTCGAATATGCTGTTGTAAACTATTACGGAAGAAAAGAGTTTCTTAAAAAGGTTGGTGATGGTTTCTGGAAAGTGTTTAGAATCGTTTTGTACTGTTTTGAAATGTAAAAAAGCTTAATCCATTAGCCAAACTATCTAATAACCAGTTAAGGAGTGGATTCTCAGAATCCAACATCACTATCGTCTTTCTCTTCTTTCTGACTAATAAATTTTTTCTGTCCTATATAAAAAATGGTGTTCTAACTAATTATGCTTCGATGATCGGGAATAATTTGAAATCGGAAGACAATTTGTTCTATAAAACCCTATTAATTACTTTTACTCGAACATACACCGTTGAAAACATCAAGTCAAAATCTGTTCTGATTTGTCAGTAAAAAAACGAGTTACTCTTTTTCTGCAGGAAAATCAGAAAGAGGCAGAAATTGTACTAGAAACCGAAACTTTATTCAGCTCTGTGAATTTTGTTGAATGCTCAGAGATGAGACATTTCTCTTATTTGTAGGTCGCCTGCTTCTCTTATTTTGTAGGTCGCCTGCTTCTCTTGTTTTGTAGGTCGCCTGCTCAGGGTCGATTCTTGAACGCTTATTTTGTGAATTATCAGTATCTTCGTTGAATTAGAAAACGATTACATTTTTCTTGAGAAACTTGAAACGTATAAAAAAATTTCAAAATTTCACTCTGAATACTAATGGTTAGACTGTTCAATGTCTGTCTAAGGAGTAATTGTCGCTCTTGCTTTGACTGAAGATGATTCCCTAAAAAAATTAATTCAAACCTTTTTGAAACAAAAATTATGATGAAAAGAATCGTTCGTTCTTCGATAAACTGTACTAATACTGTATGTACATACAGTTTTGAAGAGACTTTAAAAAATTCCGCATAAAGTCTCCATTTTTCCCTTTCAACTCTCAGAATTCATTCTCATGAATCATTCTCTGCAACTGCACGTCTTCGACCCTATTCCTGACTTCCGGCTCGGGTTTTGGAATTCTAGACACATCTCAAGGGTCGAAATGTACTATCTTTAACCCCCCTCTCGTACTCTAATCCTAGTTTTCACTCATTTCGCATTACACATACATACATGGGGATGCTATTCGAAGAGCTCCACACAGAGAATACCAAAGGCCCGCCCGTCTCAGCTTAGAGTTACAAAAGGCTTCTGGCGTAACCCTTAAAATGTTTCAGGACAAAACTTTCTAGAATTGTAGTGACTCATTCTGAATTCACTTATCTACAAATATTTATCTACAAATAACAAACATATAAATAGAAAACCAAGTCTTTTGTCATGCAATAGTTTTCTTATTTACTCGGAACTTTTCCAAAAATAAAAAAAAACATGCAAATTAGGCTTTATATTCTCTTTGCAGGAAAAAGTCAAAAAGGAAATTCTGCGGATAGAAGACTGTGTCTGCCCGTCGGATCGACCGGCGCTCCGTTTGGACCTATCTGCCTACCGTAAGCGAAGCTGGAGACCGCGAATGCCCAAATGCTTCGGCATCTTTGGAAGCGGAACGGATTTGTCGAGGAAAGTCGATCTGATCTCACGGATTACATTTCCTTCCCTGTTTTGCTTCTTTCTTGGTTGGTTTTCACCAGTTTTCAACCCCCTTTTTTTTCTTTTTTTCAATCCCCCCGTTTTCACCAGTTTTCAATCCCCGTATGAAGAAGAGAATAGGAGGAATTTAACACAGCAACTCTATTGATATATAGCAAAAGCTCTACTTTTGTTCAAGCCAATAAAAAAACAGGTTTTGATTGAGCGTAACGCTTTGAAAACGCTTTGAAAACGAAGGCAACTCCAAATATCGCTTTTGATCGCTTGGATGACCTATAAAAGAAACTGAACCAAAAAATTTTTTCAAATTTGAATAGTATGACCTATTGGTTGATAAGGTCTCGTTTTTTTAACCGAACGGCCTCTTTAGCTCAACCTTAGCCTGAAATTGAGCCGAAACTTAGATGGAAAACAGTTTTTACTGGCAGAAACTAAAATAGAGCCATTCACTTATGCAGTATTTTCTTGTTTCGAATTAACCATGTTTTAGTTTAACAAACTGGTTTTTCCTCTTTTTAAATTTTAGTTATACACGGATGAAACGTTTACATAAACTAGTAAAAGACAACAAAAAATTGAAACAATTGTCTAAGCAATGAGTTTTGAGCAAGGATCTCTAGATTCGAAGAGAAAAGTCTTCAATCGAAGAACATGAATCAAAAAACTGATTTTGAAAGAAAGCTGATAATGAAATCCACTCGGTTCAGCCTTCTACTATTGCTTTTACGTCACGCAAGATGAGGTACATCGTCGCTGACTGTCTTTCAACTACTTCCGCCATACGAGAATTCTCCTCCCCACTTTGTTTATGGAGAATCAACGTTGTTTGTACAGAATGATAAATATTGGATTTCGTTGATTTTCTGAACGCACGATTCGCTAAGGCCGTTCGATGGGGAAGAGGCAGGTACATAATTCACGATTCGCTAAGGCCGTTCGATGGGGGAAGAGGCAGGTACATAATTCACGATTCGCTAAGGCCGTTCGATGGGGGAAGAGGCAGGTACATAATTCCACCAAGTTATTACACTGTAATGGATACATGGAACAGAGAAAATCTTTTAATCTAAAACAGTACCTTCACTGAAATAACCCGAGAAATTTCCAAAAGTCTGTAAGTTTACTGGAAAGTCTGAAATGGGACTTCGATCAAGCAAAGTGTTTATAATATATGATTGTCTCTCTCTCTCTCTCTCTCTCTCTCTCTCTCTCTCTCTATCTCTCTCTATCTCTCTCTCTCTCTCTCTCTCTCTCTCTCTCTCTCTCTCTCTCTCTCTCTCTCCTTATCTATCTCTCCCGCTCCTTTTGCTCTCTCTACCCTCTCTCTCTTTTTCTTTCTCACTGTCTCAATCTTTCTCTTTAAGTGTATTTTGTTTCTCTCTTTTTTCTCTCTCTCTCTCTATCTTTCTTTTCCTCTCTTTACTGGGAAACTTGTGGCAGTGACTAATCGTTTCATAAATTGAAAAAAATTTAATATAGTTTTTTTTCTTCAAACTTTGAACAATCACGTTTTTTCAAGTACGAACGAAGCTGTAATACGCGATATTTGCTACAACAAAGAAAAAAGACTAATTTTTTTCAAAAATTTTTTCAACGATTTTCTGCTTTAATTTGAACTCCGTAAAACTCCGAGTGAAATCGTTAGAAGTTCAGTGCGCTCAATTATGATTTAAGCCACAAATGGTACTTCATTATCTAGATTATTGATTATTCTAAAACTCGCTTTTCTGAACAGCTCATTCCACGGTATATCAAATCTATCCATGATTAAATCACATCGAAATATTCGTTTAGAATTTAATGAATCATCCTGTTAATTACAGAAGTACGATAAATATAACTGTAATGGGGTCACGATAAATATAACTGTAATGGGGTCACGATAAATATAACTGTAATGGGGTCACGTAAGCAGAGTGGAGTCTTTGAGACATTAGTGGTGTCAAACGCAGTCGTTAACACATTATCGTTTCTTTAAAGGAAGTTGGTGTTTTGATTCATTTTAATCTTTTGGACAATGTTTGCGTATTTTCAGAGCAAGGGGTAAGTAGAAAAGTCACTAAGAGAATTTATGAGCACCAAGCTATCTAGAATACTTTCATGTTATATCACAAGTGAGAAATACATAAAATGAAACGTTGAGTTTTCATTATCTCAATGCAGATCAATTTAGTCCAAACCTTTATTCAAGTTTTATTCAGAGTTTTTAAATAAAGGTTGAAAAATTTACGTTCATTAACAATTTTTCAAAATATTAGTGCCTTTTTGCGAAATCAGCAGCAGCGTTCCGGGTTGACTCATAACTTTTTCTTGTGAGAATATTGATTTATGTTTGAGCAGAGCGATTGAACAAGAAGTCCCGTTGCAAAAACCGTGCTGCTCGTAATTCTTCACAGTTTGGGAGCTATTAGCAACTACCGAAGATAGAGTAGTTCAAAAATAGAACTTAAGTAGTTGAGTTGCCGTAATGAGTCAACATTCGAACTTATGAGTCGGAAAAGGTAAAAGTACGTACATTTTAGAATGAACAACAAAATGGGTCCAATTAGAGAGCAGTTGAATTTGTGTTCCCTAAACAAAGTGGGGGTTGGGTCAGAATCAGGTCATACTTTTATAGGCTTCAATTTTGAATAGTAACAGCATGAGTGTCATTTGCCGTGAACCATTTCAAAAAAAGTTTTTTAATACAATTCCAAAAACAAAACAATATGTATATATATATTTTATCTGCATCCGTGAATGCGCATTGGTAATCAAACATCGAAGAAAATAAAAAAAAAAATATAAAAACAATGCTTCAAAAACCGATTTTGAAACTGTGGTATTTCAACAAATCATTCTTCATTCACTCTTCTTCTTTATTCGGTTGCTCAATATCTTTATCGCTCGTTCTAATTATGTTCTTATAATATTTTGCGGAGTCTTCAAAACGCTAAGCGATTCACCAAGACTCTCCAGTGCAACTCCACAGTTTTTCACCCCTTTTTCGAAGCTAGCTCACTTTCAAAACCTTATTCGGTCAACCATGCAAACACTGACTTTTATCAAGTTATCCTCTGACATTCGCTCCGCATTTTCATCAATGAATGATCAAAAATCTGCCTCTTCAATTCCATGAACAAATTTCTTTATCCACATACAAAAGCAGAATTTATCTTATTATTTATTTCTTCATCTACACCATTAGGTGTGACACTAAAAAAGATCGAGAGAACAAATAAGTAATATGCATGAACATAGAGAAAATTTAAGCGGTATCAAAAACTTGAGCTTTCGCGTATTACACAACCATCTTTCTCTTTCTCTCTTATTCTCTCTCTTTCTCCATATTTCTCTCTCTCTCTCTCTCTCTCTCTCTCTCTCTCTCTCTCTCTCTCTCTCTCTCTCTCTCTCTCACTCACTTGAGGCAAACTACTAAGGCCAACTAGTACTGAAGATAAAACGGTGTCAGGAAATACTAACTGTTCGGATGGGGACAATGCTCATGGTTTATTCAAGTCTGAAGACTCATTTATGTATTCATAGAGAGTATAATGACGCTCAGTTGTGATTAAAATGCATGACAACCAGCAAACAAACAAAAAATGGAGACTGTACACGAGCATCATGATCCTTTTTTGTCGACGTTAAACACTGTAAGTTTTTAAATTGAGAAGCAATTCCAACTGCTTCTGATATTAAACTGAACCGATTCAACAGTAACTCGAGGCAACGAATTTCTTTAAATTAGCCAGGCGTCAACTTTGTCGTCTATTTTAGTCCAGGCGTTGTCTGGTTTGCTTAGTCGAGAAAAAAATACAACTAAGTAGCGAATAACTTGCTTGAGGAGCTCAGAAGCGGCAAGAGTTTTGAGATGTTTACAAAGAACAAATGGGGATCCATCAGGTAAGTGAGTATTTGGGGCCATACTTCTTAGCAGAACCTACTCCGACTTCAGCCGGTTTTTTGAAATGCGAAAAGGGAACAGAACTAAGTGAGGCATTGGAAGGATTACAGTGGGACACAACGACAAACACACAAGGGAAAGATATCGCAGAAACACCGTCAAGTTTCCTACTCTCTCCCTCGGTTCACTCAACTCTTATTCATCCCGTTTTCTCTTGGCTTCGAAGAAAACCAACCATTACTCAAGTTTCCACGGTGAGGGAACTATTCAGAAAACGATACAGTTCTATTGTCCTTGTTGTCATTTCGACTTCTATTGTCCTTGTTGTCATTTCGACTTCTATTGTCCTTGTTGTCATTTCGACTTGCTTCTTTCACGAAAAAAGATCTGAGGGATAGAGTTAGAAAAGTAAACAATTCATTTTCTAGCGAGCATATCAAAATGAGAAAGCAAAAGTATAAGCAATTATAGCGATAACTTCCGATGAGGCATTTTGAGAACAGGATAATAATTAAGGAAGTCGAAAACGAGAACATTTTGAGTGTTTGCTTTTCGAGGTTTTTGCGCATGAGTTGAATCGATTGAACTTCAGAGATAAATTTCTCGCGAGTACCATGCGTGACAAAAAGTCATGCGAAGTTTTTTTTAAAAACATCGTAACTAAGGGGAATGCAGAGATTGAGCTCTAGTTTGGAGAAGATAGACTAGACAAGTCTCGCTCCTGAACTAGGAGAACTGCAATCGCTGTCTAACGGCCATATGTCATGTAGCCGTAATAGGCGTTAGGGTATCCACCATATCCTCCGTACGGACCGGGCGGGTATCCTGCGTACGCGCCCGCCGAGTACGTATTGTAGCCGTAAGGCATCATGGCGCCACCGTTCTTGTCATAGAAGTTGGGCATCAGGTAGGTGTCATGCTTCGCTTCGTACGCCTTCTCTTCATCACGCTGAATTTGAGAGATTTAGTCATGCATATGGTTTCCTTATAAACCTTTATTCTTTTCACGCTACTAAATATCCACAGTCGATCTAATCATTCTTCCTCTCTTGAAGCATTGAAGTAGGTCGCGTGCCAAACTTTTTAACGATGCCCTATACTCGTTTATTCTGGTCTGCTCATAAAGCTACTGATATTAAATTTGTAATACAATCTCGAGGACTTTTGAGAAATATGTGGTTGGGAAATTAAGAAGAGAACCAATACTCTTCAGCGAAACACCACAGTTACTTAATCGTTCTGGATAGTTTTCTTGAAGCCCTAACTGTAAACCAAGTTAGCGATAAAACTGAAAAGTTATCCTTAAAAATTTTTTTTAAAAAACAAAACGTTTGAATATTTTTTCTTGTCCGATATACTCTATCAGTGGACCCTACTTCATTGAACGGACCCTTCTCCATCAGAAGATCCTACTTCATCAGGGGAGCCTATTCCATCAGTGGGCACTAATCCATCAGTGGAAACTACTTCATTAGTGAACCCTACTCCATCAAACGGACCCTCCTCCATTAGTAGATCCTACTCCATCAGTGGACCCTACTATATCGGTGGGCCATATCCATCAGTGGACCCTACCCTATCAAACGAACCCTCCTCCATCGGTGAACCCTACTCGATGAAACGGACCCTAAAAAATCAAAGGACACTACTCCATCAGGAGACCCTACTCCATAAGTGGACACTACTCCATCAGTGGACCCTACTCCATCAAACGGACCCTATTCCATCAGTGAACCCTACTCCGGCATTGGACCCTACTCCATCAGTTGACCCTACCTCATCAATGGACCCTACTCCATTAGTGAATCCTACTGCATCAAACGGACCCTCCTCCATCAGTCAACCCTACTGCATCAAACGGACCCTCTTCCATCAGTGAACCCTACTTCATCATTGGACACTACTCCATCAAACGAACTCTACTGCATCAGTGAACCCTACTCTATCATTGAACCCTATTCCATCATTGGAACTTACTCCATCAAACAAATCCTACTGCATCGGTGAACCCTACTCCATCAGTGGAACCTACTCCATCATTGGACCCTACATCAACCTCGGTCGACGCGGAACACCGTTAAAAAGGAAAACGTTTGAGCATCTACTCCTTTTACTACCCACAAAAAGATAAGAAACACATTAAATGTATTCTCTATCCAATGCTTTCAACTTAGCACCATTTTTTTTCCTTACTCAGTGCATACTATCCAACTAGATCTTTTTTTCCAGTCTGACAAACGGACAAACAAATGAAGAAGTGAGTACAAATGATTTCTTCCCTTCTTCTCACTCATACATTTTCCACAAGTGACAAAGGGGCATATCATGCTCTTCTGCATGGATTCCTCCAACTTCTCCTACAAAAGGAAAGGCTCTGTCGTGTTTGTTCCTGTTATGACTGCCTCCTTCCACAGAACAATTACTATATTTTCCCTCCTTCTCTGACTCTCTGTCCAGACATACACAGGGGTCTAAACTCGTTCTGGATGCCTCTAGTTGCCTTTTTCTTAGTGAAGGTATTCCCTATCTCCCGCCCCTCCCCCTAAAACAAGCTCTGAAATAAAGAGAAAAGTTTAAATAATTTGTCAATAGATAAAGACAACAAACTTTTGTAATTCATGTGTAAATTAGGAATTCGAAGATGAATCAGAACTCTAGTATCTTCGAAAAAAACCTACCCCAACTTAGATGATTTGAAAACCAATTTCCGAGCCTTATTTGTTATAAGAAAATGAAGGCAGTCATGTGGGAGAGGTCAAAGTTATTAATCGAGTACGAGAGGTTTGAATCATCAACAAGTTCTAAGGCAATTATTGCCTTCATCTCCACTTTCCCACACTGTCCACCAGCTTGGAAGGAACCGGTCTATATAAGGATTTGAACACCTTGGGAGATTCATTTTCAAACCACATACGATACTCCGATCCCTCCATTCTCTTTACTCTCACTTCGAGAGAAGGTCTCACTGAAGAATCGGGAAATTCATTGAAACTCTTTGAATCATCCTTTACAATTCATTTTTAGTTCCGTGCAAACGGGTTGTTAAAATAAACAATAAGTTGAGATATGCATGAACTTGCATCATAGTGGCTATGTATGTACAGAAAACCGTTGCTAAATAAAGGGGGTCATACAATACTCTAATAGGTAAACATGCTTTTCCCATTCTTTTGTCCCCTCTCTCACTTTCTTTCCGTCTTTGTGTACATGGATGAATACATTTTAAAGCTAAGCTTTTGTTGTGAAGGTCATAAGCAAATTTCGGTGAGACATCAAAAGAGAAAAGGAAGATTTCAAGAGTTTATAGCTGCAGAACAATTAGAAAATTAGAGCAAAAGACATGCTTACTGTCAACGAGATGAAGCGAGCTATTCCATCTCCACTTCTCCTATTATTTCCATTTTGACACTATTTTCTCGCTTCCCCCTCTATGGGCTGGCAAAAAGGCATTCCAAACCATCTGCGAGACCCCTTCTGTCGTCTTATACGTGGTCATAAAAAGATGAAACGCTTTAGAGGCATCTCAGAGGAAGGCGGGTCAAGGTGAGCTACGGGAACATGGAGAGAAAAGGATAGAAATAAAAAAAGATAAAAGAAAGAGAGGGAGAAGAGATAAGCTATAAAGTTGAAGGCTCGAGAGTAGATATACATACATAAATGATGTGTATCTTTAACGAGGTAGGAAGGGGAAATGAAGAGAGACAAAGATAGCGCAGATAAAAATAGGAAGATTTGAATAAAGAGAAGAGGGAATTTAGAGTAAAGATTACACCTTCATGTTGAAATAAGAATATATTGTAGCAAGAAATAACAATCAAAACAGTTGAATAGATGAGACATGGTTCCTCTCAGAGGTTGATAGGAAATAAGAGGAAAAGGAGAAAAACAATGATTAATAGATAGTAAAAACAGATCAAGAGAAGAGATATCAGAGAAGTGAAAAGAGAGAAGATCTAGGAGCTCTTGTTGGTCGCACTCTTATTACAGGCTGTGCTCCACTAGCGATTAGTTGTGAGAAATAATAGAATATGAGGAAAGAATGCAGATCCACAAATTTATGTTGTTGGTGGTTCGTGATAAACTGGGGAGCGGAGAGGGGGGTTCAGATCTTTCTCCCACCTTCTCTTCCCATTCCCCAGAATTGGTTATCATTTCTCATCTCATCGACTATCCAACGTTCATCATTAATTATCATGAACTCAGTGGGAAATTCAGGTGCGATTGATGAAAAGATTTCGATAATAAAACGATTTAAATTAAGGTATGCATTAAACCCCAGCAGTGAAATCCCCTTTCATCGTGGTTCTGAACTCTTTGGAGGGGAGAGATAAGTAAGAAGGGGGAGAGGTGCTCAAATTCCCATCCCACAAACAGCGCGCAGCTTATCGCCTTGATAACATCAAGGAATGTGGAAGGATGAAGATAAGTAAATGGTTCTCTCTTGTAATACCTTCAATACATATCTAGACACCTTTTATACATATCTAGACAGACTCTTGCACTACCTTTTTATACATACATATCTAGACAGACCGCCATAGAAAATCCCCTTATAACCGATTTCTGTTGTTGGAAGTGTAAAGATTGGAACCTATCGAAAAAGTTATACAAATTTAAGTGAGCTTCTATGTATTGTAAATGAAAACCTTCATAGCACACTTGGCGAATAGCATGAGCATCGCGGCGATCAACACGAATCCAATGCCGAACCAGGACGCGCCATAGGAGAGTCCGAACTGAGCTCGTGTCGTCTGCTTCAACACCTAAAGTTCCACTATCTCATGAATGGAGAGATGAGAGTTTCAATTAAGGACCAAAAATTCTCTAGTGGTAGTAGGCGACCAAAAATCGGGAAAATTGAAAGTAAAGGTATTTTGTATCTTTAATTAGAAAGTTTTTTTTCTTCATAAATTGGGTTCGTTTTTCTAACCGTAAAAAAATTCTGAAATGCTGACGTACAAGAGTTGTCGGAAAAAGAGGAGTTTTGCAAATGCCTGTGCAATTCTGTATCCTTTACGTATGGTATACTCTCTCTATGGTATACTATGGTATATGGTATGGTATACATACTATGGTATACATACAGTCTCTCTATTGCTATGTTCCAAGACGTATGGTATACTCTCTCTATGGTATACTATGGTATATGGTATGGTATACATACTATGGTATACATACAGTCTCTCTATTGCTATGTTCCAAGACGTATGGTATACTCTCTCTATGGTATACTATGGTATATGGTATGGTATACATACTATGGTATACATACAGTCTCTCTATTGCTATGTTCCAAAGAACTAGAAGATTAATTTTTTAAGAAGTAAAAACTTTTATATCCAACTTGCTGACTCTATTATTGACTTGATAAGAAAAAAATCACAAATAATTTAGTGAGTGAGTGCACTTCTGATGGGATAGATTCGAAACCAAAAGCTAAATACCGCAATAAATCATCATCACAAAACTCTTCCGGTACTTTTTTGCTTCGTGTGGTAAGGCGCTCGTGGGCTTTAAACGCTTCGGTTTCAATTTTTTTTCTTCATTGATGTTCATTTTGAGCATCAGGGACTCTGGTTCTTGCAACAAAAAAAATTTTTTACAAAAAAAATTTTCATTATTTTTACAAAAATAAATGGCTCAACTGTAGTTTCAGTCACCCCCAAAGTCTTTATTTTTTTACTTTTTTACTTCGTGTGGCAAAGAAAATTTTGGGGAAAGGAAAGGGGGGAGGGGGAGAGGGGTTTACCTAAGCAGGAAAGGGAGGGGGGCCCTAAAGGAGGAAGGAAGGAGGAAGAGGGCCCTACCTAAGCAAGGGGGGGGTAGGGGCCCTAGGGGGGAGGGGGGAGGAAAAAGGGGGGCCCTAAAGGGGGGAAGGGGGCCCTAAGGAGAAAGGGGGGAAGGGAGTTTTCATGAACAAAAAAAATGAAGAAAAATTTTTTTGCAAGAACCAGCCGCGACATTAATCTCTGAACGATGAGATCATCGGTGCGATGACCTCATGTCATTCAAATTAGGCGAAAATTTTGAAAAATGTTGGAAGAAAAAAGTGGTAACAAGAAGAAAAAATGTTGGGTACAAAGTTTCGGGGTACGAAATGTCGCGGTACGAAGTGTCGAGAATACAACAAAAAACAAAAATTTTAATGAAATGTTCAACAACAAAAAAGTGAAATGGTTTTTAAGTACGGAAACAAATTAGATTGCGATTAGTTAGTATTTTAAGATTCATTTGGAGAGCAAGACAACATGTGAAATCTCATTTTCTCGTACTTTAAGATGTTATTTCGCGTGCTCTCGCAAGATCATCTCATACCTCACTGATCCAACATTTTTTTGCCTAAAAAGTGCGAGAGCCATGATCTCATCGTGAAAAATTTCAGTTGTATTAACACTGACTCGATGATCTCATTCATCGAGCAATGATGTCATCTTTACAGATACATCGTCGATCACTCAACTTTTTTCGAGAGATTAATGTCGCGGCAGAGTCCCTGATGCTCAAAATGAACATCTATGAAAAAAAATTGAAACCGAAGCGTTTAAAGTCCACGAGCGCCCTACCACACGAAGTAAAAAAGTGCCACTCTTCCCTCTGGAT
>OZ057409.1:13015465-13040802 GCA_964056735.1 Allodiplogaster pararmata | reverse complement strand
CATCTCATTCGGTTGTTCACGGAAAAACGGAAAGGGAAGAGAAGCATGAAGAAATGCTGGATAAAAATTACCAGAGAGCAGGAAAAGTTAGAGACTCCAAAGATCGAAAGAAAATACAGTCAGCAGATAGCAATGAGAAATCATGGTTCAAGACAAAAGACGAGATTGAAACAATCGCGCATGACAGCACGCGAAACTAGAGGCGACAAAGAGAAACATGAAAGTGGGAAAATGAGCGAGAGACCAGGATGAACGGATAGAAAGAGAGAAAGAGAAAAGTCAGAAAAAAGATCAAGAGAAAGAGAATGAGCAAGAAAGAGAGACGGATGGAGAAGGGGAAAGAAAAAGAGAGAGAAATAGAGAAAGAAAAAAATAAACGAAGAAGGAGAGAGATGAAGATAGAGAGAGGTAGAGAGAGAGAAAGATATATAGAGAGAAATAGATACAGGAGAAAACTAAAAAAGCTATGCGTGATGGTCTGATTTAGGCAGCATATACAGGCCGTGGTGATGAGAACAATACCAGCCTAGAGCAAGTGGATTACAAGGGCTTCTTCACGTACACCATCTTTTTTCTCGTGTTGGTTTTTGCGGAAGACAATAAAAAAGTAGGAAGTGTAGAATAAATAGAGAAAAAAAGAAAAAGAGAAAGACTACGAGGCAGCAGAAAATTTTGAAGAAAAATAGAGAGAGAAATAGATTTAAAGAGACACAGCGTGAGGAACAGAAAGAGAGAGAGAAAGAGAGAGAAATGGAGAGAAAGAGAGACTGAAGAGGCATCAATACTACCCCATGATCCTTTACTACTCCAATAGCGAGAAAAACGCGCGAGAGTCGTATCATTGGGAATTTCGAAAGGAAATCATCAAATGCTGAATAAAAAGACTGAAGCTGGAAATGGGCCCTGTTTACTATGTGCGTTCTTCAAAAGGTTCTTCAATGTAGTGACTCCAAGCATGACCCCAATAAAAATGTAACTTATTAGATAAAAAACGTTTCACTTGTTCCGATGATAATTTGTTGCTGATTGATAGTTTTGTGTTTCAAAAACAGGTCTTATCGGCTCCCTTAAACTAAAAAAAGTTTCAAATCTGGACCGTAAAAAATTGTTATCCGAAACCGCTACTTGAAACAAACTTTAAAGTTTTCGAAGATTTGGAAGAACGTGCTTCTTCTAGTGTCAAAAAGAGGTCTCGCCCACTGACTCAGCGTCAAAAAGGTCTTACCGGCTCCCATGACTTGAAGAAAGGCGCTCTTTCTAGCGTCCACCGCTCAAGGTACTGAACGTAATGCCAGGCTGCCATGGCCGCTCCGAGCATCAAAACTGAAAGGGCTTTTTCGTCTCTCTGCTCCACTCAAAGCCAACTGAATTTTTCTTTATTCCTTAATGAAAAAAACTATGATGATCGGTTGGCTTGAAACCATCCACCAATTGAGATATGGAAAAAAGATTCGTCAAAGTTTTTATGATAGAATGAGTTATTAGTTTCCAATCAAGGCAAAATTATGTTTATTTTCATGTTTGTGTATGTATTCTTGTAATTTCTTCCAGAGTTCTCAAATTGCTTTCACCTTATTACATAGACTAACTTTGAATGTATAAAATTTGATGATTTTTCTTGAATCTAAAAAAAATTAACGAGTCTTCTTGAATAAAAAAAATATTTTCTTAACGTTTGTCTTTCTCTGGCGACAACAATTCATGCAGCGGAAGTTGCTGAACGTAATTCTGGCTCAATTTGCAACATTGGAACGTAATTCTATGCATCCAGAGCAAGCGGATGCATGCATAAAAGCGATGACTGGTCTTTTCATAGAAATCGGTCTCATGTTCTCAATGGTCGCATCACTTTTCTTCTCTTTATTTCTCCCCCGGTCTCGCGCGTCACAAATTTGATTTTCCGATGTATACAGACATGGTTAATTTTGAAGCCTTTCGTAGAAATTAGTATTTCACTCGAGGCCGATATAAAAAGTGATGACGAAAAGATGTTTTTTTGTTCGAAAAACATCAGAACTTAGAGAAAAATGTTTTTCAGTGAATGATTTTCGTTGTTCGAACTAAACTAATCCGCGAAGAAAAAGCCAAAATTTTTATTAGTCTAACTATTGATCCGCAGGGGATCTCGGCCAGAGAAAATGGATGCCTGGGTTTGATCCCGCCCGTGGAAAAGCTTATTATATCCGTGTGTTAGTTCACTCAAATACCATCTTAACCAGGCGTGACTGGCTCATAAATATGTAAGTGTGGATTTGTTAATGCATAAATATGTAAGACTACTGGGATATGATAATGGTTGATGGGAGCCGGAACTGGTTCTATTCAAGATTCTAACGATACGGTTTATCTCTATCTTCCATCTTTCAAGGATTGGCCTCTCTCAGGATATCCTTATTCCTCTTTGTTTTAACTTCAAAATGTTTTCGTTCTATTTGGGGCAAACGCCGCGTATCTTTCACTTTGTTGACTTAGGATGAGCAGCTACAGTTTCCATGAGAAATCGGAAAAGGCATCTTTCCTTTTTGATAATCAGCAGTGGGCTCTTTATTGATCAGAAGTCCAATAAGAGCATACAATGCGAGAGAATTATCCAAAATTATTCATACGAAATCTCGGCTGTTCAGCGTTTCACTCGGCATTCGCATCCTCTAAGACTAATTCCGCCTCACCGCATCAATAAGACTTCATTATCGACCTGTGTTTCCCGTCAAATGTCTGTTTGGAACTCTCTTTCATTTGATGTTATCAACGAAGCTAGTAGCCTAAAATTTAGAAAGCAACTTTTTTTTTTCGTTGCCTGTAAATGTGATTGTGTCAGTCTTGTTTCTGATACTTGAATAAGACTTGTAATTTTCATTAGTATCATAGCCTCCCCTTTTTTCCCTTTCACACACCGCCACTAAGCTTAATGTTTAATGTAGTCGATGTATACTTTGTTTATCAGTAATTTGTTTTTGTCTCAAATACTTACATGCTTGGAATAAAGAATGAATGAATGAAAAACAGAACGGCTTAAAAAGCTACGATTGTTCTTGTTTAACTTTTTTTAACTCATTGAAAAAATTGATTTTTAAAACAAAAAGGATCTTTCCCAATTTTTCAGGATGAAACATCTCTTTCGGCGACATATTTGGTGCATACTTGGCAACTCTGTTTCTTATAAAAACGATGTAATGAGGTTTTCATTATACTTTCCTAGAGATTACCACGAGGTTTTCATGAGAAACGTCTGAGATTATCATAAGAATGTCATGAGATTCACCTGAGATTATCATGAGAATGGCCGTCGCGACGATGATACGAGTTGACGTACGCCAGCAACCAGCGATGCCCGTGGCGAGTGAGAGCAAGCCCACGATTATACCTAAAAAGCGCCGGGTTGTGGCATAATGGTAGTGTGCACAGACTATCGTGCAGTGTGGTCACAAGGAAGATCATTTCCCTTCTTTTCGTCCTCCTGAGCGGTTGGCATGTAATGAATCCCCATTCTACCTTTTCGACTTCGAGTCTTTCTGAGTCATTCTCATCGGAAAGCGCATGTGAACCCCGGTGTTTCTCTTTTTGGTTCTGTTTCTCAATCAAATTATCATATAATTTACACACGCTGTTTCAGAAGACTCCGCGTAACAAACACTTCAAACGCTTCATGTTCGATTACGCTCTAGACAGACTAGACAGACTCTAGACAGACTAGACAGACTCTAGACAGACTCAAATAATCAAAGGGTTAAGAAACGCTGGTATTCATTGCGCTAATCTGACTTTTTCTTGCTACCTACTCACCCTATTATTGTCATAAAGCACCCAAGGACTCTGTCAAATGCTATCAGCTTTACAGAGAAACAAGATTGAGAACCAACAAAAAAGACCGGAGTTTTATCAGAGACGATTTAATTCAAGAAAAGAGTATTCAAGCAAATCGTCCTCAAACTACTTGAAAAATCATGGCGATGGTTATTTTGTGAGGAGAAGACCATCCATTTCATAAAATCCCTTACCTGCTGCATGCAACCCTTTATTTGTTGCATGAAGTCCCTTCTTGCATGAAATCTTCTTACTTGTTACATGAGTTTCCCTCCCATGCTGCATAAAACCCCATTCTATGCAGCATGAATTTTCCTCACCTGCAGCATAGAGGACGGCAGCTGCTCTCATGACATAGAGCCGCGTGACCTCCTGGCTGCTCATGCTCGCCTGCTTCGCATCTCCCGGCAGGTAGTCATCATTGAAGACGCACGGCGAAGCAAGATACGTGAAGCTGCCGATATCTGAATCATGTATACTTTTGCAAATTTTCGCCCTTCGAAAGTTTGGCGCTCCTTGTACGATTGCATCCCTTCCCAACAATGTTCTATGTGAAAAAAATTTATTTAAAAAAATTCTAACATATAAGGGAAGAGAAGAAAGAGATAGAGAAGTTTCCATATTAGAAAGAGAAAAAAGAGGAAAGAAATAGAGAGAGACTCTGACATAAAGAGAAAGAAAAAGATTCGATAGAGAAAAAACAGAGATAGAGAGAGAGGAGAGAGATACATACAGATAGAAACAGAGATGTTGCGCCGGTGATTCATTCATAGAGGTCACTCGATCCCTTCATTTCCCCTGCCACAATGACAATTGAGTTGACAGTTCCTCTTCCTTAAGGTCACTCGATCCCTTCATGTCCCCTGCCACAATGACAATTGAGTTGACAGTTCCTCTGCCTTCACCTTCTATTCACGATCTTCTAAAAAGCCAGCCAATGCTGAAAAGACAACTTCCAGCTGGCATGCTTTTTCATTACACGCATCACGTTTTCCTGATAGTCGCCCTCTCATTCTCATCATTTTTCCTTACTCTTTCGCTCTTTTTTCTCATTCTCTTACTCACTCTCTTTCTTTCTGTTTTTTCTATCTGTTTAGCTACCTGTACGGTCTCTCTACCTGCTTATACAGAAACCTTTATATTGCTTTCAATTGATCAAACCACCGCACGGAAATTTTTTTTGTTGAAGATTTATCATCCATCTTCGACCTGAGCATTTGAAGATTTATCATCCATCTTCGACCTCTCTTCTGTCTTAATTGTGAAATCTGGAGTTATGCTCCATTCACGACGCTTTCGCTTCATGAGCATGCGTGACTAAGAGAACGAGGCAATTGAGCCTTTAATAAGCACTATCGCACGGAATAGCAATGTGTCACAGTGGTGTAATGGTTGTTAACACGCTCGCTCCCGGATAGAGGAGAGATGGTTGCATGGGTTCGAGTCCCCCCGGTGACTAGCTTTTTTCCGTGCGGTGGTTTGATCAATTTGTCTTCTCTACCAGGCGTCACTGCCTTAAAACTGTGTAACTGAGCATTTGAAGATTTATCATCCATCTTCGACCTCTCTTATGTCTTAATTGTGAAATCTGGAGTTATGCTCCATTCACGACGCTTTCGCTTCATGAGCATGCGTGACTAAGAGAACGAGGCAATTGAGCCTTTAATAAGCACTATCGCACGGAATAGCAATGTGTCACCGTGGTGTAATGGTTAACACACTCGCTCCCGGATAGAGGAGAGATGGTTGCATGGGTTCGAGTCCCCCCGGTGACTAGATTTTTTTTCCATGCGGTGGTTTGATCAATTTGTCTTCTCTACCAGGCGTCACTGCCTTAAAACTGTGTAACTGAGCATTTGAAGATTTATCATCCATCTTCGACCTCTCTTCTGTCTTAATTGTGAAATCTGGAGTTATGCTCCATTCACGACGCTTTCGCTTCATGAGCATGCGTGACTAAGAGAACGAGGCAATTGAGCCTTTAATAAGCACTATCGCACGGAATAGCAATGTGTCACCGTGGTGTAATGGTTAACACACTCGCTCCCGGATAGAGGAGAGATGGTTGCATGGGTTCGAGTCCCCCCGGTGACTAGATTTTTTTCCATGCGGTGGTTTGATCAATTTGTCTTCTCTACCAGGCGTCACTGCCTTAAAACTGTGTAACTGAGCATTTGAAGATTTATCATCCATCTTCGACCTCTCTTCTGTCTTAATTGTGAAATCTGGAGTTATGCTCCATTCACGACGCTTTCGCTTCATGAGCATGCGTGACTAAGAGAACGAGGCAATTGAGCCTTTATTAAGCACTATCGCACGGAATAGCAATGTGTCACCGTGGTGTAATGGTTAACACGCTCGCTCCCGGATAGAGGAGAGATGGTTGCATGGGTTCGAGTCCCCCCGGTGACTAGATTTTTTTTCCATGCGGTGGTTTGATCAATTTGTCTTCTCTACCAGGCGTCACTGCCTTAAAACTGTGTAACTGAGCATTTGAAGATTGCTTTCAATCATACCTCGATCCTTTCGTTTCCTCATTACATAAATCATGCTTTCAGAACTTTTGGTTCTTCATTTAGTGATCGTTTCGAACTTATTCGTTACTACCTTTGATATCGAATCGTTCAACTGCCAGTTATGTACTTTTTTCAAAATAAATTTGTCACACTGAACAGGTTCGATTCTCATACTTTTCCATTTTCTTTTTCATGATCTTGTTCTTCGAAATGTGATCTTTTTGGAGAAACAAAAGTTCATACGCGTTCGTACATATAATCTCAATAGTAATGTACGATAATAAATATTACAGCCCATCAATTATATAACTCTTGAGTGAGAAAGTTTTGAGAAGAACTGTGAAATTTATAATATGCTTTGGCTTCGATAGCTTCAAAGTTACGGCAGAGTAATGCAATTTCATTCATTCATTCATTCTTTATTCCAGGTTGTATACAATTATGTTGATGAAGCTAAAATACAACCTGTCACTCACTGTCACTTAAGTGAGCTCAGTTTTGGTGATACAAATTAACACCGAATGTTCGAGGGAAGTAAAAAAATAAATTAATTAACAACGAAAATATGACATGTTCACAGGAGGTAAAGTCAATTAAGGCGAAGTTTCGAGGAAACGACAATCACAGAATCGGGGAGTTGGAGAAGAAATCTTTGAAAGCACTTGGTGACTTACAAGATACAGCATTAGAAGGCAACGAGTTCCATACATTAATGGATCTAGATACACACGTACTGTGAGACTGAGGAAATTTGAAGGGGAGTACGAACCGCAATGAATGTGTTTTGCGGTTTCCATAAGGAGAAGGAAGAATGCGGAACAGCGTGCTCTTATCAAGCCTAATTGCATCATGAACAACTTTGTGAACGAAACACAGATCAGCTATCGATCGCCGATATTCTAGTGTGTTAAGAGATAGAAAACTCAGACGACGAAGGTAGTTCAAGTTGGGGATGCCGGCTCGAGCTAGAAGCCTTCTGGTAAAAGATCTTTGAACGCGTTCTAAGGCATTTATGAGGCCTATAGAAGTTGGG
Organism: Allodiplogaster pararmata; assembly: GCA_964056735.1. Lineage (NCBI taxonomy): Eukaryota > Metazoa > Nematoda > Chromadorea > Rhabditida > Diplogasteridae > Allodiplogaster > Allodiplogaster pararmata. The sequence goes on along the minus strand of OZ057409.1, from coordinate 13,033,449 downwards.
GACCAGATCTCAGATCCTTACTCTAGGAGTGGTAGAGGAGTGGTAGAGTGGTAGAACTTCCAGAACTTGATTGGCCTACAATACATAAGCCTACACTATCAAATAAACATTAAAATAAGAAGGCGAAGAATCTCATATTTTCGAATGGCGTTAGAAAACATTATGTCGTGGATCTCGTTCTATCCGATAATCCGGTGATCTGATCTATACAAAACCGTTATGATTTTATGATCGGTAATGGCTCTCAAGCGAGTTAATACTGAAATCAACTGCAGGCAGTATGTTTTATGGGCCTGAAAATGTGCATTTTATTGTGTGCGTTTGTAGCTCAGTGGGTAAGAGCATCGCCCGGAAAGCGAAGGTCGCTGGTTCGGTTCCCGTCACACTACAAAAATTTTGCACAGGTTTCTGCGAACAATCCGCTCATCTGCTCGTTATAAAAATCCGTTGCTTGAGATCAACGAGGAGTAGGGTACGTGCTGACAAAAAATGACTGACACAGTGTGTTTCAGTATTTAAAATAATGATACAGATATTCACAAAGAAAATTACAGTTTTTAACAGATATAAGTATTCACAAAAGAAAAGGAAATTTTGATGTTAAGTTTTCACAATGGAAGTTTCTGGGCACTAAAAATGTTCGAAAATTAATCAAAACGAGAAGGGTTGAGCTTATTCACTAGAAGAATAAGTTGGAGAATTCAATAACAAGATTGAGCAAGGAGAGGGTAATGGGAGGGTTTTTTTATACATTGCAAACAATAACGAGGAAAAAAAAAGGTAACGAGGAAAAAAATCAAATCTTAAAGATTCATGTACGGCGAAGTTTTGTGCTGGGCACAATTGACTCAGGGTCTAAATTAAGCAATCGGCTCTTAAACTGCGATGAAGAAACAATTGAGACTATGTCTGCTGGAAGAGAGTTCCACATGTTAATACAACGAGAAACACACGTGTTATGAGCCTTCGGCATGTTAAATGGTAGCGTCAATCTAAAAGAGTGTGAGTTCCTGTGAGAATAAGGGGATGGTTGGATTAGGAAAAGATGTGAGTGGTCAAAAATAATGTTACGGTGAATGACTTTGTGAATGAAACAAATATCCTGAATGTTACGTCTATACTCCAGCGAAGAGAGAGATAATTCATTCAGGCGAGACTGATAGTTAGTAGATGGAAAGCCTGCTCTTGCAAAAATACGCCTGGTATAACTTCTTTGAATCTTCTCGATTTCGTTAACAAGCCCAATAGATATTGTTGACCAAAGTTCGCTACCATATTCGAGCAATGGGAGTACGTATGTCTTGTAAGCTTTGAGCAACACTTCAACAGAAGAAGTCTTAAAACAGCGAAAGATAATGTTAGACAAATGAAAAAATGAATGAGTAAATGAATGAACAAATAAATAAGTTAATGAATGAATAATCAAATGAATGAAAGAATGAATGAATGAATAAATGAGTACATGAATGAGTGAAAGAATAAATACATAAATGAATAAATGGACAAACCTGATGGAACGGCATCCGAGAAGCACACATGGAAGAGGCCATAGTTGCGTGAAAAGTAAAGTGGGTCCCTGATGAAGGCATCCTTCAATTTGATGTTCAGCTCCGGCTCTCGGTTGAAGGCGTTGATGATCTCCCTTCTGTTCACCTAGAGCGCAGCAATTGAAAATGGCTTAGAGCATTCACAATTCCAAAGACCAACTCAATCGATTCGAGCTCCTTTTGGAGTAACAACTCAACTCAGATTGTCAACTAAGATACCGTTGCTTGGATTGAAATCAACTCGATTTTTTCTCGCTGTATACATAATAAACGACTTAGGTACATATATGCTTATCGTATGGAACTTGACTTGAAAGTTTCTTAGCTGTAAATTTTCAATTTCGCTTGCAGTTTGATGCATACACCGCTCCAGTACAACAAAATTTTTCATCTACTAACAAAGAGAAAAAATCCCAATCTTTTCCGTTCTCCTAATACTGCAAAAATCATGAGCACTACCCACTTCCGAGCGTGGCATGAATATATGAAATGAAACTGAATTTTCCGAACAAAAACAGAACTTTTAAGATGAAATCTTCGTGTACATATATGTATGTGTATTGCATATACCTAGCCCGATTTCAGATATCGATCGATAATGAGCCAATAATACAAACTTTAAAATTCAGCCATAGCGCAGCCTCAGACTTACATCTCCGTTTTATCTCACAAATTTTTTTCCCGTTTCCACCTAACCGTTTTCTACATTGAGATAGGCTCACAAAGTTCACGTTTTTCCTATCTCCGCGTTTTTCTTTAAGCTTTTTTTTTCAAATTTCAAATCTGTTTCTCCAATCTTTGTTTCATTCTCTCAAGAAACCGTTGAAAAAAGCAATTACAGACACAATATAGCTTAGCCATAAGCCATAATGGCGCTAGAATACTGTTTTTGCAAAGGTTCTTCTTCCTTTCGACCCCTTCTCCGCACCAATCTCTATTTCTCTCAGCCTCTCTCTCCACATCTTTCTTTCTCTCTTTATTCTCGATCTCTCTCTCCCTCTTTCTCTTCCACTTTGGGTTTTCTCTGCTTCTCCCTCTCTCTATCTCCCTCTTCAGTCTTATTCAAAAAAGTTGCGATCAAAACTATCAAAAGTCGAATGCAGAGAAAGCATTTCGGTTCGAAATTGATACGTAACCCCAATTACTGCACCTTATACAACCAAACTTTTGATCAAACTCACGCGCTCTTTGCATGATTGAAGTCTCGAGAGCGAGTCGCTTAAATAAATACTTTATGGCGCAGTGCGAGTAGCGTATTCAAAAAAGTAAAAGATTGAACACAATTGAAAAAATTACACAGGCATTTCACTTTTTCATAAAAGAAGTGAGAAAAATTAGGGTTTGAGAAAAAATAAGATATTTCACAGTAGAAAGTACTGCGTACACAATGCTTATCACAAGCTTTTTTTAATTCAAGTACTTTTGTGGATTTGTTTTAATATTCATTTTCTACGTGATCAGCCTTTTCACGACTGCTTATACAATATGGAGACTTGCATAATTAAAAACAAAACTCCAATTATTTCAGATTCCTCTAAATGACGTACGTTCTATAAACCAGCTTGATTTTCAAACCTCCCGGAAATAAAAGAAACTTTTATCAAAATGCAATGAATTTACGTGCTCCTCTGCGCTAATGAAAACAAACTTACTCCCACTTCTCTAAAATGCCACCTTGATTATTGGCTGATTTAATCACTTCTTTAAAACGCAACCTTGATTATTGGCTAATTTAATCACTTCTCTAAAATGCCACCTTGATTGGCTAATTTATTCAATTTGCTTTACTTTCCCTGTTTAACGGTTCTGTGCTGAAGTTGTGGTTGTTGAACGGGACACAGACGAAGACTTACATGTATTCTTTCTTCTCTCATCACATCTTGTTCAATACGATTAAAAAAGGGAAAAAAGATGAAGGGAAGGCTAAGAGAGTACAGGTGAAGACGGGGGGGGGAGAAAGAGGTCGATGGAGGACAGGTGATTAGACCTAGGTCAGCAAAGGTCACTCCCCCTCTTCATGGGAGGCCGAGAATGTATGTATGCACACGAGACGTCTTGCTCTTGAAGAGAGCGGAGCGAAAGGGAATATCCGATGCCTTGAGTAGGCAACAAAAAAAACACACCGAGGAAGCGTTAGAGAGCGGTGAAGCAAAGAAACAGGGCGGATAAGTGAAAGAGCGCGTAGACGATAGAGACAAGAAGAGAAGGTGACCAGAGCAGGAAGACAGAACCAATAGATAAGAACGTACGCGGTGTTGTTGAGTGTACACGGAACGTTTCATTTTCTATCGTCTCTGAAAAGAGAGGGAAGGAAGGTGGGGAGGAGAGAGGAAGAGGGTTGGAGCCGAAGACGCTGCTCTGTATTCATCCTTTCAACAACTTCAAACAAGACTTACGCGCTTCAAAAAAACAGAGAAGACAAACTTCGAATTGACATATCGTGATCGTAAAACTTAGAAAAGTACCTATACGGAAATGTATTGCTTGTATCGATTCGTTGGTAGAGTCCGATTGTAGCGCAAAATAGTGGTAGTCTTGGCCATTTGAAGGGAATGCGGTAGAGAATGCCTCAAGGCGATGATGCTCATTTCCGCACGCCTTTTTCGCTCTCCTGTTCATAGTCTTTCTCTCTCTTTCTCACGAAACAGTCAGCTCTCTTTCCTTAGTGATCCGCATGTATTGTGTGCGAGACCACCACAATGCAATCGTACAAGGAGCGCCAAACTTTCTTCTCTCTCCCCTGTTCTTGGCTGCTTTGAGTGTGCAAGGAATAAACACAATGGTCTAGTGAGTGAATAGGTAGGGTAGTTGAGACAAAAATCAAGAAAAAAAAGGCTAGAGAAAAGTGCGATTGAGCATGAAAACGAAAGTTGAGAGAGAGAAAAAGAGACAGAATAAGAGAGACAGACGCAAAAATATCAAAGTATAAAAATAGTCCATTTGAAAGCAGCATTTGGTACAAAACTGCTAATGCGTAAAGAAAGAATGTGCGAAACTAACTATGAATTAACAAAGAAGTCTAGTGACATCAAGCGAAAATAATGTTTTAAGGGGGCGGAAACACGAAGAGAACATTCAGATCAGAGTAACAAGAGGGAGTACTGCAATTCAACGGTTTCTCAAATATGCTTTGATAACGGAGAAGCAGCTAGAAGATTTCTAAGTTTAACTCAGCGAAAATGAGCATTGCTTGCTTTTGATTAACCCCTTCTACAAGATACAAAACGAGAGGCGACTTAGCATGTCTAATGAATTACCTTTAAAAGGGTTTACTAACGTGGTACTCGATCCAGTTCGTGGAGAAGGCTGCTATTCCGACTCCGGCAAGTCCCAACACAGCAAATACTGTCGAGAGGGACAGAAGGAGCAAACTGGACAGCATCGAGATCCCTTTCCCACTGCACCTTCGATATTGCGATTAAGATTGTACTATGTATGTGGGGGCTGCCTTCTCTCAATTATCCAGTAAACAAGAGAGAGAGAGAGAGGGAGACAGGGAGAGAGAGCCACTGAGAGAGAGGAGAGGAGAGGGGATGAGAGTGAAAGTGAAATAGTGACAGAACGCCCTCTGCCCTATGCAGTCAGCTCGCTGCACCTCGTATTCCAATGCTGTATTTCCCTTCGTCTCTCTCCTTTTCTGTCTAGCTCCGCCCACAAACTGTAAAACTCCCTCTCTATTCCTTTTCTCTGTAGAAAGAAAAAGAAAGAAAAGAAAGATAGTGAGAGAAGAAATGAAGGAGAGAAAAAGATAGTAAGAGAAAGCGTTATTCAAAGAGATGAAGACTCACCAAAAAAGGGGATAGAGAAAAAGTCGTTGAAATAGATTTAGAGAGGAAAAATAAAAGTGAGGAAGTGGTTTCTTTGAATGAAGGCATATACATACATTGTTGTGAAAGAAATCGAGAGAGAGAGAGAGAAATGGAAATAGAGAAAGAAAGAGAGATAAAGACAGAGAGTGAGAGAGAGTTATAGAGAAAGATGAAGAGAAAGAGGAGAGATAGAGATAGAGAGAGATAGAGATAGAGATAGAGAGAGAGAGAGAAAGAGAGATAGAGAAAGAGAGTAGAAGGGCGCGCATAGCTGGGATGCTCTCGCTGAGAAAGCACACTCCTACCTCCAAGGTCTTTTCCTTCGCATATCTCTCCTCCAATCCTATTCATACCAACAATGCACGATAACTCCCAGGCATTTGACCTCCCTTCCCTTCGACAGACGGGGATGGAACGATTCTTCCTTGACTATTTATGGCATTCCTTCGTTTCTTTTCCTGGCAGTATTTTCTGGCTGCTGCTATTTTCTGAATCATGAAAGAATCATTTTTAAAATTTTCAGGTATAGTTTCATGACTATGACTTCATGACTATGACTCATGACATGACTATATTTATTGGCAAACCTTTTTAGAGCTTTTTGATTGAAAACTGTTTTACTTATTTTTTTGATTTACAAAGGAAGTATCACCTGAAGCTTCCAATGATGCGAAAGACGGGAAAGGAGTAAACCAAGAAGATAAATGAATTCGTAAACCAAGAAGATAAATGAATTCGTAAACCAAGAAGATAAATGAATTCTTTGTCTGCACAGAGATGTCATTTCACTACAACACCACTTATACCCTTAGTGAGTCAAACTAAGTGGTTCTTAATCTTCATTTTCTAAAGAGCAATCGAGTGAAATGCAAGCTTTAAGGGACAAAAAAGAAAAATCACACAAAGGTTTGAAAATGATTGTTTAAATTGTAGATTTTTTAAAGTAAAAAGTAGCTGGTTCACACCATTTTGACTTTTAACAAATACAGAGAGAACATTTTTCGAGCCTTTCATTCAGCACTATCACACGGACGCAGTGTGCCCTCGGTTGTTCAAATGACGGTAAAAACGCACTCCTGGTAGGAGAAATAGAGATGGTTGGGTTCAATTCCACCCCGTGGACTGAATTTTGTCCGTGTTGTAGTTTAATCAAACCTCGCTCATTCTTCTGGTCATATAGGAATAAGCGGCCCCAACAAAGACTCGGAAGTACAAAGGGCGACATCCTACATGCCCTGATCAACATCATGAAGTCTGTAATCCATAAGAAAACGAGAAAACTTGAAAAGAGAACAAGAAAAGTGACCGCTACGTGCGGTCACTTCCCCAGGAAATGTTCTCAAACATTTGTTACACTATTTATGGCCCACCCTGTACAAAAGAAAATATCCGGAGTATTAGTTTTTCCAGAGTTAGAATGCGACCGTCAAGAAAGAGTTTCGGACTTTTTATATTTATAACATTATCAACGGTTCTTTGACCGAAAGAAAAACGAGATTAACTAATGAAACACAGAAAGCATCGTTAACTTGAAGATCTCAGAGAGGAGAATAATACTGAGAGTCTAACAATCTGATCACTTTTACCGATGCGCGTCACTCAGCCCTAAAAATCAGAATTTGAATGGGAATAATGTCTGAAAACACTGGAGCCAAGTTCATTTTTAATTCATCAACGACTATTTTTACATGGTTAAAAAATCAAGAAATTTTTCTTATTTTTTCCGAGTTTTTTTTTAATAGGTGGAAGTATCAGAATCTTCCGGCTGAAAAACGCATTAAACTACATACTTATGACAGGCAAGGATTTTCATTCCACGAAAATGTATTATATGCAAAAATAGTCGTCTATATTTAATTGCAAGAAGTGCATCATTAGCTTATATGATGCTGAAGCTTTTTACATCAAGAGATTAGCGTTACTTTAATTTTAAAATTGAGATATTAAAAAATTTCAAGCGTTTTTTCTTTTAAAATTTTAGCCATGAACTTAGTTTTCCTAGGAATTTTCATATTCTTCTGTGATGAAAGTGCTGATCCAATCAATTTCTGAACTCGCTGTTACAGCCACCTTCATAAAAATAAAAATCACTCCTCAGACAAATATAGAAATCTAAAATCAAAGTTTCCGAAAAGGTTCTAGTCACAATTAAGCATATGAATTTTAGAAAATTAAAATAAAAGTTTTTTTCCAGAGGTACAAATTCAAGCGTCTATGAGCAGCGCAATTCACTCGATGTAAATCGTAAAGCAATGAAACAAGCGTGTAAAACAACATGAGCTTTGTTTAAATGTTCTATTTTATTATTTTTTTCGGGTATTTAGTACTTTAGAGAAAGGTAGAGAAATATTGGAAAAAGTTTCGCAGTGACGTTTGACATATATTTCTAACAAGGAATTTGAATCTTGTCTAGAGAGAAAACCAATTCAGTCAGCAGAGAGAAAAACAAGTAAAAAGCCTGAATGTTAAAAGTTGAACTCAAGAACTGAAATTAAAAAATAAACTTTTTTCGTTTTCTCTTTTGTTGCAAATGCTAAAAAGTTCTAAAACTTGTTTAGAAATTCATCAATCGTGGAAAAAAATTTCAAGTCATAACGCACTTAAAATTTCAAGTCATAACGCGATCTTTTGCATCGAAGAAAGTATGAAAAAAATTTAAAGTCTGAGAAAGAGGTTAAAAAATATTATATGTATGTTTGGTAGTACTTAAGTGTATTCCGTTAGTAATTTTGAAAGTTTTTTCTTAAATTTTCAGCAAATTCATACGAGTAATCAGCATAAAAAAATAAGAATTGGGAACCAATAACTTTCTATAACTGTCTTAAGGTGAAAGATATATCAGGGAAAAGATTCCAATAACCTTTTCGAGAATGACAGAATGATAATTTTCTAAATTTTTCCGTCTTCCTCGATTTCTCCTCAAAAAATAAATGTTTCATTGTGTCTTCTAAAGTGAATTATTAGCTTTTGATGCTTTTATTTCATGGTCATTCACGCTTGGATTCAATATCGATTGGAAGAAAATTTAGATTGAAAGGGCAAGCAATCTACCAAGATTTCACGACAACGTTGCACATCGTTGCACAGTCAGAGATTTACTTCGGGAATTCAGCAGAGGCAGCATGTGAAATGTGTAGCATTTATCTAATCAGAATAACAAAATTCAACGGCTTATTACTATAATATCGTATTGTAGGGCACATCCTTAAGTCTTAAAATTGGTCATTACCCAATTGTTTTACTTCAAAATATCATCGAAGGTTTATATCATCGTCACTGCCTTTCAACTGTGTAACATAGAATTTAAAGATTTATCATGCATCTTCCATCTCTCTTCTGTTTTTAATCATGAATTCTGGAGTTACACTGACGCAATCGCTTAATGAGCATGCGTGACTTAAGAGAACGAGGCATAGGAGCCTTTCATATAGTAACACTATCGCTCGGAATAGCAACGTGTCCCCGTGGTGATCACATTGCTACCCAACACCACCCGCTCATGAAGGATTACAAGCATAAAACGCAGAGTAAGCAAGTGAATCGTAATCCAGAGTGCACTCGAATAAAATGGTGGCGAGCGTACGGGAAAACGGAACGTCTTCTTCTCTCACATGGCATTCAAGGCAACCTCCTTCCGTCCGCACTCTACAAGTACTTTCCGGTGGACGTCGTTGAACACTGGCGGCTTCTAGGAATTAGCATCAAATAACCAGCCATAAGCGTGCTAGGAATGAAGACCTGGGAAAGCGAGGATTGAGAAAGACACCTGGTTCTTAACACCTGAAGTGCAAGATGCGATAAAAGAGAAGAAATCGGCGAACAAGTTATGGAAAAAATCTAGAGAGAATGAGGACCGTGCTCAGTACAATTCAGCCCAGAGCGCAGAAAAGAGAGCTGTGGCGGTAGCCAAAGCATTCTACTTCAGCCAGCTCTGAGAAAACATGAACCGAGCAGGAGTAGAGAAAGAAATATATTGACTGGCGAAGGCAAGACAACTCGTTAGACATCAGGAGGGCCACCACGATTAGAGACAAACAAGTAAAGCTCATCACGGACGCACAAGATGTGAGAGACCGGTAGCGCGAGTACTTTGAAGAGATAACCCTTCCATGCCCAGTCCCACCAAAACGAGCATACATCCGCAACGAATTCTTCGCCTTCGCCATCGAATCCTCGGAACTCCTCTCAGCCGCAAAGATTCTCAGAGGTTAGCAGCAGAAACATCACCTCAAGACGCTAGCTATATGATGGTCCGCCCGTTTCTTCACCGTCACCGCCCGACATTCAGCTAAGCTTTGCATATTTTAACATGCGTTCTCTCTATAATAAATTAGTTCCATTTCGTCTTTATCTAGAAAAAGAACAACCTGATATAGTTGCTGTCACTGAGACTTGGCTGAGTTCGCGTATAGCTGATTCAGAGATAATTGGTCCTCTTCCTTACGTAATAATCCGAGCTGATCGTAATTCTCGTGGCGGAGGAGTTGCCCTTGTATTGAGAGATCACTTAAAGTTCTTGAAGCCTAGTTCTTTATGCTCTCCTTCGGAAATTGTTTATATAGACTTACTTTCTACCACTGGTTACATACGTCTGGTTGTTTGCTATCGTCCCCCGTCCTACACCAATGAAGAGACCAGACTTTTTTGTGATTCTTTATCCGATATTCTTTCTTCCACTTCCTATCCTGTAGTTGTGACTGGTGATTTCAATTGTGACACTCTCTCTCCTCCTTGTTCTTCATCCGATCGATTGTTAGTAGACATGATTACTCTCTTTGATTTGACCCAATTCTGCCGTGAACCAACACGTCTTAATCGTTGCATTGATTGGCTACTAACTTCTCTGCCCTCGCTATTGTCTAATTGTAGAATTGTTCCCTCCTTCCCCTCCTCTGATCATTTAGTTTGTGTTTTTTTTTTCTTGCTGCCTTTCAATTGTGACCGACTCGCTTTTAGCCGAACCAGTTCTCGACTATTCAAGAACTGACTACGATGAACTTAATAAATACTTCAATTCAGTTAACTGGGAAGCCGAATTTGATAACTTCCTCTCGATTGACGATCTGTACGGCCGTTTCCTCGCCGTTATTGAATACGCTATTTCTGAATTCGTTCCAATTCGTAGACCTCGAACCCTCACGGCCACTTATCCTCGCCATATTCAGAGAATAATTAAATATCGTAACTCTCTGTTTCACAATATTGACGATCCTAATACCCGTTCTCTTTACGAGAAAGCTAGTAAAGATCTACTGAATCAGATAATGAAATGGACTAGGCATTGTGAGAAGAAGAAATTGTCTCGCTCTCGGGACTTGTTCCGACATATCTCATCCCTCACTCGGCCTAAACCCCTCGATATCTATTGAATACTACAGGGGACATAGTATTGAAAAATAAACTTAAATGTTCTCTGCTCTCTACCGAATTCGCTAAGGATGATAACCAACGTATCGCATTGCAAACTGAAGCGGCCCCTACTAGGAGCCCCTTTCCTATTTTTCTCCCCTCTTCTGTTCTTAAAAGCCTCTCAAAGCTTAAACCAACGGGTAGCAAAGGTTCAGATGGTATCCCTCAGATTGTCCTCAAGAAATGTGCTAAGTCTCTTGCACTTCCTCTTTCCCATATTTTCAACTATTGTATTATCTGTGGTCAAATACCGTCTTACTGGAAACATTCTCTGGTGACCCCTATTCTGAAACCAGGCAAGGAACCTCACTTGGTGTTCTCCTATCGTCCGATTTCCATCCTTTCTCCCTGTTCTAAAACGATGGAGCGACTTGTTAGAGCTTTCATAATCAATCATCTATCCGAGCACTCTATTATACCTATCAATCAACATGGGTTTAGGCGTGGAGCGTCCACAGTAACCAATTTATTAATATGTGAAGATGATTGGACCTCTTCGTTAGCCAAAGGTCTTTCAACGGATTTCATCTACCTTGACTTCTCTCGTGCATTTGACACCATTAGTATAAGTAAGCTTTTGTCTAAATGCACACATTATGGAATTACTGACACACTCCTTTCTTGGCTTGAGTCTTTTTTAACTAATAGATCTTTCTCTGTGCGTATGGGTGATGTCACTTCTGATCCAATGAATGCCACATCGGGTGTGCCTCAAGGGTCTGTCCTGGGGCCACTTCTTTTTACTCTGTATATATCCGATATAAATGAGGTACTAGAGAACTTTCCTAATATTCGTTATCAAGCATACGCAGACGATCTCAAGATTTATGTTTCTTATGATAAGAACTCATACGGCGAACGAACTCGAGAGCTGCAATCAGCATTAGATTCCGTATTCGATTGGTGTTTAGTTAACCAACTATCTCTTTCTCCATCCAAGTCTCTCCATATTCACATTGGAGGTCGATCTTTATATTCCTCATACAGTATAAATAATGTTTCCATTTCATGTGTATCTCAGATACGTGACCTGGGCATACAAATAGTTTCTTCTTTGCGTAGGAAAGAGGCTGTAGCAGACCGAGTTAAAAAGGCATCCAAAGCAATGTATGCTATGCTCCGTGCGGTAACTGTTAATGATGGTATACTGGTCAAGTGCTTTGAAACTTACGTAATGCCGCACTTGGACTATGCTTCGAATATATGGAATCCATACTATGGAAGAGATTGTGATGATATAGAGAAAGTTTTAAGGAAATTCACTCGCATAGTTTATCATCGATGTTTCGCAAATGAAGTTAATACGAGGTCTCTTCCTTCTTACCCCAATCGACTTGCCCGCCTTGGATTCGTTTCTCTCTCCAAGAGGAGGATATTTTCTGACTTAGTTATGGGTTTCAAGATCTTCCATGGACTGTCGATAATAGATAAAAAACGATTTTTCAAAGAGACTATCCCAACGCGAACTAATATAAATGGCTTATTAGTTCAGGGTAGCAAGAATACAGCTAGAAACAACTCTTATGGAATGCGAATATCCCGCCTTTTCAGCAAACTACCTCGAAACTTGATTAATAGTATGAACCTGAAATATTTTAAATCCCAATTAAAAAGTGGTGTTCTATCTACTCTTCTCTCGTGATGAATTCAGAACTAAATTTTTTTTTGTCGTTCAAATTGTTCTACTTATATAGTTTTGTTTGTTTGTTTGTTTGTTTGTTTTTTTCCCCGTTCAATTCGCTATATTAAAGTCAAATTGATGTATTGCTTTTGTTATCGTATTTGACAATTGTTTAGCTGATCTATTCTTTCCTCATTTTCAATTGTAATCAAATTTGTGCGTTATTGCATCGAAAGATGTAGATAAAATATATATATAAGTGACCAAGAATGCGAGCATCCTCCTATAACTACTTTACCTCCTGTTCTCGGACCAGTACCAAAGATGACAGAAGAGGAAGTAAAGAGTGCTCTCCAGAAGATGCAAAATGGAAAGGTCCTGATGACATTGCCACGGAATCATAGAAGCTGGCTGGAGACGCAGGATTGGCTCACCTCGTACAACTGTTCAACACCAGTTTTATCCGTATTTATATACTTTTTACGCGCCATGTGAATGGTCTTTTGCTGAAAGTTTAACTGCTTCGTCTTTGGTGGCAGGGATATTTAAGAATGAAAATCTTGTGCTTGGAAACACTCACTCTTAACATGTTCATAAAACAATGAGAGCAGAAAACAAACAACCTAAAAACAACAACAAAAAATGTGTTGATGTATGGTGTTTCACACACATTTTTAAGTTCGGAGAAAGTACCGCATCGGCACGATTTTTATGCAATACAAGGATCTTAAAACAGTTATTTATTGCGAATTGTTGTGACATCGTCTTATATTTATTATACAAAAAAAATTGTGAAGGTAAGGGGAGAATAGATAATGAAGGGATTATTATGCAATTAGCTTTCTTCTCGTTTTTCACTAGACCATGGTCGAGTGCATTTGAAAACAACCTGATTTCGGTTGGAGGCTTCCAACAAGCCTGGTCAACCATATTTTTCAACCCCATTTCTTATCACTCCTACCTAAATAGTTGTATAATCATTTGTGCCCCGAACAACTTTAACTTTTCCACCGCCTAATCGCTGATCGCGAGAATCTCCTTGAATCATTTCATTCATCTCTTTCTGCGTAGCTATCAGCTTTATCCTTTTACTCGCTTTTCTCTCGCTCTCACTCTCATTCTTTCTCTTTTTATCTCTCTCTGTCTTTATATGTATATCTCTATGTACCTCTCTCTCTATTTTTTTCTCTCTATCTCTCTTTCTTCAACTCTTCCTCTCTCTCTCTTTTAGTCTCTTGGCAACTTTCTCTCTTTTTTTCTCTTTCTTCTTTCTCTTAAGTTCACTCTCTTTCTCTCCCTCTTTTCTATATTTTTCTAGCTGAATTATCTTGCTATCCAACTTTCTTTTTTCCATCTCTAATTATTCTCACTCTTCTTCTAATCTTCATCAGCTTAATTCTTCTTTGCTCATCTCTCTGCTTCTTCTTCTTACCTTTTCTGTTAGTAAAAGAGTCTATGTTTCATCCGACTGAATCGGTATTTTCTTTCTCTCTGGGTTTGCCTCTCCCCTACTTTGAGATAACTTTGATTTGCCTTCAATCGGAACTACAAACCCCCGCATTACCCTTTTTTGTTTCCTAAGTTCTTTCTGTCTCTGTCTTTCTGTCTCTCTGTCTCTGTCTCTCTATCTCTCTATATATCTCTCATTTTTTTCGAACTCTTTTATGTAAAAAATTCTTTTTCGATCCCTCTCTGTGTCCATCTTTTATTCTCCTCTCTTTCGACTTTTTTTATTCTACCGCTTTTTTCTGTAATTATCTTTCTTTTTTCTCTCGGTTCTCTCTTTTTTGTGTGTCTCTATCGCTTCTTCTTCTTATCTCAATTCTTCCCTTCGATCCCTATCTTATTCTCTATCTAACCTCGTCTTATTCACCTGACTATTCTTCCATCTCAATTTCGTCAAAATCCCCTGGAAAAAAGTCTGCCGATAATTTGAGTGACGGAGTGCAAGGGTTTTCACACAAAAATTAGTCTCATTTGGAGGCGTGGTCAACGTCCAATCAAGCCTTTTTGGAGGCGTGGTCAACGTCCAATCAAGCCTTTTTGGAGGCGTGGTCAACGTCCAATCAAACCTTTCTTCTCACTTTCTTCAGCTTAACTCACCAACGCTCTATCATGCTCTCTTTCTTTACACTTTAATACATGCGTGCAACCTTCCCTACTACCTTCCTCTTCATTTTCCTAAACAATGAAATTGAACATCCAAGTAGAACTGTTTTATATATCTCCCAGCTAAAGCTTCATCAATGCTTGGAACCTTTACCTTTTCACCTATTTAAGGGTACACACCTTCTATCTCGGGGTTCAAAACGGCCAATCAACTTCTTTCAGAAGAAATATATAACTTTTCAAACATTTTCTCAATAAAATGTTTACGAGCTGGTCACCTCTTTGTCATTAAATCTTTCATCTGCATGAATCATTTATATAGAATATTTTGCATTTGCATGAACCATAAATGAACCATTTATAAAGTATATATTTATATGTAGAATTAAATACGAATGAATGAATAAATAAAGGAATAAATATAGCTTTTTCTCTTTAATATGCGCATTATCACTGATAACATTGATGAAAGTCGTGTTCTGATATTATCTACCACTTGATGATAGTCAGTTTCGGCACGAAAAAAGGCCAAAATCAAAGTGCAAAAAACGCGTGAAACACTTATCGTCCCGGTATGAAGCATGCAACTTTATGAGATTCTGCAAAACTGTTACTGTACTGGTAAGGGAGCTCTTGCTCTCTCTCTCTCTCTCTCTCTCTCTCTCTCTCTCTCTCTCTCCTCTCTCTCTCTCTCTCTCTCTCTATTTCTTTCTCACTCTCTTCATATATCTCTCTCTCTTTTTACAACTCTCTTTCTATTTTTTTTATGTCTCTATAGCTTCCATCTATTTTTCAAACTGTTTTCTTTTCTCCTTATCTTTTTCCTATGGCCCATCGTCTAATTATTTATTTTTCTTTCTCTCCCCGTTCCTCAAACCCAAATTTTTCGTGTCCGTTCATGAGTGTTTTTTTATCGCTTTTAATGATTTTAACATTTTAAAGTTTCTTTTTTTTTTTGCACTAGGGAAACAATTGAAAGATAACTCAATGAACAGGCCGGGGATTCAGAGCATCCCGTGAGAAGATATACGGAGAATGCAATGTTTTGTGATTGTGTGCTCCCTCATAACCTTCACGGTCGCATCTGCAGTAGAGATCGAGGGCAGTGGAACTGAACGTTAGTCTCGATCACATTGTCAGTCTCGTTCAAATTGTCAATCTCGATCAAATTGTCAGTCTCGATCAAAGGGCAGTGGAACTGAACGTCAGTTTTGATCAAATTGTCTCTTTACAAAACAACCTCTCATTAGTTGCTTTTGAAAATTGGTTGATTTCTGCAAATTTTTCGAGGATTCATGGAAATTTTTTTTTTAGAACAAACCGTGTTTTTAGATTCACAGCAAAGAATTAACCGTAGATATTTTGGTTCATTTTTTGTTTTAGAAGTATGCTCAAACCTCAAACTCATATAATGACAATAGAAACTTGTTCGTATCTTATTAAACGGCCCTGTGTCACGCAGGTGGAATAGATAGCTGATAGCACCTTTTTTGCCTAATTATATATAATTCAGTTTTTTTTCTTCAATGAATTTTTCTGCTGACATACAACGTTTTTTTTTCTGGTTTATTAAATGAAAGTTTGTTCAAATTCATTCTCATCCAATTTATTTCATTCAGAATGGCGAATTTTGCCTCAGGGGTCGACTCGAGTATAGTTGAGCTTGTTCCACTCTCTTCCTAATCCTTACAAAAACTTTATGTTAATTGTCCAGCGGATATCGGTTGGCGAATGCTCGCGAACCTTCTCTCCGGTCTGCGGCAACGATCACATCACGTATGACAATGAGTGCTTGCTGCAGTGTCGGGGCCAGCAGCGTTGACCAAGGTACGATTTTACAATTGATTAACCGATCATTTATGCATCTCCATCTCTCTGGCACTGGGTTCACTTCCCCAAACACTCAATCTTCCAAGTAGAACTGTTTCGGGAAAAATGGGCATGGATTGACCAGACCTGTCGATGCCTTTTCCCTTATCGCGTATCGCCATTTTTTTTCTTCAAAACCTTTATATCATGTACTGTGTCTTTGACATTCCATATAAATCAAGGATGGAATAATGAGAGAAAGAACAGGGGAAAAAACTAGTTCAAGAAATCTAACCCCATGTCTCATATCTCGGTTCGGGAGCGTAACCATGGGTAATTGGTAGCTTTTTTCTGTGTTATAGTTTAATCAAATGTCGTCTCAACCAGGCGCTTCTTTAACTTTGAACTGTGTAACTGAATTATTCTAAGTAGAAGTTAACTTCAACGATCAAGCTATACATGCTCGGCAAATGTTTCGTCATGGTTCCCATTCTCAAATTACTTACTACAGGATGTATAATTGAATTATCAGCCACGACACAGACATTTCCGGTCTAGGTGGTTTCCTTCTTCGGTAGACCAAAAACTTTTTTTTGCAAAACTTGAGCACAGAAATCAATTTCAATTAAGTTTGAGTAGCGAAAACTGAGCAGAAAAAAGAAGTTTACTCCAGCTTATAAGTAGGAAATTTGTTGTGGAATACTCTCAAGAGATTGAAGATGACCGATATGAGAGCACCAAAAGTATTCTTTTCTCGTCTTTGAAAGAAACGCGAGGTATAAAAATTTAACTTGGCTCATTTCATCCCGATAACCCGTGGTTTCCCCTATCTCTTGCCAAGTCTTTTCTCTTTCTCCACTTTGATTCGGCACTCTCTTTTATGACCAAGTCGTGTGAGATGGGTAAGCTTGACGATTTGCCAAGGGTGGAGGAGAAACTTGCTATGCTTGTTCTACGGCCACTATTCGACGAAGAATTGATTGCCAAATCTCCGATCCACACACCTAGTTTGACTAACTGTTTTTTTCCGCTCTCTATGCGCTTAATTGAAAGGATCAGGTTCCAAATGAGAGTTCGGCAAGTTTTTTTGCGAACCTGTATTCTGGTTATTCAAAATTATTGGAAAGAGTCTGGTGGACGGCTCAGCTGAGAACTGAGCCTCGATATACTTCCGGGTAAGTAATGTAGTTTTCTCAACAAATAGCACCTAACATACTTATCATTCACAACGATTACCTAGCGGCGAATGGAGAGAGTTTTCACTCTCTATGGGCTCTTTGTGACATTTAAGCGGCTATTGTGGTCAGTTCATTTCTCTTTTTACTTGCTTGCTCTCTCTCTTTCTCTTTCTCTCTTTCTCTCTTTCTCTCTCTCTCTTCTCTTTCTCTCTTTCTCTTTCTCTTTCTCTTTCTCTTTCTCTTTCTCTTTCTCTTTCTCTTTCTCTTTCTCTTTCTCTTTCTCTTTCTCTTCTCTTTCTCTTTCTCTTTCTCTTTCTCTTTCTCTTTCTCTTTCTCCTCTTTCTCTTTCTCTTTCTCCTTTCTCTTTCTCTTTCTCTTTCTCTTTTCCTTTTCCTCTTTCTCTTTCTCTTTCTCTTCTCTTTCTCTTTCTCTTTTCTCTTCTCTTTCTCTTTCTCTTTCTCTTTCTCTTTCTCTTTCTCTTTCTCTTTCTCTTTCTCTTTCT
>OZ057409.1:12986362-13015265 GCA_964056735.1 Allodiplogaster pararmata | reverse complement strand
CATGCGTGACTAAGAGAACAAGGCATATGAGCCTTTCATATAACACTATCGCACGGAATAGCAATGTGTCCCCGTGGTGTAATGGTAACACGCGCTCCCGGTTTGAGTCGAGATGGTCTGGGTTCGATCCCGCCCGGCGGACTAGCTTTTTTTCTGTGCGATAGTTCAATAATTTGTCATCTTAACCAGGCGTCACTGCCTTTAAACTGTGTAACTTAGAATTTGAAGATTTATCATCCATCTTCCATCTCTCTTCTGTCTTAATCGTGAACTCTGGAGTTACGCTCCATTCATGACGCAATCGCTTGATAAGCATGCGTGACTAAGAGAACAAGGCATATGAGCCTTTCATATAACACTATCGCACGGAATAGCAATGTGTCCCCGTGGTGTAATGGTAACACGCGCTCCCGGTTTGAGTCGAGATGGTCTGGGTTCGATCCCGCCCGGCGGACTAGCTTTTTTCTGTGCGATAGTTCAATAATTTGTCATCTTAACCAGGCGTCACTGCCTTTAAACTGTGTAACTTAGAATTTGAAGATTTATCATCCATCTTCCATCTCTCTTCTGTCTTAATCGTGAACTCTGGAGTTACGCTCCATTCATGACGCAATCGCTTGATAAGCATGCGTGACTAAGAGAACAAGGCATATGAGCCTTTCATATAACACTATCGCACGGAATAGCAATGTGTCCCCGTGGTGTAATGGTAACACGCGCTCCCGGTTTGAGTCGAGATGGTCTGGGTTCGATCCCGCCCGGCGGACTAGCTTTTTTCTGTGCGATAGTTCAATAATTTGTCATCTTAACCAGGCGTCACTGCCTTTGAACTGTGTAACTTAGAATTTGAAGATTTATCATCCATCTTCCATCTCTCTTCTGTCTTAATCGTGAACTCTGGAGTTACGCTCCATTCATGACGCAATCGCTTGATAAGCATGCGTGACTAAGAGAACAAGGCATATGAGCCTTTCATATAACACTATCGCACGGAATAGCAATGTGTCCCCGTGGTGTAATGGTAACACGCGCTCCCGGTTTGAGTCGAGATTGTCTGGGTTCGATCCCGCC
Organism: Allodiplogaster pararmata; assembly: GCA_964056735.1. Lineage (NCBI taxonomy): Eukaryota > Metazoa > Nematoda > Chromadorea > Rhabditida > Diplogasteridae > Allodiplogaster > Allodiplogaster pararmata. Next base: position 13,014,194 of record OZ057409.1, on the reverse strand, counting down.
CGGCGGACTAGCTTTTTTTTCTTCTGTGCGATAGTTCAATAATTTGTCATCTTAACCAGGCGTCACTGCCTTTAAACTGTGTAACTTAGAATTTGAAGACCTTTTTAAAGTGTTTAGTTAAACATGAGATGGTTGAGTTCGATCCTTTCACTACCTTTCTCCGTGCTGCAGTCCAATCACTTTTTTAAAGCTTCGAATGCTGGGCAGAAAGGTAGAAGTTGCCTTCTTCGCTCCGTGCAAAGGAAGAGAAGAGAAGCTTTGTGGACCAAATTGTCCTTCAACTTATCACCCAGTCTGTGCCAAGAACGGTTCGTGTTAATTTTTTTCCGGTTTTTCATCGTTTGGTTGTCTTGCAAGAGAAGTTAACTCTTCGACTCTTTTATCAGTCAATAAAGCCTTTGAGTTCATCTTCTACTGATGGTTTAGATTGATCAATTTGAGAGCTTACATTTGAATTCCGATTTAACTGAGCAAATAGGCTAGGCAAAGAAATGAGAAACATTTCGAATTTTCCTGTATGGTTGTCTTGAGCAGATAGAGCAGCCGCGACATTAATCTCTCAAAAAAAGTTAAGCGATCGTGCGATGTATCTGTAAAGATGACATCATTGCTCGATGAATGAGATCATCGATTCAGGGTTATTATAACTGAAATATTTCACGATGAGATCATGGCTCTCGCTCCTTCTTGGCCCAAAAATGTTGGATCAGTGAGGTACGAGATGATCTTGCGAGAGCACGCGAAATAATATCTTAAAGTACGAGAAGATGAGATTTCAAATGCCGTCTTTCTCTCCAAATGAATCTTAAAATACTAAGTAATCGCAATCTATTTTGTTTCCGTTACTTAAAAAAGCATTAAACTTTTTTGGTTGAACATGAAGTATCGAGTCCGTGTAATAAGAAAAGAGCAGAACGCAGACATTGACTCTGTCACTTGGTATGCCGGTAAGAAAAATGTAATGAAACTTGACTGGTTTGTAATTTCTGCTCTACTAACTAGATTGAAATTGAATTACGCGTGTAAGTTCTAAGAATGGAATTTCGTGCAGGACCTTTTTTTTCCAAAAAAAAGTTAGTCAAGGTGACATCATCTTTCAAAATGTTCGCCTAATTTGAATGGTATGAGGTCATCGCGCCGATGATCTCATCGTTTAGAGATTAATGTCGCGGCAGGTTATATGTATTTGTAATGGGTTCACCAGTAAGTATTATTTGAAGGAGAAACCTACTCGAACAACTGCATGATGGAAAAGCAGAACTGCTTCGTTCGGCATAATATCACGAGAGGAGAGCTGAACAGCATCGACTACGAAGGTGCGACTGAATTTCTCGCCAAAAGAACGTTTCTAGTTTGTAGCCTAAATTGGAGTTTCATATATTTCGCTTCCAACTAGAAAACCCTTTTTTCCTTCTGTTTGAAAACTTAAAGACCCCATGGTATGGGGAGAGAAGAAAAGAAGGAACTATCAAATCTGTGCATTCGGCCGTAATAACGCAACAAATCATCTAGAAAAACGGTATAGAGTGTGATAACTATACAGAAAGAAAGTTTCAGTGAATCAAAGTTGGCAATTATTTTTTATTTGGAAAGGGTGGGGTTAGTACATATATCATCTCGAATTTATCACAAAAAGTTCCTTTCTGATAGTTAATTGAGTTATCTTACATTGTTAAACTACATAATTGGGCAGTGTTTTTTTGATGCATCACCGGAAAAGAAAATTGTTCGCAACAAACGAATTCTAGCGTTTAGAGAATGAAGTTTAGAGAATGAAGTTTAGAGAATGAATTTTACTCAACATAAGAACGAAGGGGACTTTTATGGAAAATATGTGAACAATTTATTCTATTTTATATAAGAATTTTTTATTGATCAAGAATAAAGCGTACTACATAGTATAATACTTTCAATAACACTTAGAAATATTATGATAAATCCAGTTAGAAAATTCAAATAAACTCATCTTTGGAATTATAACACTCTCAGTCCTAAATTGATTTCCTTAGCACTCAACTAAATACTTTCAACAAATTTATTCCATGGTTTATTTTTTATAGTTCTGACTTTTTGAATTCTATTATATTTTGAACTCAGTCAAAATAACCATTTTTGCAAATAGTAATAGAAACAGAGAAACAACTGGCTTTCCTTTCTGGAATTCCATGCACCATACTTTCAAGATTCAAGCTAGAGTCTTGGAGTTCCGAGTGAACGGTCAACTTCTCGCGCATAGGGCGTGTTTAAAGCTTGTCCGCGTAAATGTTAATCAACCTATAAACTAAAAATTCTTCTTTCGACTAGTTCCGATCGCTGTTTTCGTGCATCTCTGAAAGTAAATTTTAAACCTCTTAAAATGGTTCAAACATGACGGAGAGTCTGGATTAGAGGTAATTCTCTCGAGAGTAACGGTTCAAGTTAATCTACATAGATATCATGGGAAATTTATTAGAACGTTTCCAACTTATTTTTAAGTTCTCTATGTTGAGGATCAGAACGTGAAATGTAGACTAAAGTACCGGTAATGGTTTTGACGTAACGGCCTTGAAGTGCCCAAATCGTGCTAGAAACCAAAATGAACAAAGAGAAGAAAGTCGATTGCTAGCAGCATCGGCAAATTGAAGGAATTTATTCGATCAGGATTATGTTAATGTTATTTCTCCTCGTTACTTTAGGTGAGTGCTGTCCCAGGCTGGAGTGTGACACGGAGTCATATGCTCCGGTTTGCGACTCCGAGGAGAAGACGCATTCGAATGAGTGTCGATTCCGCTCGCATGAGTGCCTGGTGCGCAGGAGATTCAACAGGAACGTCACACTCAGCTACAGGGTCTTTTTTCGTGCTCCTTCCTGCTACTTTTCATGATTTACTTTTTTATCTGAGAAAGCACTTAAATATACCAGATAATTTACAAAGTTAGTTTTAATACAGATATAATAAAACTGAAGTTATCCTCTAGCTAATTTTTTTGTGATATAGAACAATTACATATGTTTATAGCTCTGCGGTAAGAATGTGAAGCATTGCAAATTATGTAGTTTAGAAATTTCTACTCTTAAATTCAAGAATTATCTCAAAAATTAAGCTGAGTGTTTAACTTGAGGGTCAATGCTGCCACCAGCAGTGTGAGCCAATCAAGTCGCCGCTTTGCGATGGCAAAAACACGCATGAGAATCTTTGCAAGTTCAGGTTGGTTTTCGGAGCGTTTTATCTTCGACTTGGATTATAGAGTGAACATTTTTTGTGTATTCACCAAAAGTTATTTCACCCTTTTACAAATAGTATTTTAAAAAGCTAAACTGGTTGTTTAAGACATGATGTGTAGAAAGTACGTTGACCTTGTGAATGATATCACATTTCTGTTAATATACAAAACTGAGGCTCGGGAATGATATCACTTTTTTTGAGAATGGTATCACATTTTCTTTCACAAAACCGCAGTCAACAATTTTCTTCGCGAAACCCATTCGTTGATCGAAGAAGGGCAAGAGGCTGTTTTACTCGCACCTCGACTCGCCCTTAAAAAGTATAGGAAAGTAGAGTCCGTTCACGCTTCTCAGGGTGGCGCAATGCTTCGCGGAGCGAGAAAACGTCGCGCTGACACTCGCCTACCTGGGCGAGTGCTGCGTGCAGCCGATAGGTAGCTGCGCGCGGACTGGTCCCCTCTGCGACTCCGAAGGCCAAACGCACAGCGACGCCTGCCATTTTGAGTGGAAGAAGTGCGTGCTAGAGCGGAACGAGCTGAAGACCATCAGCATTGTGCATAACGGTATGGTTTGAAACGAATGAGAAGCACGACTGTTTTATAGAATTTCAAGTATAGCGGCGGTACAACACTCTCTTTCGGTGGAAAAGAGGAATGGCTGGGTTCGACGCCGCCCGAGGACCGTGGACTAGCTTGGTTTTTTTTTCGTGCAATAGTTTGAACATACTTCTTTTTTTTCAAAAATACAGTAAGGTCATTGTTGTGAAGTTTTAAAAAAATATTGTTAATTGAGACTGCTGTGTGACACGCATCGTGAAGAAGTTCCTGATATTTAGAATATTTTTCGTGTCAGATTTAACGATGCGGTGTGCGTTGTGATGGGATAGACACGGACGTTTCGCTTTATTGAAGCATCCTCAGCGTGGAAGCAATACCCTCAAACTTGGGTAATTAAACCCAAGTTCGAAGAGGGTATTGCCTAATTAAGTTATTATTATGAAGTCTTCAAAAAAAATTCTTGCAACACGTTCTCTACAACAGAAGCTGAGAGCTTCTTCAAACAATGTATTCGAAGGCGGAGAAAACAAAAAAAGTTTTATTTTTCTCCTTTTCATTTGACTTCGAACTGCAATCACGAAAACTTTGAGTTGTTCCATCAATATAGCACGTACTTCCTTGTAGCAGTTTGTGACGCAAAAAGAAACTAATACATCATAAATAGGCTTTTCATATAGCATTAGTGCGTGGACTAGCAAAGCGTCTTTCTTCGGTGGTGTAGCGGGTACGAGAATCGCACTCTTGGTCGGAGATGGGTAAATGGCTGGGTTCGATCCCGGCTTGTGGACCAGTTTTTTTGCTAGTCATAGCTTGATCATATTCCGAAGATTCACATGAAAACGTTAAAGTTTGAGAAATAGCTCGCCAAGAGTTAAAAAAATTGAGAAATCAAACGGATTCGCGGCTGAGTTTAGGCGAATGCTGCAAGATTGAGCAGTGCCACAAGGAGGAGAAACCCGTGTGCGACAGTCGTGGTGGGACGCACGCCACTTTTTGCCACTTCCAGAACACGAAGTGTATTCACGATAAGATCCATCCCAACGGAACCATCCATTTCGCGTATGAAGGTAACTTTTGCGAAATGGATGACTTCGGTGAGAATGGATTACACAAGTAGTGATGAGACTTTAATAGTGGATGCTATTTGGATCACTCTCTGTTTGAATCGGATTCATATTACCTTAAGTTAGCTGCTTTGGTACAGAAGAAATCATTTGTTTAAGGTGAACCCCCTCAAGCATATAAACAAACTACGCCCTGCCCATGTCATGGTTTCACATACATATGTAGATACATATCGAAACATTATTTGAAAAAGGTGATTAGGCGGGAAAGGTGAAATTTAAAAAAATAGCTGGAAAAGTTTTGTTAAGAGAACATCTTTGTTCTCATAAGAATTGTGATTCCACTAGGTGCGTGCTGCCCCAGTAATTGCTCTTCTCTGTACGATCCTGTGTGCGATCAGCACGGTAGCGTCTACAAGAATGCCTGCTGGTTCCGATTGAAAGCGTGCCAAGGAAAGCGAAGGTTCCGTTTTTGAGAGTTTGCAATAACTAGACATTTTTAGATGTCGTGGGAAACGATAGGTTGGACGAGAACGACATGAAGAATACAGAAGAATCTGATTTGGCCGCTCTAGATATTGCTATTAAAAAGAATGCACACCATTAGTATTCTTTTTAAAATTTTCGCGGGTGTTTAAAAACTCTGCTCTTTCATGGAGGCTTAGAATACGGTTGAATACGATTCGGGGTTGCCGATAGTTGAAGAAAAAGAAAATATTTTGACGTGAAACATGCAGAAACTACTTTTCATCTGACCTTTGGACCGTATCTCAAGAAGTAGAGCGAGCAGAAAAAACCAAAACTATTGCTTAAACTCTTTCATATGATTAGGAGTGACCTGATCGAAAGCGTGACTTATAAAACTCCCAACCTCTCCAATGAGCCTTTCTATAAAGCAATATCGCACGAGTTAGCGATGTCTTCAAAGCAGTGTAGTTGCAAAACCCTTTTTGCCGGTAAGAGAGATAGAAAGAGACAGCAGGGTTCGATATCGTTCTGTGAACTATTTTTTGTACGTTCTGTAGTTTCCCCGCACTTTTTCGTCTTAACATGCACCACTGCTTTTGAACACTGTAACTGAGCACTTTAGAAATTCTCATCATTTTTAGATCCGGAGCGGATCTCCTGCAAACGCCGTGTCCCGATCGACGAGTCCGTCACCTTTCCAATAGCTCAAACAGAGAGAGCATTCCCGTTCATTGATCTTCTAAAACGAGCCACCCAAACAGTCCTTTATTCTTGATTAGTTCTGTGAAGTCTCAAAAAAGTCTTTAACTTTACCAGAAATTTTCTTAACAAAGTGAAAGAAACAAAAGAATAAACTGTCATTCGCATGTATAGCTCGTTCAGAAGAATACTCATGTGTTTTGAGTGTTATTGTTTAGAAGAATACTCATGTGTTTTGAGTGTTATTGTTTAGAAGAATACTCATGTGTTTTGAGTGTTATTGTTTAGAAGAATACTCATGTGTTTTGAGTGTTATTGTTTAGAAGAATACTCATGTGTTTTGAGTGTTATTTTCTTCAATTTAGAATAGGAAAATTATATGATATCCCATGTTCTTTCTTCGTTTTCAGTTCAACCATTCCGGGTGCTTTGAAGACTTGGCGTCTTCAGAGCTTTTCTAGTATTTTTTTCATACTGATTCATTAAATTTCGCTTTTGTGTCATGTTTGTGATTTTCTTGAACTCGACCTATAGAAATCTATTCAGTCAAGCTCATTTAACAAACTGTTCAGATGTTTTCGTGTGAAGCTTTTTGTTTTTCACTCTGTTTTACCAATTCAAAATAATTTAACAGAAAATTAAAAGAGGCGACTAGATCCCAACTCGTGGACAAGTTTTTGTCCTTGCGATTTTTCATAAATGGTCTAGACTTCTAAGCTGCGCTCAACGTAGCGTGGAACCTCTACTATTTTTTCCGTTATTTTATTCATATCCAGACGTGTATTTTTCGTTTCAGTAATCTTGTGTATAGTTCGATAAGTTAGTCAACTGTATGTGAGTTCTTAGTTGATGGATTTATTCAATTGTTCAAATGATGAATACAAATTCATCGATAAGTTGTGATAACAAGTCCAAACCGATTTCAAGATGAATTTGGCCAAGAGCAATGAGCCTTGGATGATTGATTGATTTTTTACTTAGCAGATATTATTATGAATTAATCACTCTCACACCGTATTTTTGGAAGTACATAAACATGTAGAATATATACTGTCCCGTTCAAAAATACACAAAGATTTTATTCTCCAATATTCTTGGAGGATTCTGCTAATTGTTCTCTCATATTTTTTAGAACACAAAAAATTAACGAAACTTGCTTTCAAAGTCAAGAACGAATATTGAAGTTATTTCATAACATTTTCTTGCGTATTCTTTTACAAGTTCGGGAAGATGAACGTGGTCGTTTGAATACTAATGAACGAAACTGTATGCACATGAGGTTAGAGGTCCGAAAACTGTCAATTTACATAGTTTCTTCTATGTACACATTCCTTATCTTCCCTCGCGAGGAATTCTGAGAAATCGCGAGAATCCGCGAGAGATCGTGAGATTTTTCGATAAATCGAGAGACTTCATGACGAGACTGTACTGGCTGCATTCAGCAAAAAAGGGCTGCTGCTGCGAGGAGACTTAGCTTCGATTCGTGCCAGCTTGCTTTCGAGCTCGGATAGTCTCACAGCAAGTATTCTTCAACAATATATGCGAATATAAGTGATAAAATAGGAACTAGCTAATCAATTATCAAAAGCAGAATGAGGGACAATAAAATGAACAGAGAAGTTCAGTAGATGCTTTTTGAATACCAGGCTCACTCAAAATTTCGAACTTGTGAAACATTCAGTTCGGATTTGGTGTTTTCTCGAGATAGGTCTGTAATTCATCTTAGGGTGACACGTTTCAAGCCGCGAAACGGGTATGCGCCCGAAAAATTTTGTTAGTTGCCAAAGACAAACTCTGACTTGTTGGCTCTTCTCTGATGAGCGAGCGCCATTTGCTTGTCGTTGCACAGATCAAGGAGGACGGTCACTAGCGCCCGATAGTCTCCATCATCCAGTTCTATCGCATGTGACACTAGCATCTCGCGAACTTCAAAACAATCCATGCATCAGAAACATTTCCGTACATTTTTGAAACTTCGAAACGAGTTCACTCTCTATTGAGAACGCTTTTGAGATGCCTTTTACGGAAAGATCCATGTGTTAAGAAAGCTCACATAAAATCTCCCCTCTTTAAGTTTTTTGAGATCTCTCACCTTCAAAACTTGGATTATTACGTATTAGTTTGCTCTCTCTCTGACTCTCCCCGCTGCTGCTAATCACACTAGCAGTGATCTAGCAGGCAGCCACTGGTTCTACCAGGATAGGTCTGACCTGCATCTCAGGGGAGCGTACCCTGCCGCGAGGCGGGAACAAGCGCGAGGAAGATTATTATTATTATAGTTTGCATAATACCGATTAATTAGCGGAAGGTATGTTCCAATCTTACAGAGCTGTATATTTATGTAAATATGTATGTTATTCAATGAAACTGGACGGAAATTGTTAATATAGTTCTTTCTTCCTTGAATTATTATAAGATATGTTCTAAAATACTAATCAGTTTATTTACACGTTCAGAAAGAGTTTTTGAACTTTAAAACCAGTTTTTGACTATAATAATAATCTTCCTCGCGCTTGTTCCCGCCTCACGGCAGGGTACGCGCTCCCCTGAGATGCAGGACAGACCTATCCAGGTGGAACCAGTGGCTGCCCGCTATATCACTGCTAGTGTGAATAGCAGCAGTGGGGAGACTCAGATTCGTGCATGAGCACTACCAACATTTCTTAACCCCCTTGGTTTGGGTGGATCTGTCCGGGGTGGGAGTCGAACTCGAGACTCTTCGCACAATAGTCGGACACACTACCATTATGCCACGCCCGGACATGTTTTTGACTATTTTTTTCAAAAGTTTTTGTCTATTTTTCAAAAGTTTAGCTGCTAATTGTTTCGAAGCATATGTACTAAATTAAATTCGAAAATCCAAGGAGTTTAATCGCGCTTACTTTGTCTCATATTGATGACCGCAACACTGCTTTTCTCCTCAGAGTTCTCAGGAGGAGCAGCCGGTTCACCGCTGCCTTTCTTCTCAATTGTCAGTGATTCGAGGAGATAGAGAGAGAAGAAGAGTGAGAAAAGAAGAGAACAAAGTGAAAAGAGCGAAAGACAGAGAAAGAGGAAGAGAGAGAGACAGGAGAAATAAAGAGAGAAAGATAAAGAGATAGGAAAGAGAGAAAAAAGAGAAAGACGAAGGAGAGAGAGACCAACTAAGAGATAAAGAGAGAGATTTACTTAAACGCAGAATGAGAGAGAAAAGATAATAAGGATAAAGAGAAAAAATTGAGAAGTTTGAAACCTTCTGCTGTGAAAGTTTCGCTTCCGTGATAGCTTTGTACTTGGCGAGAGTGGCTTTTATGCTTTGACTTTCTTCTTGTGCATTGTTCAGTTGAGCTTTTAAGTAACGGTTTTCTGCCAGAAGCCCGTCCAGGTCTTCCGCCACCTTAAAAATGAAGTTATTAAGGAATAAGTTCCAGTGGGCAAATCGGGTTTCGACATGAACCGAGCTGGGTTTTTTTGTTGTTATAATAACTGGAATGGTTTTTCGATCACAACTCAACAATAATTGTATCTTTACACATTTTTTCAGAGAAGAATCTTTACACAATTTCAAAAGGGGGATTCGTTGACAAAGGGACGAAAAAAGGTTTGCGATAGACTTGCGTAAAAATTATGGCGTTAAAGGAGCTGAAGAAACAAAAAGTTAGTATATAGTAAGACCTAATCGTCTGAAGTCTTGTCTCTACATATATGTTGTAATTAGCTACTCGTCTGGAGTATCGTCTCAATCATTCACTTAAAAGACCGTCAGACAAGTTTCTAACAAAGTTAGTATATTGTAAGACCTAATCGTCTGAAGTTTTGTCTCTACATATATGTTGTAATTAGCTACTCGTCTGGAGTCTCGTCTCAATCATTCACTCAAAAGACCCTAAGACAAGTTTCTAACAAGTTAAGTATACTGTAAGACCTAATCGTCTGAAGTCTTGTCTCTACATACATATATGTTGTAATAAGCTACTCGTCTGGAGTCTCGTCTCAATCATTCACTCAAAAGACCCTCAGACAAGTTTCTAACAAAGTTAGTAAGTATATTGTAAGACCTAATCGTCTGAAGTCTTGCCTCTACATATATGTATGTTGTAATTAGCTACTCGTCTGGAGTCTCGTCTCAATCATTCACTCAAAAGACCCTCAGACAAGTTTTTAACAAAGTTAGTATATTGTAAGACCTAATCGTCTGAAGTCTTGTCTCTACATATATGTTGTAATTAGCTACTCGTCTGGAGTCTCGTCTCAATCATTCACTCAAAAGACCCTCAGACAAGTTTCTAACAAAGTTAGTATATTGTAAGACCTAATCGTCTGAAGTCTTGTCTCTACATATATGTTGTAATTAGCTACTCGTCTGGATTCTCGTCTCAATCATTCACTTAAAAGACTCTCTGACGAGTTTCTAACAAAGTTAGTATATTGTAAGACCTAATCGTCTGAAGTCTTGTCTCTACATATATGTTGTAATTAGCTACTCGTCTGGATTCTCGTCTCAATCATTCACTTAAAAGACTCTCAGACGAGTTTCTAACAAAGTTAGTATATTGTAAGACCTAATCGTCTGAAATCTTGTCTCTACATATATGTTGTAATTAGCTACTCGTCTAGAGTCTCGTCTCAATCATTCACTCAAAAGACCCTCAGACAAGTTTTTAACAAAGTTAGTATATTGTAAGACCTAATCGTCTGAAGTCTTGTCTCTACATATATGTTGTAATTAGCTACTCGTCTGGAGTCTCGTCTCAATCATTCACTCAAAAGACCCTCAGACAAGTTTCTAACAAAGTTAGTATATTGTAAGACCTAATCGTCTGAAGTCTTGTCTCTACATATATGTTGTAATTAGCTACTCGTCTGGATTCTCGTCTCAATCATTCACTTAAAAGACTCTCAGACGAGTTTCTAACAAAGTTAGTATATTGTAAGACCTAATCGTCTGAAGTCTTGTCTCTACATATATGTTGTAATTAGCTACTCGTCTGGATTCTCGTCTCAATCATTAACTTAAAAGACTCTCAGACGAGTTTCTAACAAAGTTAGTATATTGTAAGACCTAATCGTCTGAAGTCTTGTCTCTACATATATGTTGTAATTAGCTACTCGTCTGGAGTCTCGTCTCAATCATTCACTCAAAAGACCCTCAGACAAGTTTTTAACAAAGTTAGTATATTGTAAGACCTAATCGTCTGAAGTCTTGTCTCTACATATATGTTGTAATTAGCTACTCGTCTGGAGTCTCGTCTCAATCATTCACTCAAAAGACCCTCAGACAAGTTTCTAACAAAGTTAGTATATTGTAAGACCTAATCGTCTGAAGTCTTGTCTCTACATATATGTTGTAATTAGCTACTCGTCTGGATTCTCGTCTCAATCATTCACTTAAAAGACTCTCAGACGAGTTTCTAACAAAGTTAGTATATTGTAAGACCTAATCGTCTGAAGTCTTGTCTCTACATATATGTTGTAATTAGCTACTCGTCTGGATTCTCGTCTCAATCATTCACTTAAAAGACTCTCAGACGAGTTTCTAACAAAGTTAGTATATTGTAAGACCTAATCGTCTGAAGTCTTGTCTCTAAATATATGTTGTAATTAGCTACTCGTCTGGATTCTCGTCTCAATCATTCACTTAAAAGACTCTCAGACGAGTTTCTAACAAAGTTAGTATATTGTAAGACCTAATCGTCTGCCGTCTTGTCTAAATCACTCTTTTTTGAGATGTTTTGACGGGTTTCTAACTGAATCGACGATATGTTGTGACAACTCAAAACAGAGTCCATATGCTGTGATAACTCACTTTCAGTTTCGTCTTAATCATTAACTTCAAAGACCCTCTGACCAGTTTTCCAGTTTTTTTTTTTACAGAACCCATTCATTTTTATCAATCACTTCTCTGAAGTCTCGTCTCAATCATTCCCTACAAAAAACCTTTTGACGAGTTTTTAACAAAGTCCATATATTGCATTACTTACTCGTCTGGAGTCTCCATTGAGAAGGTAGCTGAGCTCGGATGAAAGACGCTCGACCTTCTTCACAAGTGCGTCTCGCTCAGCCACACTCTCTTCTTTGAGCGACAGGACTGTTTGGAAGTCAGCCACAAGTTGTGCATGCTCAATATGGTCAAATTTTTAAAATGCTGACTCCTAAAAACGTATGTAATCTTTCAAAAAATTTGTTTTATGTTTTTTGTTCAGTCTTTTAAAACATAGGTACACGGTTTGTATAAAGTTGTATAATATGTATACTGTGCATTATAATGTGATGTATATAATGGGAAATATTATAATGTGATGTATATATAATGAAGATGTATATAATGTGAAATCGCCCACAAGAAAAATATCAAAACATTGAATTGAAATTCTTTGGTATTGATGTAAATTAGAGTATTCCCTACTCCTCGTTGATCTCAAGCAACAGATTTTTATACCGAGCAGAGGAGCGGATTGTTCGCAGAAAATTATGCAATAATCGTGTGGTGTGACGGGAACCGAACCCGTGACCTTTCGCGTTCCGGGCGAATGCTCTCCCCACTGAGCTACACACGCACACATGATTACGCACATTTTAAGGCCCATACAACATGCCCCCCTCTCAACACCGATGTCTCTCGAGGTCTAGGCGCCTTTGTCACTGCGAACTAGCTCATGCTCGAGTTTTCTTCTTTTTTTTCTCTTTTTTTCTCTTTTTATTCTCTCTTCTCATCCCGGTTCGGCCCCCATGTAAATTAGAGTATTCCCTACTCCTCGTTGATCTCAAGCAACGGATTTTTATACCGAACAGAGGAGCGGATTGTTCGTAGAAACTTGTGCAAAAATCGTGTGGTGTGACGGGAACCGAACCAGTGACCTTTCGCGTTCCGGGCGAATGCTCTCCCCACTGAGCTACACACGCACACATGATTATGCACATTTTAAGGCCCATACAACAATTGCGGTAGCCATGATGATTGACTTGATATGATTCAATGACACTGAAGAATTTTAATCTAGCCTCTTTCGCACACAGGCATCCTTCTTTCTTGGGTCCAATCCCGCTTTAAAGCAGGACCCACGCTTCCCTAATTCGGTTAATAAACCACGCCTAGCAGAAATACTTCTAGTTCTCGGGTCACTGCTATTGTTTAGAGTAGGTAGAGTAAAAAGTATGCGAAAGCTATCGATTTCTTGAACATATTTGTTGATGAAGATCTGTCCGGAAGGAAGTCAAACCATTGTGACCCATAGTTCAATAGTCGGCTTACCACACAACCTTCAAGTTGAGTCAAGCAAACTCCTCCCGGACATTTATCACAAAGATTTTTTGTCTAAATTCGAAAAACAAGCTTTCACTTAGAGATTGAATCCAACTTTTTTTCTCACCTAGTTCCGAGAGTCTCTTTGCAAGACGCCAATAATTTTTTCCATCTATCCAAGCCCATTTATAATGATGAGCAACCGCCTAGGGAGTTAGAGCCAAGCAAACGTGGGACTGTGCGCTGGATAACTGACTTCTTTGTCGCAAGTCACTATGCCAAACTTTTCACTAATTAAAAAAAAAGAAAGCTATCGAGCAGGAAGAAGAACCGGGGTAGTGAAAGATATAAATAGAGAAAAAGTTGTAGTAAAGAAAGGAAGAAATGTATAGAAATATAGAAAGCAAGAGAAAACAGAGAGATAGAAAGATAGAAAGCAAGAGACATAGAGAAAGACAGAGAGATAGAAAGATAGAAAGCAAGAGACATAGAGAAAGACAGAGAGATAGAAAGATAGAAAGCAAGAGACATAGAGAAAGACAGAGAGATAGAAAGATAGAAAGCAAGAGACATAGAGAAAGACAGAGAGATAGAAAGATAGAAAGCAAGAGACATAGAGAAAGACAGAGAGATAGAAAGATAGAAAGCAAGAGACATAGAGAAAGACAGAGAGATAGAAAGACAGAAAGCAAGAGACATAGAGAAAGACAGAGAGATAGAAAGATAGAAAGCAAGAGACATAGAGAAAGACAGAGAGATAGAAAGCAAGAGACATAGAGAAAGACAGAGAGATAGAAAGATAGAAAGCAAGAGACATAGAGATAGACAGAGAGATAGAAAGATAGAAAGCAAGAGACATAGAGAAAGACAGAGAGATAGAAAGCAAGAGACATAGAGAAAGACAGAGAGATAGAAAGATAGAAAGCAAGAGACATAGAGAAAGACAGAGAGATAGAAAGCAAGAGACATAGAGAAAGACAGAGAGATAGAAAGATAGAAAGCAAGAGACATAGAGAAAGACAGAGAGATAGAAAGATAGAAAGCAAGAGACATAGAGAAAGACAGAGAGATAGAAAGCAAGAGACATAGAGAAAGACAGAGAGATAGAAAGATAGAAAGCAAGAGACATAGAGATAGACAGAGAGATAGAAAGATAGAAAGCAAGAGACATAGAGATAGAAAGATAGAAAGCAAGAGACATAGAGAAAGACAGAGAGATAGAAAGATAGAAAGCAAGAGACATAGAGAAAGACAGAGAGATAGAAAGATAGAAAGCAAGAGACATAGAGAAAGACAGAGAGATAGAAAGATAGAAAGCAAGAGACATAGAGAAAGACAGAGAGATAGAAAGCAAGAGACATAGAGAAAGACAGAGAGATAGAAAGATAGAAAGCAAGAGACATAGAGAAAGACAGAGAGATAGAAAGATAGAAAGCAAGAGACATAGAGAAAGACAGAGAGATAGAAAGATAGAAAGCAAGAGACATAGAGAAAGACAGAGAGATAGAAAGATAGAAAGCAAGAGACATAGAGAAAGACAGATAGATAGAAAGCAAGAGACATAGAGAAAGACAGAGAGATAGAAAGATAGAAAGCAAGAGACATAGAGATAGACAGAGAGATAGAAAGATAGAAAGCAAGAGACATAGAGATAGAAAGATAGAAAGTTACAAAAATAAAAAAAGGAGTAGAGAAAACTTAGAACATAGAAAAAAGTTGTTTCTTTTAAAAAAGAGAACAAGCATCGCATGACGGAGACCAAAAAAAAAAGATATGCAGAAAAATATGAAAATAGAAAAAAGAAAGTTTTTAAAAAAATTAAAAAAAAAATTTTTTTGTTAAAAAAAGAGAATGATGCCGGAGCAACCTGATGCCGGAGCTTCTCGTATTTGTTCAGTTGGCTATCCGAAAGTCGATCTGGTAGTTGTTGGATTGCCGTTGAAGTGGCTTCAATTCCATCTAAGACGTCCATTCCATGCTCAGTTTGTACGCTGCTCCGAGCTAACTTAACAAGAGTCAACTTCAGGAAACCCGTCTAGAGTTCTCAGTTCTCACTCGTTCTTTTTTTCTTTAAAAGATTGCTCGGAGTCCTCTTTGACCGTATCTCATTTTGCGGACTTTTTGAAACCATGAAGCCACGAAATTTTTTTAATTCCAACACACATTCACTTGCTTTTCTACCCAATCTTTCTGAATCCCTCCAAAATGTTAGCGATTGCTAAATTTTTTTTCAATGAAAACTCTTATGAAATATATTAAATCATCCTTTTTGTACATCTAATTAAACAAAAGGACGTGAATTTGACACTATTTAAAACTCGAGTTTAGGCAAATAACTACTTCCACGGCATTAAGATGGTCTTTTTATTCTCAAATAAACTATTTTGTGTCTTTTTTTGTAATCGAACTAAGTATTTGGAAGAAAAGGTAGAAATTGAAAGTTTTTGTTGGTTTCTTAGTTGTTTCTTCTCTTCAATCTTTTAGTTTTAAATTATTTTTCTATAAACAATGGTCATAATGAAAAGCATTAAGATATGAACGTTGACGTTTTCCTCCACATGATTTTCACCATTTCCCGCGTTTAGTCAACATTCATGTGCACAAACATGTTGAATGGCTTCAACTGATCTTCTACATATTTATTCAACTGTATCTTCTTTTTAAAGTGTATTCACAAGATCTAATTCGTCATATCAATCGCTCACGCATGAATTTTTTCTTTCTCTTTCTTTTCACTTTGTTAACGGACTGACGCGATATAGTTCGAGGCTCTTGCGATAAAGTTTCTGGTGTAAAAAAACCTCAGCTCAGAAATCTCGGTACAATTATAAGTGATCTCTCTTACTGAACAAAATCTCTGTAACTTCTGCTTTAAAAATATTCTGCCACCCTATCGGTTTTGCTAGGCTCCTCGTCGTTAAAGTCTTCGCAACCGTACTTTGAGCAATTGTACCTCCGATTCAAATGAATCCTGTCTCATTTTAAAAACCTGAGAAAAAAGAATGGAAGAAATTGTGGCCATTAGAGCCATTTGAAATTTTAGGTTCACAATCAAAAACAAAGTTATTTTTTGCCATGCGCTGGCTCGCTTCACCACATGAATTTTCTTACAGAACGAGACGACTTTATTTCTCTTGGAAAATGCGTTCAGAAAAAACAAGTTGAAGAGAAAAAAGCCAACCTCCATCTTGGCGAATTTTTGCCGGTAAGTCTTGCAATCCTTCTTTAGTTCGCGAACTTCGTTTCGCAATGCAGAATTTTCGGCTTCCAGAGTTTGAGAGCGAATCTGGTTGGACTTTTCAGATAAATTGCCCATATCAAGGGTAGGGAACCTTGACTACGTTGCCTCCATTCCATGAATGACACTCAAATCTACATATATTCTACTTTCTCGAACTCACTATCAAGAACCAGAGAATCGGATGGAATCGTTTGAGTCAATGATGCCCCATATTTCATGACATCGAAGATAAAGCGTCTGAAATTGAACTTTTTTTTTTGAAATTGAAGGGTTTCCTCTGTTTTTTTGTTGGATGAAGTTTCTTCACAGGGGAGATATGGGGAGGAAGGGGCCTTCTTCTGGAACCCTAGTTTGCTCACTCCGGCGTTTTTTCCACATCGTAAAGCTCTCAGCAAAAAGCAATCGTTGAAGACTTATTCAACAGATTCTATGAAAGATTGAGCTCTCTCATTCAACTGTAATTCACCTGTAATCGGTCGTTTCGGCCACTCATCTCGTTCTTCTCCAACGCGAACAATTGCCGCATCTCTTCAATAGTCTGTAACGTGATTATGTATAGAGAAAACACTTATTATCTTTTGGTTATGTTTGATTGTTTGTTTGGTTCCCGCCATACTAAACGATATACATATGTACATGTTTCTGCATCAAACTTTTCAGGGCTTTCGTGTTAACTTGTCATTGTGTGATATTCTGGTAGCCATCAATATCAGACTGTGAAATTCGTTCGCTCACTATGTATCAACTTAATTTGTTTTTATCAGTAGGAGTCTTCTTGTTGTTGTTGTTGCCGGTTGTAGCCGTCATCGAAGAGCGAGGCCCACGTGATATGTTTCTTTTCGCTTCGTCTTTGTTGTGTATGAATCGTCAATTTTTTTTAAAATAGACATCTTCAAGAAGTTTGCCACTTCTCGTGGTTTCTCCCATAAGTCGGTGAGTGAGAGTGTCGTGGGGTCGCCAATGCAATCGAACAGGTGTGCGACGTCATGAGGTGTGGATGAGCATGTTGGGCAGACGTCTGGGATGAAATCATCGATACGGTGTAGATACGAGTTTGTGAATCTGCTGAATCCGGATCGAAGCTGGGAGAGTGTACATCTTGTGCAGCGGGGAAGGTCATATTCTTCCACGTTGATGTCGGGCGGGCGTCTACCTCCGAGAATGACGGCGCCTTTCATTGATTGAAGTTCGCTAGAGACCATCATAGTGTGTATGGCGTTTGCGACGAGTTTCCCGTTGAGAGGGTCTGTTGCTATGGAGGCTGCGGACTCGACCGTGTGCTTGCAACTCATGATGAGGTCGTTTTTCATGGTGCGTGGTGGAGCATGACCTTCCAAGAGGCTGTGATGGTTGTGAGCTGGATCCATTGTTCTGGCGAGGTATTGAGCGGAGAGCATGTGAAGGTGTGACTTAGTGCGCATGACCTTGGATTCTCTGTGTAAGTGATCGGTGTCTGCCATCTGATGATTGCCCGTGACTACGCGGAGACCGGCATTCTGGGCGCGTTGGATCCTTTAGAGGGCCGAAGCGGATAAGAAAGTGGACCATGCGGGGGCGGCGTAACTGGAGATTGCTTGCGAGATAGCTTTGAAGGTTGTCCGTAAGGATTCCTTCTGGTTGCCCCATGTGCTACCGGCGAGCACCTTCAGGACGTTGTTTCTCTGTGTCATGCGGGCTGCGATGTTTCTGGCGTGGTGGCTGAACGTGAACATGGTGTCGAAAGTTACGCCGAGGATCTTTGCGAGCTTGACTGTTGGGACAGTGGTTCCTCCGATGGATACGTCCAGGACCGTGTTGTATTCTTTGCTGAAAGGCGTGAGGAGCATGAGTTGACTTTTGGCCGGAGAGATGGTGAGAGAGCGATTGTTCAAGAAGCTTTCGATCCCAGGTATTGCCATACGTACGTACTCCGAGGCGGTGTTGATGTTTGAGTTGGAGGCCCATATGGTAATATCGTCTGCGTAAGTTATTACGTTGGTGTGAGCGCTATCGGATGGGAGGTCGCGTAGATAGAGGTTGAACAGCGTGGGCGAGAGGGCGCTGCCTTGTGGGACTCCGTTTCTGATCGGCCGGGAGCTCGATAAGGTGTTGCGGAAGAGTGTGCGTCCTGTGCGTCCTCTCAGATACGAAGAGAGCCACTTCTTGATTGGGTTGGGCACGCTTGTGGTCATGAGGAGGTCGATAAGTTTGGTGATGTCGATGCTGTCGAAGGCTTTGGACATGTCGATCGCCATAAGGACTGTGCGCTTCGCTGGTCTTTTCTCATTGAAACCGTCGTCTTTTCTCAAAAAAAGTCTTCTTCGTGTTGTCACATTACGTAATGTATTTTTTAATGAATAATTTAAAAAAAACTTCTGTGCCAAGACTACGGTCTTCATTACACAATATCACTATTTTTGAGCTCTCTTTCAGTTTTTTATAACTTGCATTCTAGTTTCGATAACCATGGGAAGCTCAGAAAAATTTGCCTATTAAACGTCCGGAACTTCCGGAACAGATCAAATAAATATCACAACAAATGCTTATCTTAGTTGCACAGTAACTGACACTCGCACTCTCGGTCCAGACATAAAGATGGCAGGGCTCGATCCCGCCCCGAAGACTAGCTTTTGCCACTGTGTTATTTTACTCAGAAATTTTTATTTTTAAATCGCTTCTAATCTGACTTTGTTGGCCTGAGCGAGTTCCTCTTCGGTTCGCCGCAGATTTCGCTCAAAGTTGTTGCATTGCGCAGAGAGTTTGCGGCCTTCTTGCGAAGACTCCTCCAGGTCGGCTCCAACTCGCAGGAGAGCTTCGGTTTTGGTCGCGAGCTTCGCTTGAACGCTTCCCAGCTGCAGTCAACCTTCTCATTGCCCGATCGAGATTGAAAAACCTAAGGGTTCGATCCCGCCCCGAGAACTACTTTTTGTCAATGTGGTAGTTTCCTTATTATCGATCTCATTCATTCATTTATTTATTCCTTGCCCATCTTAAAAGTACAATGAATAACTGTCACGTTGGCGATTTATAATAGTTCATGGTGACGATTTGGTTAGATAGGGATCCATCTGCAATCCTAACAAACTTAAGTTTATGGGATTTTTTAAACCAGGACTTGTTTAGGTCTACACTCTACGTTCTTATACGCTTCATCAAGAAACGGATAATTATAAAGGGATTAATTTCATTCTTCGACCCATGGAATCGATAATATAGTGCTTCAACTCGAACTTTTTTTCTCGATATGTCGATATGTTGCATGGGCCTTAGTGGGCAAGAGCGAAGATCTTTGGCTCGGTTCCCGATCACCAAAAGATTTTTGCAGTTGTCTTTGCGAGCATGTATTTTCCCCGGAAAAGGAGAAATAAAGAAATCAAATTTGTTTTGACAGAGTTACTCAGCACACTAAAATAAACCACATGGAGCTTAATAATATCAGATAAGGTTCCTATAGTCGCTATCAGCAATTGTGTAACTGAGTTGATAGTGGAATTCTCTGATAGTGTTAGATCTTATGGTATGTTTTGTAGATACGCATTAGAAACCTTTTTTCTCAGTGACTTTCTACTTTACTTCCTCACTAATTGAACCATACCAGTCAATTGGGAATCTTCATAACAATAATAATGATAAATCTTCAAATTCTAAGTTACACAGTTTAAAAGCAGTGAAACCTGGTCAAGATGACAAATGATGGAACTATCGCACAGAAGAAAGCTAGTCCGCCGTAAGGAGACCGAACCCATCTCGACTCAAACCGCGAGCGCGTGTTACCATTACACCACGGGGACACATTGCTATTCCGTGCGATAGTGTGTAATAATGATCTTTCTCGCGCTTTTTCCCACATCGTGGCAAAGTACGCGCTCCTCTGAGTGCATGGCTAGGGTTTCTTGAACATTTTCCCGGAAAAAGTTTTAGTTTTGATTTAACAAAATGGCTTGAGAAAAAAAACCTGTGAAAGCAATTGACGAACTTCAACTCTGCTCTGCTGTAAAGACGAAGAATTCGAAGCCATCTAAGGTGATTGAGCTAAAAACGTCATTTCCATGTGAAACTCAAATGAAAATGCGCATTTTGGTCATTTTCTACTCTTGTGTCTGAGAAGACTAAAGAAGTGGAAAAGATAAAAAAGCGAAAAAATTGGAGAGCCACTTTTTAAGGATGAATAAAAAGAGAGAGAAAGAGAGAGAAGGAAGACAGAGCGATTCACTGAGGAGAGATAGAGATAGAGAGGGAATGAGCAACCTCACGAGATAGTAAAAGCAAGGCTTCAGAAGACCCGACGAGAATCGATACTTGCATTTTGTGGCGTTTTTCCTACTATGTTTTGTGGCATTTGCTTCATTTCCCTTTTCTCCTGGTCTCTTCAGTAGTTCAGAATCCCTTCCCCACAGTTTTCCCTCAGAAGAAAAGTTACTGAATCAATATTATGTAGTCCCTTTCGTTTTTCGTATTAACAGAGACAGGGAGGGGGGGGGGGTTGCACTGTAAAGGACAAAAACCAGTATAAAAAGTCAACCCTGTTCTACGCTTCTTACTGACTCTATACGCAGTAAACAATGAGTCTTTGAAGTATCAAATTTGTCTGTTTTGTGCAAAGAATTTTTTAAGTCAACAAAATAATTTAGAAGCTGCTTCCCCCCTTTTTTGCAACTCTTCATCAAAAGAACAAGAATATTGAGAAAAAACGGTGTATTGTTTGCAATTAAGTCTCATATGCGGCTCTTGTGAGTTTAAACTAACCGTTTTAATCCATTAAGCTGCTCATCCGAATTAATAACGGAGAGGATTTGGAAGTTTTCAAGCCATGAAATGCATGGAATCACATTGAGTAGCTGTTTTATGTATGATCTTCGTTCCCAGTACCGGTGTAATTTGTTTCTTTGAAAATGTTACATGAAGAAGCTCATAGAAATTCTTTCAAAGCTCTCGATCACGGGCACGAGTTTATAATATATGTAGCTTCCAGGGTAATTTTTGTACATATTATAATTTTAGTTAGAACTAGTGATTTAGTCCCTCACTGCAGTCTTCAAGGGTAGAAAGAACATTCGCGTTAGACTAATAGTGAGTTAACACAGTTGAGTAAATACCGCAATAGAAGGCTGAGAAGATATTTAGACACAATCACGTGTTTGCGAAATCGAAAATGACATGATAACATGAAGATTCAATTCAATTCACTTTATTCGCCAAAGGTATGCTTGTTGTCGCATACACTTATTAGGTAGACATTAAACAACAAAAACGAGAAGAAAAAAATTAAGATTAAAAATTTTAAAAAAAGAGGGACACAACAGGCACTGACTAGGAATGTGTTTTCGATAATAATCATTTTCAGAAAGTCAACACTACTAAAAAAATTATTGTAGCAATTCCGTGAATGTATCATTGTACTTCCGCCTCGAATATCTCAATTTTCCGTTGAGCTTCTAAAGTTATTATAGCGTCGAACACTTATCTGGAATATTCTTTCAACTACTGTTTATAAAAGAAAGTGCGGAAAGTTTGCCGGATAACTCGAGGATGAACAGATTCGGGGAACATTCTCACCTGAACATTTTAATTGTTCACTGGCAGAAGAATAAAAAGTTAACAATTCAATTCACAGGAACACTTAGTTTTTAGGTAGTTTGTTGCAGGGAAATGATCATGATAATCAAAATTGTGAAGAAAAACAACTCATAATTATGTTTTCTTTAAAAAAAAACGTATCTGGGGGACTCAATCGAAGCAAAAAGTATTCATTGCAGAAATCTCCTCTCATTACCGTGTTCAACAGAGGCATTCACTGTGCTGATTTCATATAACTTGACATGATATCCTATAACTTGAAATAGAACCATAAAAAGTCAATACTAAAAAAAAAATCAATATCATATAACTTGAAATAGAGCCATAAAAAATCAATAAAAAAAATCAATATCATATAACTTGAAATAGAGCCATAAAAAATCAATAAAAAAAATCAATATCATATAACTTGAAATAGAGCCATAAAAAATCAATAAAAAAAATCAATATCATATAACTTGAAATAGAGCCATAAAAAATCAATAAAAAAAATCAATATCAAATAACTTGAAATAGAGCCATAAAAAATTAATACTAAATTGGAGAAATGTCGAAATGAATATATGGAGGACGTAAAATTCCGCGCATAAAGAAAGATACGAGTGATTTCAGTTTTTGTGTGTTTTAGAAAAAGTTAATAAAAAAACACTCATGAAAATTCGTGGTTTAATACTTGCATCTCAAGTGCAAAACACGTTTATTTATTGTCATTTCATCCCATTAACATGATTCCATACATATTATCAAAGTTCATTGAAATAAAAAGTGAATGTTCTGGAGAACAAAATATTCCTTGTGTTCATGAACGGTACTGTAGATATGTTTAGCATAACATGAAAAAAGGGTTTTTTGAGGAACTAAAGTAAACATATAAAAATAAGTTCAAATGGCTATTATCATTGGTACCTTATAGCGAAATCAATAAAAGCTCATCGAAGTTACTCGAACTGTAAGTACAAAAGTCTGATAGGAACATGATTCTAAGTTTTTCCTAGAGCAATTAGGGTAGAACTTTTTTGTAGTAAGAGCAAAAATGTCTCACAGAGTCATAATATTGAGAAGGTCTCACAAACTAGCTGCTATTAGAGTGACCATATTTTTCAGATTCAGTTTAATTTTCAGACGCTATAGTGTCATTATTGAAACTACTTACGAATTAGAGTGACTTTCTTCTTCTTCTTAGCGTTGTCCCGCGTCGGCCGAGGTCGGAGTAGGGTCCGCTGTACGGCTTCTAGCTCTCCAGAAACATCTGTCTGTTGCGTCTTCCGAGTGGAGTCTTGCAGGGCGCAGGTCTTGGTTGAGCGTGTCCATATATCTTGTCTTCGGTTTGCCTCGCGGGCGTTTGCCTGGTACTTCCATGTCAAGAGCGTGTCTTGCGATATATGTCGCGTCTCTTCGCATCACTTTTCCATACCATCTAACTCTCCCTTCTCGCATCTTGTCTTGTATTGGAGCCACGCCGAGTCTCCTTCTCACAATCGTGTTACGCACACAATCTAGGCGAGTCAGTCCTAGTGTCCAGCGTAACATTTTCATCTCATTCGTGTGGATAATGTTCTTGGTTACACGCGTTGTAGGCCAGGTCTCCGTCGAATAGAGAAGCACGGGACGGATCGCTGTTTTATACATCTTTCCGCGTATGCTAGCTGTGATATTCCTATCACAGAGGACACCTGTAGCTTCTCTCCATTTCATCCAAGCTGTATTTACTCTTTGGCATGCCGCTGCATTCGTTGACGTGTCTGAAGAGATGACAGAACCAAGGTACTTGAATTCGGCGGTCTTCGGGAGCGGTTCATCGCTGATGTGAACAGTTCCAGTCGTTTGCACTCCGATTTCCTGGTACTCGGTCTTCTTGATGTTGAGGCTAAGCCATGCCTACTAAGAGCGTCATTCCATTTCTCGATTTCGGCACGTGTAGGAGCAGCAAGGAGAATGTCGTCGGCGTATGCGATGGTTGACGGAGACGCAGTCAGTAAAGGACGCAAGTCAGTAAAGGACGCATTGATTTTGATCAATTAAGAAGTGGTAATGAAAAAATTTTTGTTTTAAATAACAAACAGCAAACGTTTATTCATGGATATATCAAGTTGGAAGAGATGTAGAGACTTTAAAGACATAAAAAAAATTTTTCAAGTTCTCAAAGTTCCCCTTTTTCGTCGTTTATTTGGGAAAGTTTTTTTTGTTGCTCCAAGTTCGCTTGATGCTCTCATTCATCAGAAAAAACTATTTTTTCTTCAAAGTACGAAACTAGCGTCCCCTTTGGGGACGCATGTCACTCTCTTGTTAGCCAAGTCATTCTGAGAGCCTAGTCAATTCTGAACTTTTTTTCTGCTTCTCTTTATCTCCCTGTCTTCGTTCTCCCACTTCTAATTTTCTCCCTGCCTCAGGCGACTTCGCAGCCTTTGTTCTCCCATTTCTGATTTTCTCCCTCCTTCGTCTTCCCACTTATTTTTTTCCCTCCCTCATGCAGCTTCGCTGCCTTCGTTCTTCTCTTTTTCCTCCTGCCTCAGACAGCTTCGCTGCCTTCGTTTTTCTACTTCTCCTTATCTCCCTGCCTCAGGCAGCTTCGCTGCCTTTCTTCTCTCACTTATATTTTCTCCCTCCCTCAGCGAAGCTGCCTTCGTTTTCCCACTTCTATTTTTCTCTCTCCTCCAGGCAGCTTCGCTGCCTTCGTTCTTCTCCTTCTCCTTTTCCTCCTGCCTCAGGCAGCTTCGTTGCCTTCGTTTTCCCACTTCTATTTTTCTCTCTCCTCCAGGCAGCTTCGCTGCCTTCGTTCTTCTCCTTCTCCTTTTCCTCCTGCCTCAGGCAGCTTCGTTGCCTTTGTTTTCCCACTTCTAATTTTCTCCCTGCCTCAGGCAGCTCCGCTACCTTCGTTTTCGTTTCATCTTTTTTCTCTTTCTCTCTTTTTTCTCTTTTAATGTCCTTTTCTTATCAGGTTTCTTTTCCAATAATTTTGTCCATAGATCATCTCCATACACAGATCATCTCCATATTAAAAAACTTTGGAGTCCGAAATCCACCCAGTGAAACCTGACAACGAAATGCTGTGCAATAGGTATTGCTTGCACAGCATTTCGTTGGCAGCAAAAACGGAACCACAAGGATCACGACACAACCAAGATGCCAATTCCTCCAAGACAACTGAAAATGGCAATATCCCTTTTCAGCGAAAACCAAAACAGCATCGCTCCATTCCTTGACGAAGATAATGAAGTGGAAGCAGAAGAAACGTACCGCAAACACATTAAGAATATACACACGGATACACTCACAGCGATGAAGAACAAATACTCACCGCCTGTGGTGCTAGGAGGATACCCATCACCGCCTGTGGTGCTGGGAGGATACCCATCACCGCCTGTGGTGCTGGGTGGGTGGTCAACCTTGTGAGTGGGTGGTCAACCCGGCCTAGCATCGTTTTGGGTGGGAGTAGAGACGTCTCGCCTGTCGTTGACCGGAGATAGGCAAGAGGCTATTTGATTGGCGCCTCGACTCGCCATTGAAAAGTATAGCGGAGTATCGGCTGATGTTTTGTCCGGTGGCATGCCCAGGCCGGTTCGGAATCGCCCTCCTTTGACGAGCTATACTACCCAGTTTTGGTCTGCGGAGGGATTTCTCCCGCTACCTCCCAGCACGAATTCTTCGTAGGGAGGCGTCCCTCTATCCGCCACCTGAGGTCGCGCTCGATTCTGGACTGGATGATCCGGCTCCATCCGTGACAGGCTCTTAAGGCTGTAGAGTCACGAATGGCCACTGTTGCCAGTGTGTTTCGAGGGTGTCCCTCGTAAGGAATCGGAGAGAAAAAAGTGTTTACTTCTTCTTCTCGATTTGAAAAGAGATGGTCTTGCTTCCTTCAATGTTGCACTCGCGCATTTATCTTTTTTCTTGTTTCTTTGAAGGAGAATCGCGTTAGTTTCAAGTGGCGAAGCAAGCAAGGTTTTCTGCACGAAAAGAAAGCGGGACAAACATTCCTGGTATAGGGAACCCCGAATATTCTCCAAAATAAAAAAATTTTCAAGAAAACACTCGAGCGACATCTCATTTCATCTCAATGATATCATTTGTCATCTTAACCAGGCGTCACTCCCTTTAAATTGTGTAACTTAGCATTTGAAGATTTATCATCCATCTTCTATCTTTCTTCTGTCTTAATCGTGAATTCTGGAGTTACGCTCCATTTATGACGTAATCGCTTGATAAGCATGCGTGATTAAGAGAAAAAGGCACATGAGCCTTTCATATAACACTATCGCACGGAATAGCAATGTGTCCTCGTGGTGTAATGGTAAGACGCACTCCCGGTTTGAGTCAGAGGTGGTTGGGTTCGATCCCGCCCGGTGGACTAGCTTTTTCTGTGCGATAGTTCAATCATTTGTCATCTAAACCAGGCGTCACTGCCTTTAAACTGTGTAACTTAGCATTTGAAGATCATTTTTTCACTCTTTCGCTCTGCTATCACACTGAGCGGTGACCCTTCCTATTGCTCTCATATTGATTCTTTCTATATCAATTGTTGAGCCAGTCCTTTTCTCAAACCAATTCCAAACAAACAGATATGTCTGTTCCCTCGTCAGTTTCTCAACCCTCATCTGATGTACAAATTCTGATCCAAGCTGTCAACCGTCAAAGCGACCAAATCTCCCAACTTCTGAATGCAGTAACCTCAATGATGACGACATTATCTTCTCTCATTCCTCTTCTCTCTAAGCTCACAACCCAAACCCCGGCCCCTCCATACAACTCTTTGATGACTTCCTCTCTCATATCGCAGCCTGAACTTCTCGCCTATGACGCGGTCAGGAGAGTCCTTCAGGAAGACAAAGTCATTCTGGAAGAGAAGGCTCACAACATCGTTTTGGTCGGCATTCCGGAGGAGATAAGAAAAGACGCCACGGATCAACATGATGGAAAACTTCTTGATTCTCTCGTTAGTGAACTCAATATACCTTCTCTCACTAATGCATTCAACCAAGGTTCTATCACTCATCGACGCTTCGGAAATGAAGAGAACAAGAGAAGAATTCTTAAGATTCATTTTCCATCGCCATCTCTCCGAACAGAAGTACTTCGAAAACTACGAGTCCGTCGTCCTGAAGTACTTCGCATATTTCCTCACGCGTACGCGAGAGAAGACCTTACCAGAGAAGGACTCCAACTCGAGAAGGACTGCAAGAAACTCGCTAAAGAAAGAAACGACAAAGCTGGATTGATGGAGTGGGGGGTACAAGGAACAAGGCTCATTCGATTCTCTCATCCGCGTCCTCTATACACTCCGAAGACAGACGCTGAGGCTAATGGTTCTCTTCAAAACGTGACGGTGACAAGAGGAATAAGGATGGACGCAAACGATGTACAGAAATAGGTCAGTAGTGCTGATGGCGATAGCCTGTTTACTTCTTCTGATATTTGGAATAGCCAACATAGTATTAGAGGAAATTTTAGTTTTTACTATAGTAATTGTCGCTCTATACGGAATAAATTGTACGATCTTAATCATTTATTATCTTTAACGCAATACAATGCTATTTGCTTTTCAGAAACTTGGTTACACGATAGTGAACCTGATGTCATTTACATTCAAATAAACCATATTCTGTTTTTCGTTCTGATAGAAACTCTAATATCAGTAACAGAGGTGGCGGAGTAGCAATTTTAGTGCAATCTAGACTCAGTCCAGTAGCAACTTCGTCGATGTCAGTTTCAGAATGTGAAGCTATTACAGTTGAGTTACAATGTAGTGACAAAAATTCATATTTTTCTCGGGTTAGATTAATGTGTGTTTATCGATCTCCCAGTGCCCCAGACGATATCATGAATG
>OZ057409.1:12963296-12986162 GCA_964056735.1 Allodiplogaster pararmata | reverse complement strand
TGACCAAGATGGGCTTTACTCGTTACGAATTCTTGGGTTTTATCTGAAATGTGTAGTAGATCGTCAATATATCTGAATGTACAGTGTAAAGATCTATTTAATATATGATATCTATCTATATTTTTATTAATGTATTGGAACTCCATCATGGCTAATGTTAGATCTGCTAATTGTGGTGAAGCATTATTTCCTTGAGGTATTCCTCTATTTTGTTTGTATAGAGTACAGTTATATGTAATATAACTGTACTCTATACAAACAAAATAAAGGAATACCTCAAGGAAATAATGCTTCACCACAATTAGCAGATCTAACATTAGCCATGATGGAGTTCCAATACATTAATAAAAATATAGATAGATATCATATATTAAATAGATCTTTACACTGTACATTCAGATATATTGACGATCTACTACACATTTCAGATAAAACCCAAGAATTCGTAACAATAACCAAAGAAATGTACCATAGTTCACTAACTCTGAAACAGACAAATATCAATAAGAATACAGCCGATTTCCTAGATCTCAATATAAAACTCGAGGAAGATGGAAATAATAAACTTAAACTGTTTAATAAAACAGACGAATATAACTTTAAAATACTTAAATATCCTCATTATACTTCTAATATACCTATATACATATATTGGGCTTAATACTATATATACAGAAACACTTAGGTTTACCGACAATTGCACATACTTTGAAGACTTCCTCAAGAGAATGCGCGGTATGATTAACACATATCAGGAAAATCGATTTCCAGATGATATTATACTTAATAGGATAGTTAAAACTCTAAACAGAAATCCTAAAATACAACTTAAATATTATACCGTAAACTATAGAATTACGGAACATATTATATAACTGTTAAGAAATAAAGAAAAATAGACCACTACTACAAACTACAATTAGTTGTTGCTCTAGATTGCTTCAATATTTCTTTTCTTTTTTTCATTCTTTTCTTTTTCAAACCCCGGAGATGGGTCGGGTCTATCATTTCTTCTTCACACTGACTTCTACTCGTCTCTACTTCATTGAATTACGAGATTTCTCTTCTGTCTTCTTGGGACTCAAGACTTCGTGAATCTCTTCGTATGAGGTTGAAACGCTAAGTGGTCTACCAAGACTCTTCAGTGCAACGCCACAGTTGCTTATTCCTCTTCCGAAGATTTTCTACTTTTTCACTTTCTCATTGTCAACCATGTTAGCGATGACCCTGAACCAGTTGTCCTTTGGCGATAAAGAATATCAATATCAATACATTCCCGCTCATTACTTTTCAAAAATGCTTGGATAGCATTCCCTATCTTATCTTCCAGTTTTCATCATTTTGGTTTATTTATTTATTTTTGTTTATATATGTTTATTTGTTTTTGTTTTTATTTTGTATAGTTTAATTCTAAGCTATTCGTTATAATTATACTCGTTTCTCTCTGGGCACTCACTGATGAGCCCCACCCAGAGAGAGCAGAAGTCTGTCTGAGTTGGGGGCGAAACAGGCTTCTGCTACATTATATTTTCAGCAGTGATATCTTAAATGTAAATAAATTAAATTTTATCAACTCTTTTACTTTTTTTCCATAATAATAATAGACCAATTACTCTTGTATGCTCGTTTGCCAAGTTACTTGATAAGTTAATGCATGATGTTATCTATACTCATTTAAAATCTGAGAAACTCCTTCACTCCTGTCAGTCAGGCTTCAGAAAGAAGAGATCCACAGTCACGTCCTTGGTTCAATCTCACTCTCTTTATCTCTCATATATAGCAAAGAAGACTTAATTTGATCTTTGTCTAATTGACCTATCCAAAGCCTTTGACAGTGTCAATCATAGATTCCTACTCCAAAAGATTAAATGCCTTGGAATAAATTCTTCTATGCTCGCACTCATCAAATCATTTCTTTCCGATCGCACCTCCAAAGTGCTTGTAGACGATTCATTTTCTGAGAGTATGTTATACTCAACTGGTGTGCCTCAAGGGAGTAGTCTTGGTCCTTTGTTGTTCGATGTATTCATAATTATATATTTTGCTAGACAACACAGTTGTTGAAGTAAAATATTTATTATAAACTCATTGCTCCTATCAATCAAATGGCTTTGTCGATGGTAGATCGGCTGCATCACACTTTCGACCGGCATCGCTCGCGGGAGGTGTAGATCAGGTGAAACCTATCGCGCGCTTCCGAGTCGAAAAGAGCTTGTTAGCTCTTGTGCCCCTTCAGTATATATTGAGTGTGCATAGGCGTGCAACACAACAAAGTTAACTTTATTTGTCTTGAGACATTATAAAGATACTACACCAATTGGTGCATTTTTGCCCGTGACGATCAAATTATTTCGTCTTGCCCTTTCCTCGAAACTACTTCTTGTATTCGTGCGACACGACCTGCTTGTTTGGCTGCTCCGGTCTCGCGTTCTTGGGCCTGAAATGAGGTATTATAAATAAGGATGGGTGCGGCGGGCATTGATTGATATTCGCAATGAATTTATAATAAATATTTTACTTCAACAACTGTGTTGTCTAGCAAAATATATAATTATATATCATTGCTCCTATCAATCAAATGGCTTTTTCAAAGATTGACCTCACGCCGAGAACTGCGGACTGGAAGCCTTCTCTGTCGTTATCTCCCTTATAGTAGAAACGCTCGAATGTAGAACTATTGGGGGCCCAATTCGCTGCATCGAGTATTTGTTTGGAAGTTAACCCTGCCATTTTAGCCTTGGTTGTCGACGCTGCTCTCGTCGAATGAGCCCCATAAGAGTCAACTCCAGCTAATTTAAGTACCTCTCTGATCCATTTCGCTACTGTCTGTGACGTTACAGCCTTATGAGGTCTTGTAAACGAAACTAGTAGGGTGTTTTCGCGTCTTTCAAAATGCGTCTTATCCAGGTACTGTTCGATGCATGCTACAGGACAGACTAATGTGTCTACAAATCTGTAGTACTTGGCAGTATGTGCTTCTTGACCTATTCTTCGGTTCTTAGTCATTCCCAAGAAAAAAATGAAGGAATCGTCTCCCTTTTTAAGGTGGTTCAAACTCAATCTTGATAACTCTGAGACTCTCTTAGGTGAAGCTAGCGCCAGAAGCATAATGAGCTTCAAAGTTAGCATCTTTAATGTGAGTTCTTTCGACTCTCCCCATGAGGCTATCTGATCTAATACCTTCGAAACAACCCAGATTTTTGAATACTTGGGAGTGGGGGGAGAAGCTCGGAAAATACCTTTCATAAGTTTTTCTAAGAGCGGCATCTCTTCAACCTCCTCTCTAGCTTTAAAATGAGATAAGATCGCTGCCTTATGAACTGCTATCGTATTATATTCTCTACCTTTATTCTTAAGGTCAGCTAGATAATTTATCAGGGTGTTCTCTTCTGGAACTATTTTGTACCCTGATTCCTGGCAAAACGAAACCCAGTTTCTCAGCACCGCGTCATACTGTTTTTTGGGTAGAACAAGCCCAAGAATTTAGCATGTAAGCAGAAGCGACTACTGATATCCCTTTGTTTATCCACCTACCGGTAAGATCTTCCATGCGCGGAGGCGGAAACGTGGTGAGCAGCACGGGTGAGCTAAGCCCATTGGGTTCGTCAATATCGGGTCTCTCCCTAAACCTATTACTCTCGAGCTCTGCGGGCCTGTTCTGGAATAAGCGGCATATAAACCTGTGATTTCCAATCTGGCGCCACGAGTAATAGCGAAGCAACTCGGTCTGAGAGAGCTTTTTCTTATGGTGCGGCTGACCAGATTAAATGGGGGGAAACGCATATGCGTCGAGGTCCCTCCAGTTCTGGGCGAATGCATCTACCGCTAGAGCACCGGGATCAGGGCGCCAAGAAAAATATGCCGCACATTTTGAATTCACTCTGCTAGCGAATAAGTCTATCGCGGGTTCTCCAAACCAATTGAACATTTCAATGCAAGAATTCGTGTCGAGTGACCATTCTTCCGAAAGAAAGTTTCTAGATTCTTCATCAGCTTCAATGTTCAATCTTCCCGGTATGTGGGTGGCGACCAAATTTGACTGTGATTTGAAGGCCCATTGCCAAATTTGGAGTGTAGTGCAAATTAAACCCCTACTTTTTGTGCCTCCCCGCTTGTTGATATACGCTATCGCAGTGGTATTGTCTAAAAACAATTTGATGGCTTTTCCTGCTAGAATCTCATGAAATGATTGTATACCCAACCAACAAGCTAACAGTTCCTGCTCATTTATGTGCATCGCAAGAATTGTCTTAGATTTCTTTTTTTTTTTTCTTTGCTTCTTAAAGACACCATTGTTATCTGTGGTTTTTGAATGTTTGTTTTTGCACTGACAAGTGTAGATAAAATATATATAATATATCGCAGCTTCAGATTCTTTCCACTGCCCTCCTGTACGTTTACCTTGACATACTACCCCCCATCCTTCTTTTGATGCGTCCGTTATGAGTGAAACCTCTGGACTGCGGATTATCATGGGTTCTGATGCAAAATCAAGGAAATTGGTAGACCACCACTCTAGTTCGTTGAAAGAGTCGAAACCGAGTTTGATGAGTCTTCCATACTCTCCCTCACGCGCTAAAGGTGCTAACTGCTTTTGGAGTTATCTAGTGTACAGAGTAGACGCACGAGATGCGATACTGATCGAGTTAGCTCTACCCAGAAAGGCCGCAAGCTCCCTTCCGGTTACTTTGCCCTTCCTCATCAAGGTTTCCGCTTCGTTCGACAGATGATTTATCTTTCTCGGTGGGACAAATATCTTCATCTCCTCAGTATCTATGCCGATTCCCAGGAATTCTATCCTCTTAACAGGTGTTAAAGCAGATTTTTTGAAATTCACTTTTAGCCCTAAGCTTTGTATGAATTGTACAACCCACTCGACCTGATTCGTGAGAATCTTAGCTTCTTTTGCTAGCATAAGAATATCGTCCAAGTAGATGAGGCATTTGATTCCCTGCGTTCTGATATGTTCTATGACAGGTCTCATCATTTTAGTATAAACGTGAGGTGCTGTAGAAAGACCGAAAGGTAAAACCTTATAGTTGTACACTATGCCCTCTACTTGGAAACAAAGGAATCTTCGATGATCGGGATGAATGGTAAAGCTGTGATATGCATCTTTGAGATCAATCTTAGCGCAAAAATCGCCTGACTCAGTAATATCTCTGACCATATCGAACCTTTCCATCTTGAAATGCTCAGTCTTCAACATTTTGTTAAGAGGTTTCAAGTTGATAATGGTTCGATGTTCATCCCCTTTTTTCGGAATCACAAAGATTGATGACAGCCAAATTTTAGATGTATCTCGGGTAATTTCTATTGCCCCTCTTTCTAATACTTCTTGGACTTCTGCGATAATTAGTCTTCGATCGTTGACAGATTTTCGCCGTGCTGTACGCTTTTCATAGTCTAAGCATTCGAACTCGCGGCAGAACGGTAATCGATAGCCCTTTAGAGTATTCAGCATGAAAATGTCATCTGTTATTTTGACCCATTCATCTAATTTCAGACTCCCTACATCAGTTCGCAATAATCTTTCTTGGAAATTATCTGACCTCCGATAGGATGACTTTCCTCCTCTTGCTGATGAGGCCCCCGCCTGTGCGTCACGTCTCGAGTGCGACGTAGATGGACGTTGTGGAGCATGGAGATGGAGCGGCGTAGGTCACTGTTAGGAGCCGCTCGCTGCAATTCTTCTAGCAAAGTCTGCCCGAAGAGTGGAGGGCGAACCTCAGAAGTGTTGTAACGAGGTGCCACCGCGGTTCGCTCTAACGGAGCGGACCGGTATGTTGGTACTACCTTCGGATCGATTCGGAGTCCTCTGAGTATTCTCTCCCGTCGGAGAGAGCTCAGATCCTGGTGTAGAATGCTCAAAAACCGATTGGAAAGTCGCATGTAGCACGCATGAGCTGATGCATTTCCCGCCGCCGTAGCTGCCGATGCGAAGGTGTTCGCGTTCATCGCCGAGGTGACCAATTCGTCCAGACTGGAAAGCATCTGGTCTCCCATCGGGATCCGGTAGGAAGGTGCAACTGAAACATCAGTTAATGTATTTCTTAAGCGTAAGTTCATAAACTGTTCTAGTTGCCACTTCAAATCTTCTCCCAAGCGTCTTCTCACTTACTTGTCTTCAGGCTGTCATCGATGACAGGAGTTGTAGCGAGTGGACTGCAAGTGAGAGGCATCGCCGAGTAAAGCCCATCTCGGTCACCAAACGGTATGTAGGTTCCCGCAGCCGCCTTTTCGAACTCGACCAGAAGGTTTGTGGGCACTTTGGCCCGTGTGCGTGTCGCTCTCTCGATCACAGCTGGCGGGGCGGGTAGATCATCCACTGAAAACAAGCCGTTAAGTTTCAACTTGTCAAATAAGATTTGGGAAACAAGTAAACAATAACTTATTCATGCTCACCAGCATTTGAAAAGTCTGAATACTTTGGAATCCTTAGAAGTGGAGAAGTTGAGTCGAATTCCGTAGACCGTCTCTTCTTAGCGGGAGGTTCCGCTTGAACGTCACTCGGGTCGTCTTCGTTAACTTCTGAGTCTTCCTCCTCTTCTTCTTCATCATTCTCAATGAGTTGAAGAGGAGCGTCTTCGTCCGCAAGTGACACGGCTTCGGGAAAACCCAACTCGTCCTCCATCTGAGAAGGTAAATTTCATTGATGAAATTTACGATAAAAATGAACACGACGCGTAATCTACCAGATAAATAGAATTATCAAGGCGAGAACACGTGCAGTTTTTTCTTTTATCTGTTCGCATTCCCGTCTCGATGAATCAATGGGGTTTGGAAACAAAGAAAAAGGTCTCAACTATATAAATAGAAATAAAATTAAAGAAACATTAAATACATATTGCACAGATAAAATAACTGTTTATTTAGATAAATTTCACTATAATGACAACATAGAATACAGAAAGATACAATATGATGTTAATCAATTACAACAAGAATTCATAATCACTCCTATAGATAAAGCTACCAACAATTACGCATTCATATGTAAGAAAATCTATCTCAAATTTATGAATGAAGAAATGAATACTAGTCATAATAACGTCAAAACATATCAACCTATTACATCTCCCTGCATCATTGAAATTATCAACAGTCATCTGAAACAAACCAGATACTTCAAAATAGATACTATGAACTTAAAACCATTTCAAATTCCACAAGTTTATGGCATACCTAAAATGCATAAAAACCCTATCAAATTCAGATTCATTACTGGCGCATCCAATAGTAGTCTTAAACCCATTTCTATTGAATTACAACTAATTCTCAAACATTTATCAAAACATTTCAAAAATTACTGTAAACAAACTAGCGAGAGAAAGGGTATTAACCACTTATTCTCTATACTAAATACAAAACCATTATTAGAAGCATTGAAACCAACAAATAATAAGAATAGAGAAATATTTTGTGCAGACTTCACATCTTTATTCACCAATTTACCTCACGATGTAGTTAAACGCAATATGGATAGTCTAATTAAAACATGCTTCAAAAACAGTTGTTATGAAGCTATAACAATCAAAGGTTATTCTACTTTTTATACTAACGACACTTCACAAAAAAGAACTTATTTGCCTTATGAAATTTAAAACATGATCACTTACATTCTAGAAAACAGTTATATTACATATAACTGTACTCTATACAAACAAAATAGAGGAATACCTCAAGGAAATAATGCTTCACCACAATTAGCAGATCTAACATTAGCCATGATGGAGTTCCAATACATTAATAAAAATATAGATAGATATCATATATTAAATAGATCTTTACACTGTACATTCAGATATATTGACGATCTACTACACATTTCAGATAAAACCCAAGAATTCGTAACGAGTAAAGCCCATCTCGGTCACCAAACGGTATGTAGGTTCCCGCAGCCGCCTTTTCGAACTCGACCAGAAGGTTTGTGGGCACTTTGGCCCGTGTGCGTGTCGCTCTCTCGATCACAGCTGGCGGGGCGGGTAGATCATCCACTGAAAACAAGCCGTTAAGTTTCAACTTGTCAAATAAGATTTGGGAAACAAGTAAACATTAACTTATTCATGCTCACCAGCATTTGAAAAGTCTGAATACTTTGGAATCCTTAGAAGTGGAGAAGTTGAGTCGAATTCCGTAGACCGTCTCTTCTTAGCGGGAGGTTCCGCTTGAACGTCACTCGGGTCGTCTTCGTTAACTTCTGAGTCTTCCTCCTCTTCTTCTTCATCATTCTCAATGAGTTGAAGAGGAGCGTCTTCGTCCGCAAGTGACACGGCTTCGGGAAAACCCAACTCGTCCTCCATCTGAGAAGGTAAATTTCATTGATGAAATTTACGATAAAAATGAACACGACGCGTAATCTACCAGATAAATAGAATTATCAAGGCGAGAACACGTGCAGTTTTTTCTTTTATCTGTTCGCATTCCCGTCTCGATGAATCAATGGGGTTTGGAAACAAAGAAAAAGGTCCAAGGACCTAGGGAACTTTCTCCCTTTTCCGGTCTGGTTGCCCAGAGCCGGAATTGAGTGTTGTGCGCAGCCGAGCACACAAAAGACACTGAAGGGGCACAAGAGCTAACAAGCTCTTTTCGACTCGGAAGCGCGCGATAGGTTTCACCTGATCTACACCTCCCGCGAGCGATGCCGGTCGAAAGTGTGATGCAGCCGATCTACCATCGACAAAGCCATTTGATTGATAGGAGCAATGATATATAAATGACATCATAGAGATTATTCCCCAAGGTGTACACTGCTTTCTTTATGCCGATGACATCAAGTTATTCTCAGAGAATCCTTCACTCATGCAAACAGCCCTAAATGCCATATCTATGTATGCCTTCACTTGGTCATTTACGATTTCTACTCCCAAGTGTTTCGTGGTTCATTGCGGTCCTTCCAATTGCAATTTCCCCTATTTTATCAATGGAATAGCGTTGCCCTCACAAGAAACAGTCAGAGATCTAGGTATTACATTTGACAGATCGTTATCCTTCTCGAAACACATTGATTATACCATCAAGAAATCTGTTAATCTCATTAATCTGATTATGCGTGCTTTCAAGACTTCCTCGCTCACTCTACTACTTAGAGCCTACAAGTCTTATATACTGCCAATACTTGAATACGGTACTGAGCTTTGGTCCCCATGTGACATCGGTCGAATCAATAAGCTCGAACGAGTTCAGAGAACATTTACCCGTCGCATATTATATAGATCTTGTCAACCAAAATCAGATTACCCAACTCGCCTTAGATTACTCTCTCTTGACACTCTTGAATACAGAAGAGCCATAGCAGATCTTTGTTTTATACAAAAATGTATCCATGGACACTTTGATATGGACCATTCCTCGCTTTTCTCCGTTCATCCAAGTCCCTATAGCAACAGAGTTTCTCATTCCCTCAGAATAGTCCTTCCTTTCAAGCTATCTAAACACAATACCTGCGCATCACGAGTTATTGATGTATGGAATAGCCTGAACGAAGAAATTGTTAGAATCAGATCAGCTCATGCCTTCAAAAACTCTTTGCTTCAACTTCCTTGTGATATCATTGTCCCTAGAACACGAATTAAGCTTTGATTATGACAATATCACGTTACCCATCGTATGTACATTTTAGTTAACTACCTCCATATGATCAGATCGCTTTGAATTCGCTGTAATTTTCTGTGAACTTCTCAAATATTTATTTTAAACACTGAAATTACTTTGTATCAGTCATCTGTTGTCATGTCACTCTTAAATATGCAATGTGTTCAACCGGAATAAAGAATTGATTTGAATTGAATCGAAACGAAAGAAACGGAAACTGGTTGGATTCTTTTGGTGATATAAGAGTTAAGTATGTTTGAAATTTTGTTTAATTAAACGTTTATACACTTTGCAAAGTCACATGTGCTGTTGCGTTAAGATGCCTCACTTGACCCGCGAATCCAGTCCTTGAGTAAACGGAAATTCCCTTACACTATCTTCTGCCTTATTAGTTAACTATATCAATCAATATATCCGGTCATGGGTTGCAAGCTCAGTGGAAAGTAGTTCTCATAATGCGAAAGTTCACCACAGAAAACGTTAATAACTAAAAGGAAATAAGTATATGTTTATCCGAACGTAAAAAAATTCTACAGATTAGATTTTTGTTAAATATTATATATATTTTTTTAAATTAACGATTGTTAAATAGAAGGTGAAATAATAACAGATGGGGATATTTCTAATAGCTTTTCGAACGCAGGTATGGTAGAAAATATTCAAAAATTGGTGAAGAATCGGGACTAATGAATTCGTACAACGAAATCCAAATGGTATGTGGATAGGGAAACTTCGGGCAGTTCGACGAGTGGGAAGTGAGAAAAAAAATTGAAGCATGAGAAATGCAAGTCTGATGAGATGTAATTTGAATTCAGAATGGGCACGATTCATCAAAAATAAAATGACGATGAAGAGCTTCGCGAATGAAAAAAATTCCTCTTCGCTTTTCGACTCCTGGCTCTCCAAAATTTTCTATCTTGAGCGTCTTCGGGATGCAGACGCGTAACGCGTCTGCATCCGCGTTTGGACAACTCAGGACAAGGTTCAGATCCTGGATACAGAACTTGTCTGAGCGTATCCAGGAACCTTGTCCTGAGTTTGCCTTTTGGACGTTTGCCCGGTACTTCCATCGTGAGCGCATGTCTCTCTAAAAAAAACATTGTTATGTCCTTTCAAAGAGTTCATGGGCTTTGTGGTTTTAAATTAAAAACATATTCGAGATTGTTTTTTATACTTTTTTCCTCGTTAATTGAGTGCTTTTGAAAAAAACAGAAGCATTTATGCCAAGGTTGTGTCCTTGTTTTCAGGCCACTTGATGTAATGACTCAAAGAACGTAAGATTTAGATGTCAACGATGCTTTGGAAAACTCGTTTTCATGATGGTTCGACAGGTTTTTTTTTGAAAAAATAACTGTAGCAAGGGGCTTTAAAAATCATTTTCTATGAGATATTCAGAAGTTTTTAACGGAAGAATGAGTTTGTTAACCACAGATTTCTGACTTTCGGCCTTCGAGCGCAATTTTTTTGCTATCAAATCATCTCCCTTTCTTGTGATAGGAGTTTTCTTCGACTCCCGCTATTCCGAGAATGCATTTTGAAAAGAAATAAGAGATACTTCTGCAAGGTATTTTAGTATGAGCTACTAGAAATTCTTTGATCAGGGAGACCTTGATAGTAGGGATAAAAAAGATATACTGAGTGAATGGCGAGAGATACGGCACATTTAGTGTTCGTCGGAAGTTAACACGAATTGGGGGGTTTACATTCTCAGAAGAGCAGATCTCAACAGATTGAATTCGTTCTTTATCTATTATGCTGTATATTTTTTGTTTCTTGTAAATTTACGTTGATCTCTGTTGACTGGGTGAGGCTTTGTTTGTCATTGAAAAGCTGCCGACGATTCACGCCGGATGTAAGGCTTTTATTCTCTCTGTATATGTACATGTATACATTTCAGCAATCGACAACGTCAACTTCGTCAACGTTTTCTCTCTTTCTCTCTCTCTCGCTCTCTCGCTCTCTTTCTCTCTTTATTTCTTTCTATTTTTCTCTCTCTTTCTCAATCTCTCTCTATCTATATCTCTCTTTCTCTTTCTTTCTTGCTCTTTCTCTCTATGTCTCTTTCTATCTATCAATTTCTGTCTCTCCCCTCTCTCTTTCTCTCTCTCTCTCTATCATACCCCATTATCTATTTATTTTTATCTTTCTTT
The DNA here is from genome assembly GCA_964056735.1 of Allodiplogaster pararmata. Classification (NCBI taxonomy): domain Eukaryota; kingdom Metazoa; phylum Nematoda; class Chromadorea; order Rhabditida; family Diplogasteridae; genus Allodiplogaster; species Allodiplogaster pararmata. Next base: position 12,974,418 of record OZ057409.1, on the reverse strand, counting down.
CTGTCATCTTATTTAAATTTATTTATTTTATCTACATCATACGATGCAAAATCAACACATATTACAACTAAAATTCGAGCTCATCTTCCTTTTTTCTGCCTCTTTCTCTCACTGGTTGCTTTGTCTCTCTATCTCCTTCTAGGATTCTTCCGTGAACGCAGCTGAAATGACTATCTATCTTGGTTTTCCTCAGATTCATGGCTCAGCATAAAAGACCGACTTCGATCATTTTGTGCATGAATTCACGTCGTTACACCATGACCTCATTTTTAAAACCTCCCCGTTGCCCTTTTTTTCTCTCGAAGTGTTCATAATTCATTTTTGGTGAGTATAATTTTTACGAGAAAGTTTTTTCCGGAAAGGATGCATCCATTGTTCTGAAAGCTCTTGACTTCAGAACTTGTTTAAGAGTAGAGTGTACATGAGCAAAAAGAACCTCAAATACTCAGCGTCAACGATATTTGTCGGCATTTATCGGTGTTTTTTCAACATTCGAAAAGTTAAATCCTGCCCAACTGGTGAATTGTGGAATCGTCTTCGAGACAGGCGTGTTTTAACGGGTTTTTTCTTCATTCTATTTTAGATCAATCCCCGATAGTTAAAGTTCGACAGAACCAGAATCAGAAGAAGAATTTGAAAAAAGGATGTATGCAAAGTTGGCCACGTCGATTGCTCTTCTCTCTTTCGCGCCCCTCATAAACTCACAGTGCACCGATGCTAATCCCAAGTAAGCTGAATTCCCTTTTCACTCAAAGCCTTCTTTCATCCGGAAATTTTTGGGATGATTGTATCCAAAATAAACGCTCTGAGCCGTTAGCAAACTAACTATTTTAATGAATTTCAGTTAACACGATTCAACAAGATAAACTCTTTATTTAGCTTTCAAAGAACGTTGTTCAGCTAGGGATCATCTTTCAACTAAATTATGGAGTGGAAAAAAGCTCAACTAATTTACCATATTCCCTACGCTATAAAGAGTCAAAAACATGGAAAGAAAATGAGTTTTAATTAAGTTGTGCGATATGGGCGCAAAATGGATTCTGCAATAACCCCTCGTATACGATGCAGATGAAGGTTTCTATCTTTTTCACGCTGCATTTTTTGTTTTCTCAACAAATTCCACTCATTATCTGTATATAGCTCAGAACGGTCGCACCGTGCTTTCAGCAAACATTTTGCTGTGCCACGTGCTCACGGTCGACGATGCCATTGACGACTCAGGCGAACGTCGGATGTGTTGATAGATCTGCTCGGTGGGTGGCCTAGCTCAATCTTTACGGCATTTTTCAGCCTCCTTTTAGTGACTGTGGAAATCTTCTTCGAACTTCTTTCTAGTCTGATTGAACGTTAGTAGTCGATGAAAGTCAATGAAGAACGTGGATGAAGAGTCAGAATGAGTAGCTGAGTGAATAGCTGACCAATGATACAAGGGCTCCATGATTGATGGATTGAAAGCTTTATCATCAAATTTTACTTGTTCAGAGTCATGGTTGACATGATCGACACAAATGTGATAAGTTTAAGACAACTTGGTACTGTAAATGAGCAGCTGTGACGTTGCAATGAGTGGTCTTAGTTAACCGCTTCGCGTTTAAACCTTATAATGTAATCAGAACTTTTTTTTAGGAAGATCGAGAGCAGAAGCGACCGATTACTTATCAAAAGAGAGTGAAGAATGGTCATTAATCGACTTGCATGCTTTCTTTCATTCAGTTGCTCGACGTGGGTCGCGAACGGATTCTGCACCTCCACCTTCTACACTGCCGGACAGAAGGCGCAGTATTGTGCGGCATCTTGTAACCAGTGCCTGTCCTCCCCGACCAGTGGTGTCACGGCTCCAACAATCAGCGGTGGAGCTTCACAGCTTAGTTCAGGCGCCTCCCCACCCGTGACGACAGGCTCGACCATTTCCGGGTGACGTAAAAGCACTACTTGTTTCTCTATTCCCCCAAAAAACATTTCCCCCTCTAAATGCCTTCTGTGTACATTTATGTTCCGCCGTGAACAAGCTTGTGTCAATATTTTTTCAAGTTTCACTCGCATCTCCTGCCATGTTTCTAAATCGTTGGAAAAGCAGGATGCGCGCGCAGACAATCGAATCGAGTTGCCTGGTGTAGAAAATGATTATTCAGCTGAAAACAATTATTTAAAAACCTTGATTTATCGACTTCATTCATCTGGAAGACTTTTTTTTCTGTGTGTGATACTCATGCATTTTTTGTTGCTTGTTTTGTATAAAAGAACGAAATGAATGAATGATTACAAATCTCACATAAAAATTGGGAAAAATAATCAGACGGAATAAAACCGAACTTGTAACAGCTTGTATGACGCGCACATATGCTGCGTCAGTAAAGCCTTTTCGTGTTTTTGAGAAAAAAATCGAACCAAAAAGAAGTCGAAAACTGACTCACATTTTTCTTCGATCTTCCATGAAGGCCTTTTCTAGATGGATGACTTACGCAGTTATCCCTCATAATAGGCAGCCATCAGTCGAATACGGAAGTCGTCGCCTTTCTTATTCTGCTCTATCTTCAATTTCAGGCGTTCTCCATCTTAAAGTTTGTATTCAAACTTCTATCTTCGACACTCTAAATCGCCCGCTCTCGCACGATTTATCAAAACCCAAGTTTTCGATGCTAAGCATTTGAATCAATGTCGCTTCATGGTTAAAGAAATATACATACATATATTACACTTTAAAAAAATAAAAATCGAAATATAATAGCTTGGAGGTTATTTTTTCTCACTTAAAAGTGTTGTTCCTTATCATTGGTCTTAAACAACGATGCGCGCGCTGATTTCGCTAACTAAAAATGTCCGAAGGCTTAATACCCAAGTTCAAAACGTTGGAAGTCAGGTTCTTCCGAGTTATTCATAAGAGTGCATTAGACTGAAATCCACTATCAAAGAATGGAGGGCACTGCCGTTCTGGTTTAACATATGCCAATCTGTCCTGGGTAAGTTAGATTCTCCCAGGATGAAGTTGTTCTCATGAAGAAGATGAGACTTGATAAGACTCAAGGTTTCTTCAAAGTTTCCGATTGAACTGCTAGGTGGACGGTAAAAAAGAAAGAACCGGAATTTAGTCTGTTTTCTGACGCATAGGTGACTTCACTTCGAGGTAAGGTCTTAATCTATTCGGTTGATCTTCAAACTGGTATCAAATGTTTTTTGAGCAATCTACGAAGTATCAACAATCGGGAGAAAATCAATTAAGTGTTCTTGAATCTGAAAAATCTGAATGCATACAGGACTGCTCTCGTCTAGCCAGCTTTCCGAGAAGAAAGCTAGTTGTATGCATTCAGATTTTTCAGATTCAAGAACACTTAATTGATTTTCTCCCGATTGTTGATACTTCGTAGATTGCTCAAAAAACATTTGATACCTGATATAGGTTTTTGTGATTGGTCCTCTCTATTTGTCACAATTGAGTCATAAATGATGTTAAAGGAATGAGAGATTACCCAAAAGTCCTAGTGGGAACCGAGATAAGGGACAGATGGGTACGCAGTACTTCTCGATAAGAGAAAAATAAAGCTAACAATATAATCATTACATAATTCAACGTCCATTATAGAGAAGGTTTAGGTCCAGTCGTGAAGTCCAAGTTCACATTCGATAGCAGCCCAATTGGCTTTATAGAGGACGAGGGTGACAAAGAAGGGGCAATAATTGATAGTTTAAATGAGACCATGTTGTGGTCACTACCACTGAAGCGGCCGAAAACATTACATTCGTTAACAATGGGTACTATGGTGAGCAAAAGATCTAAAATATTTTTATTTCTAGTGGGAGAGTCAACATACCGATTGAAAAAATTATCAGTCATAAACTCAAAGAACATTTATACACATCTCTTAACTCATACACGTCTCTTAACTCATACACGTCTCTTAACTCATACACGTCTCATAACTCATACACGTCTCTTAACTCATACACGTCTCTTAACTCATACACGTCTCTTAACTCATAAGAAGCGGTCGAATTGATTTCTCAGTGCCAACTGGACAATTCAACAATTTTCCTTTTCATTCCTATCTCAATTCATCTTCAACTATGACCAGCCACCGTCAACCAATGGACTCTTCTTCTCCTCAAGATGACGCCGAACATCTCGCCAACGCCCTCCAGACTTGCATTCGAGCTGAAGAAGATCTGGACAAGCCCTCTTTACCGTCCCATATTCTTCTGCTTCTGAAGACATGCTCTACAGTGATGGTCAAAATCTTGGCAGAGAGTAAGTCTCAACAGAAAGTCACTGTTGAGACTATTCGTCATGAAATAGATGAAGACAAACGTCTCCGCTCCGTGGTGATTGAACGCGCCCCAGAACACTCGAATCCTTCTTCTTTACCCTCAGTCCGTGTTGCCCACGACGACGCCCTTATAAGCTCTCTACTGGACGCTGCAGGAGTTGCTGTATCAGGGATCGCTCACTTCCGCATGGGCATCAGAAGAAACGATCATACCTATCCAAGACTTCTCAAAGTGATCTTCCCGACGAAAACCCACCAGAGACATTTCCTCAGCCAGACGACTTCGTTACGTCACAACCCTCGTTTCAAATCCATCTACATATGGCCAAGTCTGACTCGAGAGATGAGAGAGCAAGAGTACTTGCTTCGACAAGAGAAAAGAAAACTGATCGCTGAAGGAAAAGATGTTGTCATCTTCGATGGAAGCCTGATGTCACGAGCGGAAGCGGATGCCCTACGAGTTTCTCGTCGGACCCGTACTACGACTGGACCTGCGTCCACACGATCAACTCGGCCATCTACAGCCACAGCCCCCTCCGGTCAAACTGATAAAATGTCCAGGTCCTATTTCTTCTCTCAAGTTTTTCTATTACAATATGCGTTCCGTTCGTAATAAGCTAGACGTATTTCGCCTATTTTTAGAAAATAGACAGCCAGATATTGTAGCTCTATCTGAGACGTGGCTGAGTTCTAGAATAGCTGACAGTGAAATAATTGGATCCTTACCATATAACATCATTCGTAAAGACCGCGACTCTCGAGGCGGTGGTGTCGCTATTGTCATCAGAGACTACATATATTACTTTCACAAAAGCTTCTTTCACCACTTCTCGGGATGAAATTACCGCAATTGACATTTTACTCTCAAATACCTTTTTCCGTTTAGTTGTTTGTTATCGGCCAACTCATTTTACAACCGAGCAAACCCGTTCCTTTTGTGATCTCTTGTCGGATATTTTCTCTTCCACTAATTACCAGTATGTTCTCGTAGGAGACTTCAATTGTGATGCTCTATCTCCCCCCAATACTCCCTCAGATCATGTTTTAAATGATATGTTTACTTCACTAGATTTGTCTTTCCTCTGTCGACAACCAACCCGAATTAATCGATGTATTGACTGGTTTATTACTTCTCAGACGTCTCTTTTCTCTAATTGTCGGGTAATCCCTTCGTTTCCGTCTTGTGACCACTCAGGACTTGAATGTTCAATTAATTCATCTGCTGTGCTCCATTCTCCGATCCTTGTGCCTGACTATAGCAGAACCGATTTTGATGCTCTTAATGCACATCTTTCCGCTATTAATTGGGAAGCTTCTTTCGATCTTTTCCATTCAGTAGATGATCTTTATTCACGTTTCCTTTCCATCCTCAAAGAAGCCATCTCTATACATGTTCCTAGTCGTTTTCCTCGCACTTCTAATTTTGTTTTTCCTCCCCATATATGTAGGCTTATCGCCTATCGCGATGCTCTCTTTCGTAACATACGTATTCCTGCTGTTCGTTTACTCTATAGTGCGTGGCATAACTTTGAGCTCACCACCAAATTGCAAGTTTTCCGATGTTTTATAAGGCGCAACAAAAAATACAAAATGCCATAGAATCGACCACTCAAGTGAATAATATTCACCACAAAAGTGCCGTACTCCGCTCAAAAAAACCTTATTTATTCAAAATAACGGAAAATGTGGTGTGGCATAACTTTGAGCTCATTTGAAAAACTCCTAAGAAACAAACAAAATAAAACTAATTAGTATTCGATAGCTGCACCCTTTCTGATCATAAGCTGGATATAACAAAACAAGTTGTGATTTATTGAAACAAATCAACAAGTGGAATAGAAGTTGCCAGAAGGCCAAATTATCTCGATCACAGAATCTCTATCAGCATATCGCCTCTCTGACAAGACCTTAACCTTCACCTCCGCTCCAACTCATTTACCAATCTGGTCACATATCAGTAGATTCTAGTAAGAAATGTGAAATTTTAGCATCCGAATTCGCATCTTCTTTCACTCATGATAATTTTCATCATTTTCACTTTTTCATTTTCAAAAAAAAAACTTTTCATCATTTTCACTTCAGATATTGTTTCTAAAATTTCCTCTTCTTCTTGTAAAATAAAGGTCTTTGCCGGCGATATGAAAGTATATAAGCATTTGTCTTCTAATGACTCTCATACTCCTTTGCAAAACGCTATACCACTGTCTATTCCCCCCATTTCGTTAAAGATATTAGAAAATTGGAAAACGTCCAAAACTTTTTCACTCGCCGAGTTTTCTATCGCTGCTTCGGTACTGATTACATAAACATGCCAAACAGTCAAATTAGAAACAAAAAATTAGGCCTTCTTTCATTGGAAAGCATAAGAGAATCGAACGATTTGAGTTTACTTTTAAAACTAATAGGGGGAAAAACAACTCTTTCAGACAGAAAACCCCATTTCTATAATTTAAGACAATCCGCGACACGTGGATCTAACTTCAAATTACATTTTCGTGCCCCGAAAACAATTTGTCGTATAAATTCATTCGCAATAAGATCTGCTCGTCTGTTTACTGAATTAAATTCAAGTGTTTAGTATTTATAATATTGTTCCGCTCAATGTGTTCATGTGTTCAGTTGTAATGTTTATGATCTAATGTTTGGTTTGTTCCTTTAATGCTTATTATCTTCCAACTTGTTGGAATCACTATAACCCACATGATGTTTGTGTACTATCATTGTATGAATGCCTCTGTAGTTAGCAATTTGCTAGCTTGTGAAGATGATTGGAGTCGTTCGCTTAGTGAGGGCTCTACTGTCGATGTTATCTATTTAGATTTTTCACGTGCGTCCGATACTGTCAGCATATTCAAACTTCTCTACAAATGTTCTCATTACGGCATATCCGATCCCTTACTCTCTTGGCTGGAATCTTTTCTCACTAATCGTACTTTTTCTGTCCGTATGGGAGAAAAGATGTACACTCCCCGTCCAGTCATATCAGGCGTTCCGCAAGGATCGGTTCTTGGTCCCGTTCTCTTTATTCTTTACATATCTGATCTAAATTCCGTTCTTGAACCATTTCCGAACGTGTGTTACCAAGCATACGCTGACGATGTTAAGATTTATGTTTCGTACAAGAATGAAAACTTCGTTGAACGCTGTCATGAATTACAATTGGCTTTGAATGCTGTATGATTGGTGCAATTCTAATGATCTCACTCTTTCTTCATCTAAGAGCACTCATCTGCACATAGGCTCTCGCACTCTCCACCAATCCTACAAAATCAACGATTTTCAACGATGACCCCATCCTCAGAAGTGCGGGATCTCGGAATACAAATCGTACCGTCTCTCCGTCGAAGCTGACATGGTTTCCAAAGCAACGGCAGCAATGTATTCTCTGTTTCGAGCAGTTTCTATCGACGATTCCCAGATACTTGTCAAATGTTTTAAAACATATGTCTTACCTCACTTAGAATTTGCATCTAGCTTTTGGAACCCATATTTTGCCAAAGACATGAAATTGATTGAAAGAGTTCTGAAATCCTTTACACGCATTGTCTTCTATCGTTGTTTTACCGACTCCAATTACCCACATTCTCTCCCATCATACAAAGATAGATTAGCTAGCCTCAATCTTTCACCCCTTTATCTGAGAAGAATTCAAGCTGACATGAAAATGGGTTGGAAAATTTATAATAACCTGTCACTAATCGAAAGAGACCTAATTTTTAAACATGTTAAACCAACGCGTACAAAACCTAGCGGCATTTTTGTAGAAAGTACGAAAAACGCGGCTCGTTTCCATTCTTTCACTCTTAGAGTTTCACGTATGTTCGCTCAATTACCTAGAGAAGTTTTGCTGAATACATCTTTTGCTGCCTTTAGAAGTTTTCTGGAGAAATCATCATTTTTAGAAAGTATAGCTGAGTTATTCAATATTCATATTGTTGATTAAAAGAAAATGTTCTTTCTTTTGAGAACTTCATTCTCCGCTGTTTACATGATGTTCATCATGTCACGCTTTATGAGTTGTTAATTAATTCTCTGGAAACTGTTTTTGCATTGAAAAATGTAGATAAAATAAATAATTAATAATTTGATAGTTTTGCTCTTCAGGAAAAAATGAGCAAAAGGATCAGATTTTGAGAAAAAAAGGAGCTAAATGGCTTAACAGACCACTGATTTCACAATAATGAAGCAGTCGTAAAAGTCATGGAATTATTAGAAATTTTCATCATAGAAAACTGAAACATGAAAAAAATAATTGGGAGATCTAATTTATGTTGAAAGAAAATGAAGTTTCTTCAAAATATGGGTTAGCTGGTTTTTTTGAAGAATACCCCGGCATTCTTGTGTAACTGAAAACCAAGGGTTTAGCTGATAGAGTATCTGGTTAAATAAAATCACATTCATTTCTCATGCAGGTCTTTGTCTCTCTTTTGCTTTCTTCTTCTTTTGAACCTTCTCTTCCTCTTTTCACAATGACATTCAATCAACCACATCTTGGTTTACTCTTTCTACAAACAACACGAGACCTCCTCATCGTCTCTTTCACAGTGTTAAAAGAACATACAAATATCTATGAACTTGGTTACGAAAACTGTCTTTAAGATGCAGTAAAAACCGTTAACAATAAGCTTATGAAAGTGTAGTTTTTGATGTCTCAAGAAGTTCCCCAGTTTTATTCGAGAACTAAATCGACTTCAAAGATACCCAGGCCATTATTGCTTCTAACTTCGAAGAAAAACCCAGTTTTACTTTTTACTCGAATCGATATCTATTATATTTCTTTGACCTCTCCCTTTTTGAACGAGTTTCTCAATCATAATCATTTTTTCAAATATAATAATTCAAATTTTTTAGAGTAAATGGTGCAGTTTAGTTCTCAGGAAGGTCATGCAAAATGTTTTCATCCAACTTTTATCATCCACTGGTGTTCTGCGTCTAAACAGCAGTATCGAGTTATAGCTTGAACAACTACATAGATGTGTCCATGATACAAACGAAATCTCCATAGTCTTCAGAAGTCAGCATTCATTTCAGATAGAAAAAAATATGCGGATAAAATTTACCCCATTATTATTGCTACATGGAAAGAATAAATATTTATTGATTCGACCAAAATTAATCCACTTCCATGTCAGAGAGCAATTACTGAAATTGTCCGCATTCTCTATTTGCTTCCATTTTTCCCGCCCAGCCCCCATGCCTTCATTGTAGTGATAATTACTTTTTTTTCATCAACAGCGAGACATTCAAAAAGAGAATGTAGGCTTCCGTACTATAATTTATTCAATTTAATTACCGCTATTTTTGAGGTTTTTCATAGAATTTTTTCTCGGATTTTTTCCTTCAACATGGGCTACAGCTGGAGCTTCCAGAACCCAACGCCTCGACATTTTTCCCTTCTTCTTCTTTTTCTCCTCCTCATCTTTCCTATAACCCCCCTTCATTTCCTCTAATTAACTATTTTTTGTACAACATAAAACATGTTGATGTTTTTTTCCCTCTCAAATGTCTTTTATTTCTCTCCCTTGCGATGTTCCGGAACAATCTTAACAACACAAACCCCCATGTCTGTCTGCAAATAGGTTTTGTTTAATAGAAGTATGTGATACAAGTTTAGGTGTGGGAATATTGCTAGTGTGCCCTGAATACATTTCCCTCTCCGGACAGTTACGCCGAAAAGAAAGTTAAGAAAACTAGGTAGTGCTAGCACGAGATTTCTTCACAGGGTCTTTCCCCTGGTTTCATCATGTAAGTTCTGTCCCTAACCAAGTGCGGACCAAATCGCGAGGCGGAAACTGGTGAAAAGGAAAAAAAAATTAAGTTCATCTTTCACCCCACATCACAGGTTTTACTTATGGTGAAAAATCAATTACCTTTTTTGAAGTTGACTTAGTCCACATATAAATCCAGGTTTCCCCGATCCAGGTTCCTGTCAAGGATCAACACTTGATGGTATTATTCAATGCGGTGATATGAGTACTTTTAAAGCCTTAACTTTAAATGTTCTAATGTTCTAACGCGACCATTCACCATTGGAATTCGTAAGGGAATGACAACTAACTTTTCTGAGAATCATTGTATTACAGTCTTCGGAGGCATATGGCTAAGAAGCAGTCCAGGCCCAAGTTGCATCCGCGGGTGGAACAAGAAGACGAGGAGGGTCCAGAATGGCGGAGATTGCTGACGCCGGAGATGCGCCGTCATCTTGTCTCGCAAATTTTGAAGGGCCTTCGATTTGGACCCGGTCAACAAGCAGCCTAACAATCTCCAGTTACAGTTTTCCTTTATTCACTTATTCATTCGTTGATGTTAATGAAATTAAAGAATTTATAAACGGATTCACATTGTCGGACAAAGATATGAGAGATGGTTGGGTTTCGATCCCGCCCGGTCGACAAGCTTTTGCCACGCGGGATAGTTCAACAGTCTTTTTGATTACAAGCCCCTGCTTTCAGACTGTTTCGCTGAGAACTCGTAGATATTCATTCATCCATTTATTTTTATGAAGAATCACATGTTCAACAACAGTAATTGTTTTAAAAAACAGTAAAAAAAAATCCAAATCTAAACAAAGAGAAAAGTTGTCTGTAAGAAAATTTTTGAACGGTCAAAAGCCAAACGGCGGGAGCGTTCTCGAACCCAGCCGTCCTCTTATCTACTCTGAGTGGGAGGGAAATAAGAATGATACCACAACACGACCGAGGATGCATTGCCAAAAACATACGATCGAGCTATCTATAATATATGAAAAGCTAAATGGTTCTGTTATGATAGTCAAGTATTACGCGAATGCGTCGTGAAGGAAGCGAAACTTTGAAAACTTACGATGAATACGGAAGATTGTTGAATGATGAGAATATAAT
>OZ057409.1:12926310-12963096 GCA_964056735.1 Allodiplogaster pararmata | reverse complement strand
CTTGAAATTCTTTCTAACATTTTACATCAAGAGCTCTGTCCCTACGGCAAAAAAATGTTTAAATTCTTGAAAAAACGATTTAAAAAAAGAATCAGGATTAAATCCTTTTTTAGCGTTGTCTCTCCGCTAAAAAAAACATTAAGAATAACTAGAACCTGCCGCTTTTCCAAGAAAATGTTTTGAAGGCTCATTTAAGTTCGTAGAGTGTTAATGAAAGACTCGGTAAACAGAGGAATGCTTATTGTTCTTCTCTTACATCTCATTAGTTGTTTAATAATGAGCAAGAACGGAGCCTAACTTTAGTAAGATTGAACTAACTACATCAGGAATCAAAATTCTCCAAATATTTCTGAAAAAATGATGCGATATGTGTTTGCTTGCGTTTTTTTGCGTCTGTTGGACTCTTTTGTAAAACAATTTCAGCTCTATTACGAGTAATAACGGTAAATTTTTCTGAAGGCTGCGTCTAAAAACATGGAGAGAGTAGCTGCATCAACACCGAGGAAACTGCAATCGAAAAAAATAGAAGCTCTTGGTTCTATTTGATGAATATATTCTATATGTGCTTTCAGTCGTTGGCTCATAATTTAGAAAAAAAAATTTTTAACTAACCGTTTGAAAAGAAAAATCAACAGGATGTGAACCAGAAGATAGAAAAAGCTTGTGGCCGCGTCTTCAGTCCTCATTCAGATCTAAACATAATAATCGTTTTTGACTTTTCTAAAGCAGTGTTCTGTAATTTTTTTGGTGGAAATTTTCTTTACAACATGAAATTATCAATAATAGAGTTAAAACAGCCAAACCTGCTGCAGTTGATGAAGAGGTGTCTTCGCTTTCTTGTGGAGCTTCTGAGCTAGATCTAGAGGCACTCGGGAGATCTCGATTGATTTCAGACAGCGGGGATTCTGTGATTTCTGTGAGAACCTGGGAGGCAGCAGGTTCTTTAGATAACAAAGGTTTTGGAACGTCTTTTGAAGTCGGAGAAACTTGATTTTCTTTGGAGGTCGGACGGTCTCGAATTTTTTCAGAAGTCGGGGAAACTGGAATTTCTTTGGGAATGACTTGTTCAGGAACTGTTTTGGGAACCGGCGAGCCCGGAACTTCTTCGATTTGAGGTTCTGAACTGTTTTCAGGCACCGGGGAGACTGAAATGTCTTCGGGAATCAAAGGCTTTGGACTTGAAGCAGTACTGTTAGCTACAGAAGGTTTGATTGTTGAGTTCAGAAGGATTGGATGCTTTGTAGCAGGCTCGATGGCTGCAAAAAAGAAGATTACTTGGAGATTGAAAATCATGCAAATATTTTCAAAGTAGTTCAAAACGAAGGCCAGCATTCAGTTCATCAGATTTCAAACGGACGTTTGCGGTAACAAGCATGCATTTAAATGGAAGAGATCAAGAGACCCAAAAATTATATACACGCGCTTTCGAGGTAACGTGCTAAAGTTTTCTGAAATCAATGATGTTTATACGTTCAAAAGGCAGCGAAATTTATTTGATCGGTAGTTAGCGGTCGTAACTAATACTCAATGTTTTCTCGCAAACTTGAATGATGTTCGCAAAAAAAATGTTTCTTCTTAAATATTATAGTTTAGAAATCATTTGCAAGATAGAGGAAGTCCGACAACAATCCGCCCTGTCTGCATGTGCATTCTTATTCAAACTTCCCTTTTTCTACCGAAAAAAAATCTTCAATAGAAGCATACACCTTTTACTTATACATGTTATTTATAGATAAAACCAATAATAATCTATTTTGCCCTTGTTCCTGCTTCGAGACGGATCAGTGCTTTCCTCAGTGGAGATACAGATTGAGCCTTGGAGAATCTGACTGCTTCCTCTTCTAATCTTTCCTATTTCCTACATATAAATATGATATTTACGACATAAAAGGTTATCCAACAGGGAGATGGAAAGAGTTTTTTCATTGCGTTGGAGTAAAGTTTTGAGAATATCGTGTTACAAAAAGGAATGACCTAGAAATATGGCGCCGTATTTTCTAATATAATGGTAATGAAGAGTTGGAATTGAATTCGCTCCTTCTGTTTTCAGACCTATTCTAGTAAAACAGAAGAATGGCTGCGCGCTGGACTAATAATGTGTGTAGCAGCAGTGGCGACAGTTGGACTTGTGCAAGAGCACTACAAAAATTTATTAACTCCTTGGTTTGGGCGTATCTATCCGGGGTTGTAATCGAACTTTAGACCCTTCGCACAATAGTTGCACACACTATCATTATATCATGCTTGGATTATTATTTAGTTAGTTATCAAATTAATGAATGAATTAATATAAAGATGATACGGGCGTACGTTTCGCGCAAACCGCGTGTCTCGCCTTCCGACAGTATTGCCAGCCGTATCTCCAACGGCCTCGTATGCAGCGAAGTTTACCGACTTGGCGGCCACGGATGAATATTACAGCGCCTTTCTCCTTGCACCTCAGTCTCAAAACTCTTCTATGTCCGTAAACCCTGAAAGGTCCGCGTTGATTCTTTTTTTCTCATTTAACTCGGTGAACCTCTTCGTTCGACTTCGGGGGGAATAGGATAAAACTCGTTTACTTTGGGTACTATTCAATGGCCAGGCTCACCTGAACTGTTTGAAAATTTAAGAAAACGGCCGCTCATTCGATTGAGGGACCTAGAAAATGAGAAACGAGGGAGTTTCAACAGTCACATTTTATATTGCTTAAACTATTCCCCCTCTTCACTTCTCTTCTTTTCACTTCTCGCTTGCTTATCATTATTGTATGCTTCTGGCTCTATGACTTAGTAGTTTTTTTCGAAGCTCTCGCCAGAGCAAGTACATATTTAATACTGAAATTCAGTACTATAGGAAAGTTAAAGCTCGAACGAAAGTGTTGACAAAACTTTACAATTATCTTGTACTGAGTTCAAGTGATCACCGCTAAGTTTTAGTTGCTTCTCTATAAGTTGGTTCGATTGACTATTCTTCGTGTACACCGAATCTTTTAGGTGTTCTTTTTTTCAAAACTATGAAGTCTCTTAGACTGTTGTTCACTCTTAACTTAAAAACCAATGAATGACTTATGTAAGCTTCATCAACAAAAGCAACCCCAAAGACGATGCCCATAAAGTCTGCTTAAAAGGTCTTAGCGGAAATTTTTTGTTCATAGCTTTTTGCGTCTTACCTAGTCAACTTCCATTATTCTCCAAGCTTGCTTTTTCGAAGTTTTCTCAGCATCTGTTCCTCTTACCTTCCTTATACTTCTGTACTTTAATTGTGAAAAAAGTTTTTGGAAGCCGAGTGAGATGTATATTCTGTTGAGACGGATAACCATTTCGGGTGTAATCATTCTAACTGGAATTGGTTATTGTAGGCAGCATTGCAGACGTAGCCTTTGCTGGGACAACTGCTCTCATCCAGTTTTGGCAGCACGCACTCCTCTTCTGATCAGACATCAGGGTTCAAATAAGAATTCAATTCATCTTTAGCATCCTATCCTGACTCAGTTTGCCTATGTGATTGTGGGCAAGAGATGACAGAATACCTGGATGTTGGTACACCTGGAGATAAGTTTAGCCCGAACTCTTTTTTTATGAATCAACTATAGGACTTCAAAAAGTTTGTCTCACTGATGCTTATGGTGAAGGAATATGTAAGATTAAACGAATCTCGAAAAAACTATTATCCTAAAACAACGTATCATTAAAACAAAATAATGATTAAGATGTGTCTTCTAAAAAGAACGCTTGCTTTTCTCGTATCTAAGAACCAGAAAATTAACATTTTATTGGAAATCTCTTTTTTCACTGCTTCACAGTTTGTCTTTTAGACCATTATGAGCGCAGAACGTAAAAACAAAACTGTTCTTAACAGTTATTCAAGAACGCCACACGACTGCTTACTGCAGATTAAAGCTGATTTTTTTCTTTCTTGCTCAAATGGAATCAAACTCGAAAGAAGGAATAATGTTTATCAACTTTACCAAAAACCAAATCGAACTGCTAATGGACACGAAATACTCACCACTGGTGGACCAAGAGTATGCGCTGACGTGAGAAGCAGAGATGGCAAGAGCGGCAGTCAACAACCAATTCATGTGTTCTGGAAGAGCAGGAAAGCTTTCTCGGACTATTTATATGATGTTTTATAGAACTGTTTCCGTAGTCGCAGCAACATTTTCGACTTCGCCATTTCAGCCATCCAATTCTCTTCGCCCACCCAAACATCCAACAGAAAGTGAGTAAGCGATGAGTTGTTTCTATCTGAGAAAGGTCTTTCCAGGCCGAGAAGCGAATAGAATTCAAAAAAGTTCTTCGGTTTCGCTTTCAAGATCAACTGATCGAATTCAACTCGTTGCGAAGTGGAAAATAAACCGGTTCCTAATCGGAAATGCTGTCACACGTACTCATACTCAATTACCTCATTTTCTCACATTCATTCGATTTTCCGGTGTACACTCGCCCCTTTATACTTCCTAGATGCTCTTTGCCGTCTTGTGGTCCCCTGAGATGCATCCTCGTCCACATTTAACGCCTTAGAACATAGCTAGATATACTCAAAATCTTTGCTTGATAAATAGCTTTATGGTCGGGAATATTGAATTTTAATTTACCTTGAATAGGGTCTTTAAAAAAGCTCCTTCAGCTAAATAGTCTCTATGAAACCTCAAACTATCGATAAAATTGAAATTTATAGAAAAAACTGTTAAACTTCATATCAACACAGCCATGTAACTGATTTGTTAACGATACACTGGAAGTTTTCAGTCTACCTAAGCTCAATTATTTCATCAATACTTCTCGATTTTACCATTTTTCTGCTGGTTGATCATTCCCACTGTTTTCTCCTCTTTCAGCGCGGACCGCTCACTTCTCATGTTTTTGAACCACCTCTAGTGCTAACGTTAGTGAAAAATAGCAACGCGTAGCCGGCTTATAAAGTTTATTCATGCACATTATGCTAATTCAATACTTCCTCGTTCCTCGCATATGCTCCAAAACATTCTTAAATATAATACTGGGAAGAAGTTGGGAGAAAGCTCAGAGAACTTCAATGGTAGATCTGATTCATAATGTTTGTGAGCAAGTTTTGAGAAAATAAGAACATGTTTTTAATTATTTTATTAACTCAGCTCTTACCGGGATGACTCACCATAACATGGATGACATAAAGTTAGCGAGTCCCGATAAAGTTATAGTTTCGACTTGAGTATTCCGCTGCACGAAAAACGCACTAAACAAAGCACTAAAATAATTCAATCTTGTAAAAGCGGATCATAAATTTTTTCTCCACTTTGAATTACGTCATATTTCGTAACATCGATGGATTAATATCGCTTCCTTGCTTTGAAATACCGGAGCTCATCTCTTCTCATGCGATAGGCTTTACCAAAGTCTTCTTTATCCTTTTTTGTTTAAAAATGAGATTACTCAAACTCTTTCCTGTTTACTTTTTCAATGATTGCCTGAGACCATTTTTTCACTCATTTTTTTTATAAGTTAGTAACATGTACTACCTTTATCTGAGAAATTCTCCTTTCTTCAGTTTCGGTGGCACAATCTTATTTGTACAGTAATGTATGTTCAAGTTCTTACGTATACTCTTGTCTGATCGTTGTCGCTACTTAAAGCTATGCATCCGAAAACACCTGTTGAATAATTTCTATACTGTCTATGGCGCTTTATACTCTATGTTGTATTAAAGAATTAGCATTTACCTCTCAAAATTCACTTTTTGGGGCACACATTTATTACCCAGCGCATTAAGCAAAAATGTGTGTAAATTTTAATTTTTCACTAAAATATTGCTTATGTCACTGTCAGCTTATGTCAAAGTTCCGAACGGTCTCGTCTCAAGCCGCACGTACTCGTTAGCGTGTACTTAGCCTGAGCCAAGCCTAGGTTTCGATTAAAAAAGACGTGACACTATCTTGTAATCTAGTGAATTGTTTTGGCGGGCCTTTTTGCGGGTAATGAATCTCTGTTGCATAATAACCCTCAAGATTGTTCATAATTTTTCTCAAATGGGGTGCGATCACCAATCAAAGTTTGAACTATCAATTTAA
Organism: Allodiplogaster pararmata; assembly: GCA_964056735.1. NCBI lineage: Eukaryota > Metazoa > Nematoda > Chromadorea > Rhabditida > Diplogasteridae > Allodiplogaster > Allodiplogaster pararmata. The sequence continues at coordinate 12,957,065 of OZ057409.1, read as the reverse complement.
AAAGAACCGCATATGAGTAGCCTACAAAAACTAAGGTTGTAATTCATGTTCACGAATATTTCATTGCTCATCTCTATCGTAAGCTGTATAGAACAAATGAAGTACTTAAAATGGAATGGAAGTGATTGATACAATTGTTTAATCGTGAAACTGTCAAAGTCTGTGTGAGGTTCGCGATATAAACGAGTTATCTCACAGGTCCGCTGGGAACACATCAGATAGATGTGTTGATAATTGACCCTAACCAAATTTGGACCAATGCGGTAAAACGGTAAAAGAAGAAAGAGCATTCCAGTGTCACCGGTGCATGCTCAGCAGGAGTGTCTTCACGCTCGCTGCTCGCTCGCTTTTCCGCCCGAAGCCAATCCATGGCGAGCTGAAATGCGCTTGGGAACCCCGTGGCAGCCGAAACAACGTCCGCTCCATCCATCAAACCAGCACTGAGGCGTACGCGGAAGAGCTCGAGCAGGACGATGAGAACGCACCCCGTCGGTTGCTCGATGCCTTCAAACTGGAGCATATTGACCGAGATATTTACAGGTTTCAAACCCGCGGTTTCGATATTCCCAGTAATGAAAGGATGTTTGTGCGTCTTGATATAAAAGACTAATTCAATTCTTCATTCCGATTGAAACAAAACATCATGTTGAGTGACGAAACAGATGACACTGTCACAAAAAAGTGACTTCAGTGAAGGTGATGGAAAGTGAGAAGGTCTAAATATGACAAGAACAATCATGAACTAGTGATGAAGGAACGGCAGACTTCGGAGGAAGACTGACAGTGTGCGATGAAGAATACGGAATGTCTTATGAACATACAATTAGTGTCTCTAGCTTTTTTGTTATATTGCATATTGCGCCTAGTTTTAGACAAAAAGCGTTTTAGAAAAACACGAATGTTCGAATGAACACGGATAGCTCAATTGCAGGAATACAAGTTGTTCAGGCTCAACGCTAACAAAGTCAACAGAAAGAGGATGAGTTAGATATGAGGACACTTGCTCAGATGAACGAGCAACTGTGGCATTCTGTTTCAAAGATTTAGTAAATTACTCAGCGTTTCAAGCAGATGTTTGAAGAGGTCGGTATAAAGCATGTTTGTATGCGCCGAGTGAAATTAAAAAGAGTTGGGGAAAGGCAAAAAGAGTGAAAAAAAAGTAGAGGAAAGGTAAAATAGAACGGAAGGAGAAAAGAATCTAAATCATTTACGACGCGAACATGTATGTGTCAACATAGCTGGTCCGGTAACTAATTAATTAACTCCTGGTTTTAAGCTCAAAGCTCGAAATAGTCCAGGAAATCAGAATGTCTTTCCGACGAGTGAGAGAATGAAGGAGCAAACAAGTAATGAGGACGAGTAAGTGGGAAATTATTATTCCCATTTCTCCATCGGATCAGCCAGAAATAATGATTTTCTATCTGCAAGATTTTCATCCTATTTTTAACAGCAGTTAACACGAAGCATCGGCGTTCACTGGAATATGATGTTTTTCTGTCATGTTGCAGCGTCAAAAAAAGAGACTAAACTTTTTTTTTAAAGTCTCAGAATGACCTTCATAAGCATCAAAATTTCGCGTAATTAACAGAATGATCGAAAGATTATTGTTCTGAAGGGCTTATATGTACTACTAGCGATGTGAATTTCAAGTCAAAACTTATAAACTCTCTTGTTTATATCCTAGCTAAGGAAGTTTTTGATCTCTCAAAGTTGTTTCTAATAGGTTTTTTCAACACTGCATCGTCGAACGATCGCTTAATAGATTCAATCGAGCAGTCTTTAGCTCAAACCATTATTTGTAAACTCGTTATAGTATGTACATGTAAGGAATATGTAGAGCAGTGAAAAGTAGCTTAGAGTTTTCTAATTGAGTTAAAAGCTGAACGGCGTAAATTCGCGGTTAAAATTCCTCTGACAGGGCACTTCGTCTCGTTCGCGGACTGAAAATGAGGGACGCTGTTTACGGCGGACAAGTCATCGGTTGGTCTCGACATAATTTTTTAAAGACAATTTGTGCTCGGTTGTTGTATATTGGTAACGCTTTACAAGCCCCGGTTAGGCGGCGGAGGTTCGGTCCTGACCGAGTGCCATTTTGCCCGTGCGATGGACTTCTTTCATTCATGGTCTCAACATATATTTTCTGTGAATTTATGAGAAGTAAGCTTAATGTAACTATCATTGAATTTTTTTACTGGGGAGTTTTCGCTCACTCGGTGGAGACAAATTAGCAATCATCGCTATTATTGTATTCATTACTGAAAAAAATGTAACTCAAGGACACCTCCCCCCACTATGTAAATCAACACCCCTCCCACTCTTCATACTAATGAACTGAGAGTTCAACCGGTCGTGCCCTGATTCTTCTCCCGGTTTTTCTCCTGTTGCTGTAGCCCCATAACCTTTACCCCCCCTCCTCTTCCTTCCTTCCCCTCCGTTTAACTCCTTCTGAACGGTTCTCACAAGCCGGGACGTCTTATTGATTGTTTCGGATGCTACGTTATGACGAAGTTTTCGAGAAGAGCTCCTCTGGTTGTAAAGCTTCATAAAAATTAAGGCCTACAGAACAGTGTCATAATACAGCTCATCGGGTATACAGAATACATATGTATAATATCTTGGGTATAATACATATTTAGTTCGGATGTGAAGTTAAGCAAGACGAGTTTTGATTGACAGGCCAAGCTCTCCGCGCAGCGAGTGATACAGTGGAAAAGGGCAAGAAGCCACACTCCATGCACTGCTATTTCATTCGAGCAGGTTTCGCTTTTCTGTTTTCTACTGAACCAAGAAAAATCTTAATCTGTTAAACAAATATTAAGAATAACCTTCCTCGAGCTTGTTCCCGCCTTGCTGCAAGGTAAACGCTTCCCTGAGATGCGGAACAGACCTATCCTGTTAGAACCAACGACTGCCCGCTGGGTTAATGTCAGTGTGTGTAGCAGAAGTGGGGTAAGTCAGATTCGTGCAAAAGCACTGCAAAAAGAATATAACCCTGTTGCATTGGGTGGAGCTTACCCGGACTGGGGTTGAATTTTGAAACCTTTGCACAATACACACTACCTTTTTTATATACAGAACACGACACGGTGGTGTACTTGCCTCTTTCGTCCACCATTCAGTCTAGTTCAGAGAAGTAACCCTAGCGAGACCACCGGATGACCAAACGACAGAAGCAATGACGATCTTAGTCACAACCTCAGTAGGCAGCATCACCATTGAAGACTACACCCATTGATCATTTCCACGAAGAGTCACGATTGCTTCCGGTACAACACCACTGCAGACTTCTCTGTGAATTCCTCGCAGCTTGCTCTTGCCCACAGCCCCCATGTTTCGAGCTTAGTAATCTTCCTCCACCGCCCCGGAACATGAAGGCAACGCTGACCACATACAGCGGCAGTGGCACACGTCAGCCAAAGCTACACTTTCAAAGGAAACAACTCTATACAAGAGCAGATGCGACGTTCGGCTACAGTCTGAATTAGGGTTGCACAATTTTTGATTTTCGTTTTTTGGTTTATCCGGTTTTTCGACATTTTCCGAAAAAGGTCGAAAAATTTCGACTTTTTTCTGAGCAAGCCTGGTCCGGATCAAGTACTTGGAAAAGCCTCCCCGCCTATCGATGAAACAGAGACTTCTCTTCCGGTCTGCAAGTACTCGCCTTGCACAGCTTTGCTCAGGCTACAGCAGTGTTCTCAATAGCTATCGCCACCGAATCTAACCAGCGATCGCCGACATATGTCCCAGCTGTCAAGGCACGCCACGTAGCACTTGCTCAACTGCCCAGCTCTATCGATTCAATGCACCCCCAGAAGAACTATGGAGCAACCCAGTCAGGGTCGCGAGACTCCTCCACCCTTTATTCTAAACAGGTTTCCTGCGAAGTAATCAAGAAACGACGATCCGAGTCCGATGGACCGTGTACGAGACATCAATCATCATGGATCGCACAACAACAACAACAAAAATATCATAATCCCACGCCCTAACCTTGTAGAAGAAAACAAACCTTAAAATTACAGAAATTTAAGTTAAATTTTCTCTCTAGGAACCGTGATGAAACCAATTCTCTACCTGGTGGACCGTGTACGAGACGGTAAATCTTTCTGCACGCGAATAGTCAAAGGCATCCAGGACGGAGAGACCCTCTTCATCACTTCCATCAGCTTTCATGTAAGCCTCGGGGATTTTCTGGATTTTCCTGGAAAAGGTAGACCTCATCTTTTCAGAGAATCAATCCAAAAATCTTTTCGAATAGCTTCTGAGCCCCGCTCTACCAACGTATCTGTTATATTTTTGAGGTTTTCCTCCGATTTTTTATATATCTCTTCCGACTCTCTTTTGCTTACTTTCTTCCTTGTTCTATCTTTATCTCTTCCTTTCTTTCTCCACTCTAGTTCCTCGCTTACTCTTCTTCTCTCTCTCGCTCTCTCTATCTGTCTATCAGTTCTCTCTCTATCTCTGTCTCTCTCTCTCTTTCTGCCTATCAGCTCTCTCTAGCCGTTTATCAGCTCTCTCTCTCTCTCTCTCTCTCTCTCTCTCTCTGTCTATCAGCTCTCTCTCTCTCTATCTCTCTCTCTCTCTCTTTCTGCCTATCAGCTCTCTCTAGCCGTTTATCAGCTCTCTCTCTCTATCTCTATCTATCAGATCTCTCTATCTCTCTCTCTTTCTCTCTCTCTAGCTGTCTATCAGCTCTCTCTTTCTCTCTCTCTCTCTATCAGCTTTCTCCACTCCTCTCTCTGCAGCGCGCAGAACTGGGTGGAATGGAGCACGAGCAGCCGATGCCCTCGGTGGCGGCACCCTCTGAGCTGCTTTCCTACCGGCAACTGATTGAGAAAGCTCTCTGGGAGGACGACGACAAGCCGGAGAGCGAGCGGATGACTGAGCATCAGCGCTTCATGCTCGAGTTCAAGCTCATGTCCACACCGCCCACCTTCCACCGAGTCTTTGAGGTAAAGTGACCCAATGAGCTCTATCTCACCATATTTTTCTCATTACCTCTCTCTCTCTGAAGTTCAGAAAGAACCGAGTCTGAAATTAATTTCAACGCGATTTCTCAAATGGTCTCTCGTTTGTGGATTAGAGCTCCCTGTAAATGATTGTCTTTGTGATAGAGATCCTTGAAAAAAATTTCATTTGCTCAATGTTGGTATTCATGAGGGATGGTTTTTTTCATGAGGGAAGGATATGGTTTTAGTTTTTTTTTCACTACCCTTTTTGGAGTCATCAAGTTTTGTGGTCTATCAAAATAGTAATTTGTCTTACATATAATCTTCCTCGCGCTTGTTCCTGCCTCGCGGCAGGGTACGCGCTCCCCTGAGACGTGGAAAAGACTCATCCTTGTAGAGCGAATGGCTGTGGGCTGGACAGTATTGGGGAGAGTCAGATTCGGGCAAGAGCACTACCAAAATTTCTTGAATCTCATGGTTCGAGTTCGGTTCGGAATGTTCGGAATGGGGGGTCGAAATTGGTACGTTTAGCGCAATAGTTGAGAACACAACCATTATGAAATGCCCGGCCGGACAAACTGCCTTACATAATACTGGAAATTCAAAAAAAAGCATAAGGATTTGAAACTAGTTTTGTTTTTTAGCACCGACCCGTGAACCAGCAGCTGTTCTCTTTCCAAAACAATCTGTCTCCAAAATATCAGATGTGGATCAAATCAGTGATTCCGTGCGGTAAGTCTTGTGATATAAATGTTTATAAAATGTTTTCTCTCGTCCTTTTTCCCGCCTCGTGGCAGGGTATGCGCTTTCATAAAACAAGATGAGTACATAACTCAGTACAGACATGACTTCTGCCTGAATCATTGCTGCTGCGTTCTGCACGAGAGAGTGTGAAATCGGTGCAGAAAAACCAAAAAATTACCTGTGGTTGTGAGTCAACCCATTCAGGCGCGGTTTGCAAATAGTGAGCACACATTACCCTTGTGCCCCGCGGAGATGAACCATAACAGGAATTGTGATTTAAACTAATGTTGCACCATTTTGGTTTGTACGCGTAATTAGATCGGTAACTGAAAAAACTCACTTGTGTGGTATAGTTTTTGCCAGCCATCGACTGATGTTAATCTTATCAACTTCTTTACCCGTCCCTTCTCTTCTGTTTTCTCGGAAATTGTTTTAATTTAAACAATAATTCGACCAAACAAATTTGTCAGTGTTTAAAACAAAAGCCCAACGTTTCGAAGATGCAAAAAGAATTCCGAAGTTTAGGCGTTTTTGTCGATAAGCTAGAATTTCTTGTAAGCTTGTTTTCATCACTCAAAAAGTTAGTATAATAGTAACCGCAGCCTATCATTTATATTTTATCATTGGCTATTCATAACTATTTTTTTGATTTTTGCTTCTTTGAAGTGAGGAAAGTGAAAAGAGCAAATAGTGGTAGCATGAAAGCCGAAAGTTTTTCTGATTCAGCGCGGAGGAGCTAAGAATAACGAGAAACAGAGGGGGAGAGCAAGAGAGAGAAAGAGAAAGAGAGATAGGGAGAGAGAGATAGAGAGAGAAAACACAAATTGAGATCGACAACGAAATACAAGCGGTTTTTTGTAACCTAAACATTGATAATAAAAAGTTCGTTGTTTTTTTACAAAAGCATATCAAATTATTTATCAGGCGAAGACTACGATCTGCAGCGTCAGATGGCCGCGTACACGACTGACAGCTCAATGATCGAGACTGCTATCTTCCCGCATGTTGCCAAGGGATTCATACCCTCAATGGTAAGCGCTTTCTCGTTGATGTTGTTGCTAGCCCATCCGGACTTTCTATTTTCAGGTGTAAAGGGAACACCATGAGCTTTCTGTAGTGGCGCTTCTTACTGGCTAATTATTCTCACTCTCTCTCTCTCTTCATCTTTTGTTATATTGATACACTCTAACTATTTAGACAAAATTTAAATTCGAGTATCCACTCCTCGCTGTTTTTAAATTATAAACTTTTTAGACAAAAAATGGACATGTTCACAGAAACATGTGCAAAAATCGTGTGGTGGGTGAGAAACGAACTCGTGACCTTCCGGGCGAACTCGTGAACTTCTTACTGATTGTATTGGGTGCGCAAGAAAATAACCTCGGTTTTTAATCTTCTTTTTATTAATTATTCATTAAGTCAAACAAGAACCTCAATCAACAAAGTATGATCCATCATGGTGTTGTCATGATGGATCCATCATGTGTTGTCATTGCGTGGGCAGATCGTGGATGCCCTTGTGGTAGAACGACGGAGAGAGCGATTCGAAGAAGTCTTGCAACCATGATTATACCTCAGCTTCGTTCTCGAATTTTTTCTCTGTGAAGTGGTTCTGCATGGAGCGGAATAGGTGGTAGTCAGAAAGTGCCAGTCGGGCGAGTACAGTGGATGAGGCATCAACTCCCATCCCAGCTCCAACAGCTTCTGAACCGTTTTTTTTTCGTAATGTGTGGTCGTGCGTTGTCATGTAGGAATCGAATCTTGGCGCTCTCTTCGCCTCGAGCCACCATAGCTTGCTGCACCCGGTCGAGTTGTGCACAGTAGACATCTGCTGTAACAGTCATGCCGTTAGGTAGCAGCTCCCAGTAGACTACACCGTGTGAGTTCCACCAAACACACAGCATCACCTTCATCGGGTGCAGTCCGGGTTTCGAATCGCTTCTGGCGGATCGCCCTTGCTGAGCAACTGGCGCTTGCGTGTAACATTGCAGTAGGTCACCCACTTCTCGTCTCCAGTTAGCAATGTGTCCAGCCACTCGTCTCTTATTTTGTAGGAGAGAAGTTGTGAGGCGGCCGCGACTCGTCGGTTCCTAACGAGTGGCCTCAAGTCGAGTGGCACCCTTTGCCCGAGCTTGTGTACTTTACCGAGCTCGTGAAGCCCGTTCTCGATGGTGGTGTGAGAGACCGCGAAGTGCTCTGCAATCTCGTAACAAGTTCGTTTGGGATCGGCTTCTACAAAGGATCGAAGATCCTCAAGATCGAGCTGGCGAGGCCGTCCTGGACGGTCCATGTCTTCCAGCGTGTGGTCGCCTTGCTTAAACCGGTTGAACCAAGCCTGGCACTGTCGTTCACTAAGGCATCCTTGCCCGTATGCCTGACCTAATTTTCGATGTGATGCAGCAGCGCTCTCCCCCAGCTTGAAGCAGAAGAGAAAAGGCCCGTATGTACATAGTATCATTTTTTCGAGCTCGCACCGTTCAGCCATTTGAAAAGCTAATAGAATGAGATGACTGAGAAAAAACATGAAAGTTAGAACTTCATATACCTTTACTAAAGAAAGTTTTCATTTCTTTATTCCAAGCACATGAGATATCATGAAAACACAAACAAAAACAAAGTTAAATGCATGGACTTTCTTCTAAGTGGCGGTGTTTAGGGGTTGCGGTATAGATGAAAAGGGGGGGGAGGGTGATATACTTTTTAAAAAAAAAGTTTTTAGAAAACTTCGGAAAAATAATTTACTTTTTTTTAAACCGAGATTATTTTCTTGCGCATCCAATACTACACACGCACACAGAAATAATGCACTGATTAAGGCTCATTGTTAAGGCACAGTTTGATAAAAATACTTTTTGGGAATGAAGAGCTCTCTTTCGTTTACGTTCGAACGATAGTCGATAATTTTTTGTCTCTGCGAGACCTATTGACCGGAAAAGGCCGAGTCTGACATTTTAATGGCGTTTTAAAAAGTATAAAAGAAAACATTTTGTTTTGCTCATTTTTTGTGATTTTTTTTGCCTCAGCTATTCAGTGCCTCAATCGAATAATTCATGAACTGGAGTGAATAACTGAATGTTTCAATAAAACAACATTGATTTTGAATGGAGGTTTAAAGATCAGTGTAAATACTTGAAGTATGTGGTGTACAACTGACTATTCTTCATGCTGCTTATTATCCGTAGTCATATCAAAACTGCTTATTATCCGTAGTCATATCAAAACTGCTTATTATCCGTAGTCATGTCAAAACTGCTTATTATCCGTAGTCATATCAAAACTGCTTATTATCCGTAGTCATATCAAAACTGCTTATTATCCGTAGTCATATCAAAACTGCTTATTATCCGTAGTCATATCAAAACTGCTTATTATCCGTAGTCATATCAAAACTGCTTATTATCCGTAGTCATATCAAAACTGCTTATTATCCGTAGTCATATCAAAACTGCTTATTATCCGTAGTCATATCAAAACTGCTTATTATCCGTAGTCATATCAAAACTGCTTATTATTCGTAGTCATATCAAAACTGCTTATTATCCGTAGTCATATCTGCTTATTATTCGGCTTATTATTCGTAGTCATATCAAAAGATGGAAAGGATTCATATTCCTTTACTATACGTTGTTCGTTTAAACACAAACAATTTATAAAGAGGGGCGAGATTCCTTTGTCAGTTGCAGGTTTTCTCACTTGATCACGCCATTTGGTTTCATAATTCGGAATTCTCCTTGGATGACTGGTGCCTGTATGAGATCACAAGTGGATACGCCGGAAAGCCTTTTTTTTTATTGACCTCGATCCTTTAGTAACATTAATTTTTTTCAGCCCCGAAAAACTTGATTGAGTCTGTTCTTAATGAACAAGATAGCGTAGATAATGGTCGAAAATCAACGAAATGCTCAGTAAGACAGAGTATAAAAGAGACGGCTGGGTTCGATTCCTCTCCGTGAACTAGTTTTTGCCCGTTCGATAGTTTACTCACTATGGAAAAGTATCAGCTATTCGCTCAAACGCAGAATATCGCATTTTTGGCACCAATAACGTGAAAACAAATCAGTTGTAAACGTAAATTTAAAAAAATCTCAACGTTTTCAGCAGGGTAACTTCTCAATTGAAACTATAAATCACAATTGAAACTATAAATCACACTTGGAACTATAAATCACACTTAAAACTATAAACTTTTAAACTTCAAGATTTCGATGGTTCTCAGAGTCTCTCAGAACATTCAATTGAATCTTTATTTATGTGTGTATATAAATCGTAAAATTTTTCATTGTTGGAAAGAAACTCTTAAAATATAATTTTGCTGGGAAAGAGCATATGCACCATTAAAATTTCTAGAACTATAAGTATCAGTTCTTTGGCTAACCGTTAGTGTAACCTTTTTGGAAACAAAAATTATACTCTGATTTTTTTTCGGCTAGGTTTGGTCGTAATCAGGACTGGGCTTTTTTGGTTATCGGTTTTTTGATTTTTTGGTTTTTTTGTGACTATTTTCACAACAAAAAAATCGCCTCAAAAAAAGTGAGAAGAAAACCAAAAAAAATTAAAAATTTTTAGTGTGTTTGTAACGAATTTTAGTTACCTTTTATTCTAAATTACTAAAAAAAATCACACAATTCATTTGTTTCTTGAATATTCAATATTCAAACGATAATATTCATAACTTTTCCAAGTTGCTTTTCTTGAATCAGAACTTACAACTCATCGGCCTAGATGAATAAGAATTTTCGAATAAGAGGGTAGTGATAAGTTCATAATAGAAAAGAAGGCTCTAGTTAATTAAAGGAAGTTTTTCTCCATTTTCAGTACAGAAAAATCAAAATCACTATGATATTTTTCATTTTCTGTTTTTATTCCTAAAAGATGTTCACTTGAAATTTCTAAAACTTACTCTTGGAAAAATGAAAATTTTGATTCTGAATAAAACTCGAATTTATTGGTTTTATGATAACTTGTTAAAATCTTAATAAATTTTGTTTAAAAATAGAACGGTGCTTTTCAATTTCTCTTTCAGCACTTGAAGCTTTCTTTGTTAAAATACTTCAGAGCTTTCATCTCACTTGCTTAACCATTCTTGAAAATGACAAACAACGTTTTTCTAACAATTCCAGACCGTTGAAATGATTAATAATGTTGTTGACATTGTTGAAATTAAACATTTCTGTAGACAATACTATACCCTCAGTTTTTAAAAAAGACGCGTATCATCACTTTAATGTTATTGATTTACGAAAAGTGCCTACTGTTGGATCTCTTGAGAATGTCAGGGTTCATTTCCGGTTTTTTGAGATTCTACTTGCTGTTATTTCATCAAAACTCATTTTTTCCTAAAAACTTCAATAAAAAAATTTTTTCAGGTTTTATCAGATGAAACATAACAAAATGGATCAATAAAAAGTAGTAAAAATTTTATTTGAAGAAAACAACTTTTTTTGATTTTTTTAGTTTTTAGCTCAAAAAAATCCAGCTAATTTTTTGTTTTTTTGACTTCATTTTTTTGTGCCCAGTCCTGGTCGTAATCCAATTGTTGTCTGGCAGATATATGAGAGAATTTTGGGTTCGACTTCACCCGATGGACTATCTTTTGTTGACGTGATAGCTCAGTAAAAGTAATAAGTTATGAATGTATAGCACACAAGAAAAAAAAGGCTTATGAAGCTTTACGACACGGAAAAAAACAATGTTTCGCTTCAGGCTCCTCTCGAACGCACAGTATGAGTCGACTCTGGAGCTCCGATGGGGTTCTTCTGTTGACGGCCACCCAGGAGGGACTAGTGCGCCCTCTCAATAAGAACGCCCGTTCCGCGATAGGCTTCCAACCGTAATCAATCTTAGCGTATTCATTCTGACCTATCGTAACTTGACTCACCGTAACCGAATCTACCGTACTTCAATATACACTATCCGACCATACGTTATCTGACCTAGTATAACCGGTACTATCATGATCTAACCTACTATATTTCAATCAATGCGTGATGACATTACTATCCATCCTTTTGCATAGATTATAGATCATCTTAGTCTTTCTCTCTCTCAATCCGTTGAATAGAAACATCACATGTACTTTTTAGTCTAGCAGTAACATGCTCACACCCGGTGAAATAGTGAAGGCAAATTTTATGCCTTCGCGTGTACCAGTTTCTGACTGTACATGTGTACCAGTTTCTGACTGTACTATCATGATCTAACCTACCATATTTCAATCAATGCGTGATGACATTACTATCCATCCTTTTGCATAGATTATAGATCATCTTAGTCTTTCTCTCTCTCAATCCGTTGAATAGAAACATCACATGTACTTTTTAGTCTAGCAGTAACATGCTCACACCCGGTGAAATAGTGACGGCAGATTTTATGCCTTCGCGTGTACCAGTTTCTGACTGTACATGTGTACCAGTTTCTGACTGTACTATCATGATCTAACCTACCATATTTCAATCAATGCGTGATGACATTACTATCCATCCTTTTGCATAGATTATAGATCATCTTAGTCTTTCTCTCTCTCAATCCGTTGAATAGAAACATCACATGTACTTTTTAGTCTAGCAGTAACATGCTCACACCCGGTGAAATAGTGACGGCAGATTTTATGCCTTCGCGTGTACCAGTTTCTGACTGTACATGTGTACCAGTTTCTGACTGTACTATCATGATCTAACCTACCATATTTCAATCAATGCGTGATGACATTACTATCCATCCTTTTGCATAGATTATAGATCATCTTAGTCTTTCTCTCTCTCAATCCGTTGAATAGAAACATCACATGTACTTTTTAGTCTAGCAGTAACATGCTCACACCCGGTGAAATAGTGACGGCAGATTTTATGCCTTCGCGTGTACCAGTTTCTGACTGTACATGTGTACCAGTTTCTGACTGTACTATCATGATCTAACCTACCATATTTCAATCAATGCGTGATGACATTACTATCCATCCTTTTGCATAGATTATAGATCATCTTAGTCTTTCTCTCTCTCAATCCGTTGAATAGAAACATCACATGTACTTTTTAGTCTAGCAGTAACATGCTCACACCCGGTGAAATAGTGACGGCAGATTTTATGCCTTCGCGTGTACCAGTTTCTGACTGTACATGTGTACCAGTTTCTGACTGTACTATCATGATCTAACCTACCATATTTCAATCAATGCGTGATGACATTACTATCCATCCTTTTGCATAGATTATAGATCATCTTAGTCTTTCTCTCTCTCAATCCGTTGAATAGAAACATCACATGTACTTTTTAGTCTAGCAGTAACATGCTCACACCCGGTGAAATAGTGACGGCAGATTTTATGCCTTCGCGTGTACCAGTTTCTGACTGTACATGTGTACCAGTTTCTGACTGTACTATCATGATCTAACCTACCATATTTCAATCAATGCGTGATGACATTACTATCCATCCTTTTGCATAGATTATAGATCATCTTAGTCTTTCTCTCTCTCAATCCGTTGAATAGAAACATCACATGTACTTTTTAGTCTAGCAGTAACATGCTCACACCCGGTGAAATAGTGAAGGCAGATTTTATGCCTTCGCGTGTACCAGTTTCTGACTGTACATGTGTACCAGTTTCTGACTGTACTATCATGATCTAACCTACCATATTTCAATCAATGCGTGATGACATTACTATCCATCCTTTTGCATAGATTATAGATCATCTTAGTCTTTCTCTCTCTCAATCCGTTGAATAGAAACATCACATGTACTTTTTAGTCTAGCAGTAACATGCTCACACCCGGTGAAATAGTGACGGCAGATTTTATGCCTTCGCGTGTACCAGTTTCTGACTGTACATGTGTACCAGTTTCTGACTGTACTATCATGATCTAACCTACCATATTTCAATCAATGCGTGATGACATTACTATCCATCCTTTTGCATAGATTATAGATCATCTTAGTCTTTCTCTCTCTCAATCCGTTGAATAGAAACATCACATGTACTTTTTAGTCTAGCAGTAACATGCTCACACCCGGTGAAATAGTGACGGCAGATTTTATGCCTTCGCGTGTACCAGTTTCTGACTGTACATGTGTACCAGTTTCTGACTGTACTATCATGATCTAACCTACCATATTTCAATCAATGCGTGATGACATTACTATCCATCCTTTTGCATAGATTATAGATCATCTTAGTCTTTCTCTCTCTCAATCCGTTGAATAGAAACATCACATGTACTTTTTAGTCTAGCAGTAACATGCTCACACCCGGTGAAATAGTGAAGGCAGATTTTATGCCTTCGCGTGTACCAGTTTCTGACTGTACATGTGTACCAGTTTCTGACTGTACTATCATGATCTAACCTACCATATTTCAATCAATGCGTGATGACATTACTATCCATCCTTTTGCATAGATTATAGATCATCTTAGTCTTTCTCTCTCTCAATCCGTTGAATAGAAACATCACATGTACTTTTTAGTCTAGCAGTAACATGCTCACACCCGGTGAAATAGTGAAGGCAGATTTTATGCCTTCGCGTGTACCAGTTTCTGACTGTACATGTGTACCAGTTTCTGACTGTACTATCATGATCTAACCTACCATATTTCAATCAATGCGTGATGACATTACTATCCATCCTTTTGCATAGATTATAGATCATCTTAGTCTTTCTCTCTCTCAATCCGTTGAATAGAAACATCACATGTACTTTTTAGTCTAGCAGTAACATGCTCACACCCGGTGAAATAGTGACGGCAGATTTTATGCCTTCGCGTGTACCAGTTTCTGACTGTACATGTGTACCAGTTTCTGACTGTACTATCATGATCTAACCTACCATATTTCAATCAATGCGTGATGACATTACTATCCATCCTTTTGCATAGATTATAGATCATCTTAGTCTTTCTCTCTCTCAATCCGTTGAATAGAAACATCACATGTACTTTTTAGTCTAGCAGTAACATGCTCACACCCGGTGAAATAGTGACGGCAGATTTTATGCCTTCGCGTGTACCAGTTTCTGACTGTACATGTGTACCAGTTTCTGACTGTACTATCATGATCTAACCTACCATATTTCAATCAATGCGTGATGACATTACTATCCATCCTTTTGCATAGATTATAGATCATCTTAGTCTTTCTCTCTCTCAATCCGTTGAATAGAAACATCACATGTACTTTTTAGTCTAGCAGTAACATGCTCACACCCGGTGAAATAGTGAAGGCAGATTTTATGCCTTCGCGTGTACCAGTTTCTGACTGTACATGTGTACCAGTTTCTGACTGTACTATCATGATCTAACCTACCATATTTCAATCAATGCGTGATGACATTACTATCCATCCTTTTGCATAGATTATAGATCATCTTAGTCTTTCTCTCTCTCAATCCGTTGAATAGAAACATCACATGTACTTTTTAGTCTAGCAGTAACATGCTCACACCCGGTGAAATAGTGAAGGCAGATTTTATGCCTTCGCGTGTACCAGTTTCTGACTGTGCGATAGTTTAATCTTTTTTGTTGACTAGAACATCACATGGAGTAGAAAATGAATTGTGCTTCGTTAATCGATATATGCACTTTTGCTCGAAGTCCATTGCTTTCAATGAGGATTTAAAAAATATCCGATAGGCCCTTTTTCTCTTCAAGATATGCCCTTTTTTGTTTACTCATTACTATTAAGAATCTTAGACAGGTAAGATTTATGTAGATCTAGGTGTATTCCAATCAACTTTCAGTCTTTGATTTGCATCTTGCCTTCTAACGTGTCATTTTTGATCTACCTAGTCCCGGTGAATTTCCTTACTAATCGGTTAGCCAAATCAATAATCGGTTGCTTAGCCAAAAACTAATCGATAAGCCGAAGCATACAACGGGGTAGTTCACAATCAAACTAATTCAATTCTTTATTCCTTGAAGACATATAAACATATACATACAATGGAGATTTGTCGAAGTTACGATTTCAGTACAGGCATATTTATTTATATAAAAAGGAGATGAAAGAGATTAAATTTGAAAAGAGTCGGTAAATATCAATTCATCGGATAAAAATAATTAATGAATGAAAAAAATTTGAAACTTGAAAATCAATAGATGACGGATAAAGTATTTTCTTTCTACGCCTATTTATCATGTGTTCAGTGAAAAGCGGGAGAGAAAGGTAAAGAGGGAGGGTAGGGGGAAGGGGCTTAGATTGCCTTAACTACCGGTAAACAAACGATATTGGAGTACAGAATCTTCTTAAAAATAACCTGATGTATAAGCGACTGGAGCCTCAAATTCATGCGAGACATTTTGGAACAAGTGAAACAATGAATCACATTGAAGGGAAGAACGTCTCTACTCGGCCTTCTGATTGAAACAAAAAACTGGATTTGTCTTGTAACCTCTAATTCAAGTTCAAACGGTTTATTTTAAAGTATTAAGACACGAAGCACCATCAATTCAAACCAATCCATCTGATTCTCTGCTTTTTGATGTTGATGACGAGAACGTATAATGTATGTATAATGTTTCTATTATGGTCGACCATAACCAACAGATTTGTAGTTTTTCTGTTGAAATCCAAAACCAGTCCTTCACAAACCTTGACTAAATTTTAAAACCAGAAAACATGGTTTCAAACTCACAAAAGTAGGCTTTTACATGAGCAAAATTGAAGCGCATGTTTGACACGTCTGAACCTGCTAGGAGCAGAAAATGTAATTCTTGACTGGCAGGCAGTATCTCCCGTTTCTGGAATGTCAATTGGAGAGCTGAAGTTTTTGAAGGCTGATTTTCTCCAAGTCTTTGTATTCTGAATACCTACATTCGGGAGACTACGAAAAAGCTTCGTCCACCTCCCCTGTGTTCCATTCATAGTTAGAAGTTGAAAAAAAAAACTTGTTTTCTTAATTGTAGGAAACCCTGCAAACAGTCAACACCAATTGATCTTGATACTTTAGTCTGGTAATTCTCATCTAGTCTGAAACCCGGCGTTGTTGTTTTCTTCTTTGAAATAGTTAATTATAGCTCGCTTCACTGCATTCCTCAAAGCGTCAAAGAAAACGATGAGCGTCAAAAACATATTAGTTCACAATCAGTATATTTTAAAACATATTTACATACATATTAATGAATATCAAGTGAAAGGATTGTAAAAATAACAGCAAAAATCATAGCATATCATGATAAAGAGAGAGAAAGAAAGAGAGAGAGAAACAGAAATACACTAGAAACACCATCTGTGTTATTGCGATTGCTCTTCCCGGCTCTTAGAATTATAAGACTTACACGAAAAACTTTTTTTTAACTTTCTGAAGTAATTTTTTTTTAAAAGACACTTTTGTTGAGTTCCTCGTTTGGAGGACATTTATGGGTTTTTTAATACATGATCCATTCCTAGCGTCATGTACTTTGTCTCTGATTTCTTGTTGAAAGTTTTTCTACTTCTTAATATGTACAACGCTGACTTTTTGGAAGAGTTACGAATTTTTCTCAAATTCACTCTAGAAATGCGAGAAAAGAGAAAACGTTTCACCTTTTGAGCTTCTTAGTTGTTTCTCTACAGGTAGTCTAATTAAATAACTTTTTGATGAGTGCGAGTAGCAAGAGTGAAGCAGCGTTCTTTACTAATTGTGTGACACTTCGGAACAGTATACAGAAGCAATTAATTATGTTTGTTGAAGTGAGCGAGAAAGAATAAAGCTCCTCATACTCAAAAAGTGCCACAAAAGAAGCGCACGAAAAAGCCCCCTTCCTTGAAGCAAACGGAGCCTGCCCTTAGTAATTGAAAGAGTCACTAAATCTGGTCATGTGTTGTTTATATGCATACGATAAAATGCTTATGCATTTTATCAAATTACTTTTCGAGAAAGAGAAAGGACTGGAGAGCGTCGAAAACATCGAGAGATAAAGAATCCTTATTTTTTCAATCTTCAAACTTTCTTTGCTTCAATTGCTTCTGATTAGGCATAGTTACAGGCTTCATAAAAATTTACGGTACTAAATACGAATATTTTTTTTAATGAGAACAAAAACTTTGAATTCAGTATGAACAACGTGAAGTTTGTTCAAAGGAAAGCCAAGGGAAACAATGAAAGCCCAGTCATTAAAAATTTCCGGAAGTTTCCCGGAAGTTGATTTTTTTTTTTTTGCAGTTTTACGATAACTTTAAATATTATACGAGATCAATTTTGGTGGTTTAGAAGTGGAATATAATGTTCACTAAGTTGCAAAAAAAAGTTCACGCGTTGTACAAAGGTTATAATTTGAGAGTTTTTTTAAAGGAAATTTCATTCTTATTTTGTGATTCCATTAGGTAACTAGAGGACTTGTGGATGAGTTTCTCACTCATTACGATAGAAACCGATACTTGAATCTCAAGATCACTTTTCTCCTTTTTAGAGTACACTTTCTTATTACATATTTTAATGAGGCTCCAAGTAATTGATAGCCTACAAGCTATTTTGGAATGATGTAATGGTAACGCTCTTGCTCCGGTTAGAGAAGAGATTGCTGGGTTCGATCCCGCCCAGTGTACTAGCTTTTTTTTGCTGGGTTCGATCCCGCCCAGTGTACTAGCTTTTTTCCGGGCGCGATTTAGTCAATCGCCTACAACCTATAATTTGTTGATGGTAAGATATTATATATAAATCTATATTCGCCCACACCCTGTAATCGCCCTCTTTGAGCCTGTTACACCAAATCAGAACTTCTAGTGGACGAGACAAAAACCATCTTGTTAAGACTGCACCAGGAGCATTTACAATGTCCGTAATATCACCCACGTTTGGTTGGTTGGAGCACGCCCGTGAATTAGATTTCAGGCTGGAAGATTTGCCTTGTTGCGTAACATTCTGTTTCACAACTCAAATGTTCGAATGGGTTGCAGGTAGACGAGTTTTTTACTAATAAGAAAATCCTCTTCAAACCTAAGCATCATTAAATTTTGAGGCAAAACAAAACCTTCTGAGTATGAAAACGTCCGGATAGGCTTATCGGTAGCTTTCAAGACGAAAAGCTGAAGACTTCTTAACCAGGACAGAAAAAAAAAACTTATTGATGTCAATGGTGATTAATATTTTTGCTTTTTTTTACCGCATAATTTTTTAACAGCATTGTGTTGCCGGTAGACGAGTTTTCTAAGAAAAACCTCAACACTTAACGAAATTTTTGACCGTTATTAATGCTGGGAAAAACATATACTGAAAAAATATTTTCAAAAGAGATTCATCATTAAATCGAACGATTCTGTTATCCATACTAGTTTCTCAATTTTTTTTTGTCCACTTCACAATTTTATCATGAACTTTTTGCAATATGGAACAATCAATGAATTTGCTTTATGATGTATTTATGAACCAAACCAAACTAATAACCACTTTTCTCTTCCGATCTCCAAATAGCCATTGATAACATCTCTAACTGGTGTCAACATTCCAATCTTGAGCTATCTGCTAAAAAATGCGTTGTTTCACACTTCGGTTCCAATGCCATGATGAATTACTATCTTAACGGAGTGGTCATGAATAAATCTTCTGAAGTAAATGATTTAGGCGTTGTGTTCTCTAATAATCTTTCCTCCAATAAACAAGTCGAGATTGTCTGTAAGAAAGCAACAAACCTTGCGAACTTATTCTTGCGTACATTCAAGACTAAGTCTCTTGATGTTCTGACACTAGCTTTTGTCACTTATGTACGCCCAATCCTCGAATACGCGACTGTAGTTTGGTCCCCAACAACCATAGGCCTTGTGAAAGACATTGAAAAAGTTCAAAGGAGTTTCAAGGCAATTGAGCTTTACAGAGAGAACTGAGAGAGTAAGAGAATTGAGCCTTTCATTTACATAGAAATATCGCACTGAATAGCATGTGTCAACGTGATTTAATGATAACGCGCTTGATCACTGATTGAGAAGAGATGGTTGGGTTCGATCTCGACCGGTGGAACACCTTTTTTCGTGCGATGGTGTTATCAATTGTCATCTTAACCAGGCGTAAAGGCCTTCAAATTGTGTAACTGAGCATTTTAAGAGTTAACCAATAAATATGCATTTGTCTAATAAACTTCTCAAAACCTATTATTTTGCTTCAAAACAACTCTTGTTTTTTTTATTTAAAAAACTACACTACATATGTATATGTCGCGGCATCGTTTCCTGAGCTGTGCTTAAAAGAAGACTTGATTGAAATCTTTTGATTATTAATCAAATCAGTGTTGAAAAGAAGACGTTGGTTTCTAAACCCAAATTTGTTCCTCTTAGTTCAAAAAAGGAAGTCCTTGAAGACAACACATAACGCTACTCGAAGTGAAATTAGTTGAGAATGACTCACTCAACTCATGTCTCCTAGACAACCCTCACACGGCTAATAACCATTCCGTAATACCATCGGACCACACTGGCTTTCCCGCTCTACCCCTGCATTGTTTGGACAGAGACTACCAAAAATACGCGTTTCAGCCAGTGTTCGAGCATTCCCGCCCTGCATAATTCATTATTCGGGTGACCTAATTTCGCCTCGGATACTCTTCCGTGTAAAGCTCAATGATGCCAGAGAATGGAAGGAATTTTTTCAGAAACTTCTCAGAAGCAGCTCATTAACCTTTACACTGAGACATGGTAATATTCTCTAGCTTTTACTTCTTATGATACCTAATCTTCTTTTCGTTTCATTTCGGAGTCCCAAAAAAAACTAATAATTCCTGTGGAGAGTTTATAGATTTTTTTTATGACGTAAAAGAAAGTTGATTATGTTTTGTTACCCCTCCAGACAGAAAGCTTCTCCAGATGTTCAAGTTGTCATTCAAAACACATTTCTTCACTCAATAAAAACTACAGCGAAAATTTGAGCACTGATGTAATAACTTCATACAAAAGTGAAAGTTGAACTATTATATGTACAATAGTACAAATTTGTTTTGTATTGCGGACCGGGGAATAAGCAGAAAAGAGATATAAATTTCAATAGTCATTCAAGCATTTGGCCATCCAAGCAGTGACGGTAATTGGAAGTAGGAAAGGGAATACTTATTCCAAAAAGTAAACTATAGTTGAAGCAGACTCAGTAATTTAATAGAACTAATACTCATGAAATCACATTCTATTTCGCATTCGATAGCTGAACTTTATAAACCCAAACTTGAAAAAAAACCCTTGTTTCTCAAAACCCATAACTACTTCAGCAAAAAATTTGCTCAGTCTCAAAACAAACAAAAAATTCGGGATCCACCTTTTTTGTGTCTGAAGAAAATTATTGTCGAGTCAAAATGTATACGTGAAGAACAGCTTTTTTGCAAAAAAATCGAATGTACTCTTGCTTGTAAGAATAGGAAAGCACGTGAATTTTCACGTAGTAGTTAACAAAATCATGTGTACATTTGCGGAGAGCCACGTGACTTTGACTTTCGCGACGTCATTCAATGGAAATCTACAGAGCCGTGATTGCTTCTGGTGAATGTATATCATTATAGCTACTAGTTTTTTCCTATTCCTAAAACAGCCCTCTAGATCATGAATAACAAATTTCTGAGAATTGCGTCAGCATTTAAAAATAGCTATTTCATTAATAGATAATGAAAGAGTGCTTCATCGGCAGTTACAGGAGAACGAGATCAACCTTTCAGATTATTCACTTGTTATACGTCTTCCGTTTCAATCATATCCATAGAATAGGTTATGGTGCTATTAGATTAGCATTCCACGCGCTGATTATCAATGGGTTAAAACTTCGATGTTTTCTATGGAAGGCGAGACGTCGATGTAGACACTGTCACAGTACTGCTCAAAGCTGAAGACGCCGGTAACTGTTCGACCTGAAGAAGTTGAATCTAAACAGATGAGCCCTTTTCTCGAGAGTGATGGAGCCGTTGGTTAAAAGAAGCACAAAAAATTCTTTGCAAAAATCTGTATAAAGTCTTTATTTACTGAAGAGAGAAGTTGAGAGAGGATGGAGAGATGAAAGATACTAAAAGTTGACATTTACATATAGTTTGAACATGATTCTGAGGAATAGGCCACGGAAATGAATAAGAAATGAAATATAAAATCTAACAAGATATGAAGAGAGCAGAAAAATAAAGAGAATGATCGGAGGGAAAAAGAGAGAAAGAGAATGAAAGAGAAAAAGGGGGAGAGAGAGAAAGTGAGACAGAGGGAATGAGAGAGAGAAAGGATAAATCAAAGAGAGAAAAAAACACGACATTCAAGAGCTAAAAGGGGTTGAAAGGCGAAACGATCTTTCTGGTTATAGAGTGAGTGAAACATATCGAGATATACGAGAACTGAAAAAGTTTTAAGCCTATACTATGACCGTAGGACGAAACAGAGGTTAATTATAAGCTTTCCTAGGAGGAGAAGATCTACACAGACATAGAGAGAGGGAGCGTAGAAGAGAAAGCTCGAACTTGTAACGTCCCGCCTTTGGCAAAAGGGGAAGAGCCATTGTACGACTGCCACGCCCTCGGTTATTATATATGCAAAGAGCAAGGACTCCTAGACGCCTGTAACACGACGAAAAGTTCTCCCTTCAGCATCAGGCAAGAGTTGGAAAGGATAAGCTGTCCTGGATTCTGCTCTTCTCTCTCTCAACTCGAGATTTTTGAGCTGAGAGCCACAACTGAAGAGGTGCGGTCCGATTGAAGCAGTGCCACACTCTCGAGTAGAACATGCACACGGCTGCCTTCTTCCCCGTGTTCTTCCACGTGGTTTCGGTGTTGGCCCTGGTCAGTTTCGCCTCACCTTTCTTCTCCTTTCCCACGGAAAATCTTAACTTTGACCTTGTTCGCACGAGTGAGCGTCGCCCATCAGACCCCTTCGCCCTCCTCAAAGCGCAAGACAAACTGGAAGAAGAACCACTGAGTCGTCTGCCTCGCTCTAATGAGTTCCGCCTGTGCGGGATTCTACTGATGAAGAGGATCAATTTTGTCTGCAACTATTGCACAAGGCCCGCCAATAGCGTACTCTCCATTGAGAATACACATGATAACAGTCAGTTTTCCGATTTTTTCTACATGTTTTTTTTCCTGGCTCTAAGTTCTGTAATGAGGGCGTCTATAAATAGAGTTAAGTTTTTTTTTTTCACGGCTTATTTCAACCTAAGACTGGATCTTTCAAAAAACCGTTTTCGAAATATTAACTCAAAATTGAATTTTTTAAAGGGAAGAAGCGCAGTAATACGAAGGAGATCAGCCTAAACGACATCTGCTGCATCGAAGGAAAATGCACGACGGACCTGTTGAAGCTGAACTGCTGCTAGAGACCCCCGCGATGTACCCATTATAGTCTTACTAAGCTACTGGTTTTAATATGAACACAAGTACTCCCTACGCCCGGTTCAGACATCTTCCGATATGCTAATCTGACTATGTAGTGAACTTACTCCATTCCTCATGTGTATTCCTCACTCTTTTCGCAACTTTCCTTGTTTTTCAAACGAGTGTATATTGTTTACGGCAAACTCACAGATCGAATAGTTTTTTTTTGTTTTATTTTGAGTTCTTCTTTCTCGCATCTTCAATTACTTGTCAGCTTATACTCCCTAATTTCACCCATAGGGCCCGGTTTTACATTCCCTGGTAACAACAAAGTTTTATAGATAATAAATTTTTCCTATTTCCGTTATGAGATTCCGCAGATTAATAGCATTCCTTTCTTTTTTCTCTTCAATAATTGTAAATACATTCGTGAGTTTTTGGAATTAAAATAAATATTACCAAAAAATACTAGGTAAATTAGGAAAGATTTGGAGAGAAACTGGGTTCGAAACCGCATGGTTGCGCTAGGTAAAGAAAGAGACAATCTCAGAGGTATTGTCAAGAAAGTGATGCGTATCTCCATTTTTACGCTTTCATGTGATTCATGTTCGTTCCTTTTTAATTTTTTGAAATGTAACAGCTTGATAAATGCAGTTTTTCTCATTTCCTGTGTTACCCATGTACGAACGAGGAAGGCATTGAATATCATAACAATTTTTAAAAACGTGCCGTAAAAGCGTCAATAAACGTTAAAAAGCAGATTCGACGTCTAGCAGTGCTTAAGATTACATCTGCGTCAGCAGCGAGAAGTCTGAATAGGAACATTAGCAAATATTCTTGAATATCATTAGTCTCAATTTATGTTCGAAAAGTAACAAAAGTATCGAAAATCGACCTGATTTCCTCCAACTCAATCAGTAATTGGTTTTTCTTTATAGTACACTTCCTAGAAGTATTCGAGTGCTTTCTTCGTGACATTTTTTTAGAAAGCAGAGTTGCCAGGGAAGAGAAATTGAATGAGAAATGATTCACAGAAAAGTGAATCGAAAAGTATATTCATTCAAAGCGTGTATTCCAGAATTTGAATCAGTTATCAGGAAAAGATATAAGTGAAGATGGGCGAAAATAACTCATAGAAAATTTGGCGAGACTGGAGAGTGCTGAGAAATCAAAATTTGGCGAGACTGGAGAGTGCTGAGAAATCAAAATTTGGCGAGACTGGAGAGTGCTGAGAAATCAAAATTTGGCGAGACTGGAGAGTGCTGAGAAATCAAAATTTGGCGAGACTGGAGAGTGCTGAGAAATCAAAATTTGGCGAGACTGGAAAGTGCTGAGAAATCAAAATTTGGCGAGACTGGAGAGTGCTGAGAAATCAAAATTTGGCGAGACTGGAGAGTGCTGAGAAATCAAAATTTGGCGAGACTGGAGAGTGCTGAGAAATCAAAATTTGGCGAGACTGGAGAGTGCTGAGAAATCAAAATTTGGCGAGACTGGAGAGTGCTGAGAAATCAAAATTTGGCGAGACTGGAGAGTGCTGAGAAATCAAAATTTGGCGAGACTGGAGAGTGCTGAGAAATCAAAATTTGGCGAGACTGGAGAGTGCTGAGAAATCAAAATTTGGCGAGACTGGAGAGTGCTGAGAAATCAAAATTTGGCGAGACTGGAGAGTGCTGAGAAATCAAAATTTGGCGAGACTGGAGAGTGCTGAGAAATCAAAATTTGGCGAGACTGGAGAGTGCTGAGAAATCAAAATTTGGCGAGACTGGAGAGTGCTGAGAAATCAAAATTTGGCGAGACTGGAGAGTGCTGAGAAATCAAAATTTGGCGAGACTGGAGAGTGCTGAGAAATCAAAATTTGGCGAGACTGGAGAGTGCTGAGAAATCAAAATTTCTCGCTGCGTCTTAACTTTCCTCATTAACCTGTGCAATGCGTTTGGAAGTGCAGTCGTGACCATTTTTGGATTTGGCATTTCCCAAGCTTTCGAATTTTCGTCTAAGATTGGCGTGCTCAGCATGAAGTTCACACTGCTGTAGAGTGCAGTTGCCTAACCATCAACCCCCCCCCCGCTTCCTCTTTTAAGAACTCTGAAATCGGATACCAAGTTTTTGCAGCACGCTATAACATCTAGAAGAAAATTGAAGGGAAAGGGTATTATACTGGAAATCAAAACAAAAAAAGAATCTATGGAAGCTAGAAGAAAATCATAAATCAGTCAAAAAGAGGAGAACTATACCTGAAGGCTACCTTGAAAAGTCAACTGAAGTATTATTTTCAATCACTGATAAAATGATTATTTTTGTATCTTCTTTAGGATTATTCCGTTTTCCTGTATCAATCATTGCGGGGATATACTACACATCAAGGATATCTGTGTATAAGTCATCAACTTCGTGTTCTTTTGCTGATAAGCGAGGAAGCATTCATGGCTGCAATGGAAGTTCATAATCATCCGATTTCCTTTTCTCACACGGAAGTACTGCGGAAACGATGCTGTGTTACGATGCTCTTAAAAAACGCATTTTCAATACTTTCTTGGTTCTAAAATCGAAAATGAAACGGTAGTGTTTTTTAAGCAGAGAACGGACTACTGGATTGGTAGCCTTTGTCGGGTAAACCGCGAGCAAGCATGTATTTATTTATGTTCTTTCTTTCACAACATGACGTACTCATGTTAAAAAAGACGTTCAAGTCAATTCAATTCAAACGCTTTATTATCAAAATCATAGGATATGAAACGCCTAAAGACGTTGAGCTATCAAATCGCTAACAAACTACTAAGTGTCTCTCATGGCTTCATTTTTCTCTTGATTATATGGGGGAAGAAAAGAAAGTTGTGACTATTTTCAAGGCATGAAAAATCTCAATCTAAGTTTCAAAATCGACTACATCCCGATTATTCAGACTGGTTTCTTGTTCTTCTTCCGTGATGCTACTATTGGACTCAAAGCTCCAATGATGACATTCGCAATCAGCAGGGAGATAGTTTGTAGCCATGAAGGATTATAGAAATCCCGCATGTTGCTCTCTCCACTTGTTATTATTAGCTCTTCGGAGACCGAAAATCAGATGAAGTCTCTGATTAGACTGGTACACTTTCCCTTTAAACCAGATGCAGTTAAATCTCCCAATATTCACTCGGCGACTGCTTCATAACTTGCAAATTTTAGATGGACCATGGGATTGCAAAAACTCAACTTAGGTTTAAGAATTAGATGTTGTTCTGTTTTTTTTTGAAGCATATGTGTTTTTTTATATATATATATATATATATATATATATACATATATATAAATATATATATAATGTAATCAAGCCATACCGCAACTGAAATCAAACATAACAACCATGAAGCACTCTTCCAATGAAAAGTCATTTCAAATGAGGGGGACCTGGATATCGCTAACAAATTCCTTGTTCATAAAAACCTGGAACAAGTCTCGAGATTCTCTTGTTGTTGACAAGGGTGAGATAAGGCTTTCTTGGCTAACTTTTCAGTTCGTTCAGCAAATGTTTGAGCTTTGTTATCCGAAAGCATCTGGAAATGAGTTTTCACAACTAGATAAAAACGAAAGATCACTGGGTATTCGGCGGCCGTAAGTTCGAGGTTCAAATCTTCAACACATTCAAAGTATTATTTTTTGATTTTTTTTCATGTAGTGCATTTTTCAAAAGATTTAAAATTCAGCTTCGGCTCTTCATAAAACCAAATAAGCGACCGTAGAATGTAGACTTGAATGTAAACTATAGAACGGGTTTAACGGCTCCAACGTGTCCCAATCCTGGTAAAAATCGTGGTTTCTTCTTTAGGGATCAGTCCTTATTGGCCGCAAAAAAAATTCGGAATCTATAAGTGATCGTATTATAAACTCCACTGGTCAGTCACATGAAAGCGTTTATTCATGTAGCAACTAAACTTGCAGACCATTAAATCTCCGCACCATACTTAAACATTATAGTATTTTCATTGTTAAAGTTTTTTACCATCAAAAAATACTCAGAGAGACATAGGCGTCATATTCCAGCGGACCCTACGCCGACATTGGCCGGCGCGGAGTTAAGCTAATAAAAAAAGAAGGGTAAATAGTCTTCTAGTTTAATATTTTTAGGTTGATCCTGAAATGTTTTGTTTTCCCAAATTCTAATTATCCAAGAGAGAAATATAATTAGCAGGATATTTCCTGATACGTTTTATAGTACCTTTGATTTTTGCTCTTATATCAGGTCAAATCATATGGATTCACTTATTGATGTTTTATATTTTATATTATATGTTTTATAATATGTATTTCTCAGTTTTATTCATCCAGCTAAGGAAGAACATTCTGCAAACTGTTTGGTTTACAGCAAGAATATCCAAACGGAGATAGCGGATATAAGGAACTGAATCTGAAGTTCTCACCAACGTTGAAATTCAGTTCTCTCAACCTCGGTTCACTAACTATCATTTAAAAGAACCCAGACTTTTGCAACGGAATAATAACCCCCCTACCCTCCCCAGCTATCGTATACCTGCTTCCTGCAGACCTATCAACAAACGAAACCTTCCTTCTCACACGTCAGAAAAGAAGCTTGCCACAAGACTACTAATTAACTCAATCCTCCCAAGGTTTGCACGAACTGTTCAAAAATAGATATCTTTAGCATTACTGCCTGTACTTCCTCAAAGAACTATTTATAACAATAGTACAATACTAAGGTTACTCCTAAAGGTCCATGCTTGAAGTCACTAAGACTAAATTTTAAGTTCTACGGCTTGTATACTACCCTAATCCGTTTATATGTTTTTTGTTCACTCAGTGTATAAACCGAGCTCATTCGAGCAACTTTAAATATAAGATTTTCAAATTGATAGAAACATTTCATTATCAGTGTCAGGAAGGGGGGAGGGGGCATGAAGTGTCAGGAAGGGGAGAGGGGCATGAAGTGTCAGGAAGGGGGGAGGGGGATGAAAGGTCAGGAAGGGGGAGAGGGCATGAAGTGTCAGGAAGGGGGGAGTGGGCATGAAGTGTCAGGAAGGGAAGAGGGGCATGAAGTGTCAGGACGGGGGGATGGGGGATGAAATGTCCGGAAGGGGGAGAGGGCATGAAGTGTCAGGAAGGGGAAGGTGGCATGAAGCGCCATGAATCCACTGGCAGTTTAGCTGCGAACGTGACCGCTGTGCCGTCCAGTTAAAGTAAGATAATTGGGTTCGATTCTACGCGAGTACTCGCTTCTGTCTTTTGTCCCTCATATCATTCAATTTTTTTTAAGTGTAAAAAGTTGCTTTTCTGACGGAAAAGTCTAAAACTGGTTCGGACTACGTAGCCTCAACTTCTCTCACTGCTTCATACCAGACTTTCCTACGCTCCTATGGAGCAAAGAGCAACATAAGACACAACCGCTCAATGATGTCCCAGAAGGAAAGACGTTATGTTTATTGTTGTGTAGTATTCATTCCAACGTCTACTTGATTGTAATCGGAAATTTTCTCATTTTTTCTAGCAAGTGGTCGACAAGTTGTAAAAGTTCGGTTAAATTTCTCCAATTTCACGCACTCTTATCCACCAAGCGGTTGCTTCGTATTTCCTTGACTTCTGCTAATGACGCCCTGATATCAGGGACTATCCGAAATCACCATGTCGAACACTAAACAGTCTATCACGATTATTGAGTAAACCGCCAACTTTGACTGCTCTCTCCAATTCGTTCTGCTATCAATTAGGACTCTTTAAAAAGTTATTTTTGAGCTTTTTTTCTCGTTTTTTTTCAGAAAAAATGGAACTACATAAGTGTTTCGAACCACGAAAACAACGTGATTCAGTGATTTTTCACGCTAAACCAACATAACTACGAAACTTAGAATGAGCGAAAAAAATTTACTGGGAAAGGTGAATATTTGTTTTCAAAAAGATTCCATTTCCAGAAACACTGTTCGAAAATTTCACACGAGAATCCACAAGAAGGAAAAAAAGACTGACGTGAGAGGAGAGGAAAGAGAGAAAGAGAGAAAGAGAACGAGATGAAGAGGCACAGAGAAGTAGTTTTGCATATAGATATGCAGAGATGATGAGATATAGAGAGAAAGAGATATATAGAAGAAGAACGAAAGAGCGAGAAAGAGAGCCATAGAGCTAATTTATGTCAATACTGCTGCTAATCACCACTATAAGGAAGAACGAGAGAAGCTCAAAAGCACGGGGGAAGTGAGGGCGGAGAAGTTTCGAAGAGGAGAGGAGACAAAGATAGAGAGAGAGAGAGAGCGAGAGAGAGTGAGGGAGAGAGAGAGACAAGAGAGATAGAGAGAGGTAGAGACAGAGAGCGAGAGAGAGAGAGAGAGATGAGAAGACCAGGAAAGACACCTCGAGAATGTTCGTTTGAAATCGGAACCCTTCGCGTCTGAATCAGAAAAGCACTTCGAGTACATATACAGAAAGAAGAGCAATCCGGTCGACTTCATGCTCTTTTCCATCCTTCGATGAGGGGGAGGGGGAGGGGAGAGGAAGCTGAAGGAGTATAACAGAACTCATCCTTCGATGAGGGGGAGGGGGAGGGGAGAGGAAGCTGAAGGAGTATAACAGAACTCATCCTTCGATGAGGGGGAGGGGGAGGGGAGAGGAAGCTGAAGGAGTATAACAGAACTCTTCAGATTAACTCGGAAGCATATTGTTCATACTGATAATGTTATCTTTATTGCCATAGGATAAATTTTTGAGGGTCTTTGCCAACATAGTTTCAGAGAGATCGCCAAGACGAAGGAACATGCAAGCACTCGCACGTGGAATTGCACTAAAGAGTTCGAGACGTTCAACATATTAGGCGCCTGTGAGGGCTTTCGTTGTAACCGCTCGAGTTTAATATCATTTCTTCACACATTCTCTATATAACTTCCAAAATCAAAAAAGGAGCCCGGTGTTCGCCTTATTGACTTCTCCAAGAAATTTTAAAGCATGCAGCATCGATTTCTTCTGCATAAACTTAATATCACGGAATCGATACTTCCCTTCTCTGTGGAATCGATATAACATCGTTTCATACCAACCGAGTCTCTATGTACAGTTCAAGTAGAAGATTCTCTTAAATACGCATTGCTCTACAAAACAGAAGTACCCCTCTACAAAACAGAAGTACCCCTCTACAAAACAGAAGTACCCCTCGAGGATTTGCCTGGGTCTACTGTTCTTCACTATTTTTAAATGATATAATCAAGATTTTTTCTGATAGAGTACATTGCTTTTCATACGCGGACGACGAAAAGTTGTTCTCCGTAAGCTCTAAATTGCTTCCATGCGGTCTCGACTAGCTCGTTAAAAGTTCCACGATCTGATTCCTACAGATACCTGTCTTGAAAATTTTTTTGTGGTTTTTTGTGGCCCTTGGAACTTTTGAGATCAACGGCCCAAAAAAACCAGCAGGTGTTTTCACCAAATCTTGAATGAGATTGTGTAAAACTGATTCAGTTTTATTCAGATAAAATTCAGATAAATTCATTAAATATTCAGATAAAACTGACTCAAAACTGTAAAAAAGTTGGTCATAATTCTCTCACGGCTTTGTTTTTTTTTCTTCTCAATATTCTTAATTGTTTGGTACGAATTAATAAAAAATTTAAACAATACTGTGTAATTTCTTACAGTTCTCTACGCTTTTTGGCACCCACATTTTACTTTCGCATAAATGGTAAAGGTGGAATGAAAATCTCAAAATTTCCTCTGCGAATACCTAAAATCATCATGTTGAGTACCTAAAATCATCATGTTGAGTACCTAAAATCATCATGTTGAGTACCTAAAAACATCATGTTGAGTACTGAATAGCTGTGCTGTGATTCATTTTCATGCCAATTATTATGCAA
>OZ057409.1:12878367-12926110 GCA_964056735.1 Allodiplogaster pararmata | reverse complement strand
CTCTGCAAGGTGTCGCTCTGCAAGTTGTCGCTCTGCAAGGTGTCGCTCTGCAAGGTGTCCGGTGCAAGGTGTCGCTCTGCAAGGTGTCGTGTTACCATTGGACTGCACAACGAAAGAAAAATTTACTTAGTGGCATCGAATGTTACTAATGAAATAATAAATTTTTTAATCAAAGCAAAATAAGGAGTTTAGAATCGAAAAACAAAAATCTATATATAAATTTTCTAGGGAGTTCCTAACCATCGGTAGCCCTCATTGAATGTTCTGGTTCTTTAGCAATTGTCATTCTGAAATCCACAGCTTGTTACACATCTATTCGGTGTGTTGAATGGGCCTTAAAATGTGCAATATATTATGTGCGTGTGTAGCTCAGTGGGTAAGAGCATCGCCCGGTAAACGAAGGTCGCAGGTTCGGTTCCTGCAACAACACACGATTTTTGCACAACTTTCTGCGAAAAACTCGCTTCTATGCTCGGTCTAAAAATCCGTTGCTTGAGGTCAACGAGGAGTAGGTTATACTCTCATTTACAGGTGTTTCCTGGCGAACATTCCCAAAAAAGGGTTTTACCGTCTATGTGTTTTCCCGTCATGCGTCCACGTGTTTTCCTAGGAGTACCTGCGATTAAATCCAGTTAATGAAATATGACTTTCAGGAACCGGGTTGGTACTCATGACAACACTGTAAAACAAAGTTTCACATGTTTTTGTGTTGTGGGAAGAACAAAATTATGATATAACTATTCATGTTGGTTCTCAGTTCTCAGGTATCTACAAAAAACAGCGGCTCAGAGAAATTTTCCTCGTGTCTCAGTTGTTTGCTCATTGACGACTGTTATGATACGAAGACTGGAAGAATATGAGAGAACGTGCTCTAATAACGAAAAGAGGGAAAAAAATGCGGGGGCAATCATAACTTCTGAATGATAAATCCTGAAAACTTTTTCATGATGCTCTCAATTTCTGGATTATTCCATTTATTCAGAACAAGCTACATTTTCTGAAGACTGAGCGTAACGTGAAGTTCCTAGATAAGTGTGAGTAAATTTCAAGCTGAGAAAATGATTTATTTTCAGATCACTCAATGAAAAAACTTGTTTCAATTATCCATTTTCAGCTCTTGTTCATGAAGCGGACAAACCCTACCTACATATATATTCTTTATTCCAGTTTGGTAAACACGAAGTATACAAACGGATAAGCTGTCACATAAGTGATTTCAGTTATTGCACAAGAAATGAGAGTAAATCGAAACGAAAGACAAACGTTCAGTCAAGTAAAACGTAATTTACTGTTAGTGACGATCAAACTATGGTCTAAATTGAGAATATGTTCTCAATTTAGACCATAGTTTTTCCTTCTAGCATACATTTATCGATCTTTTTTGTTGTTGACGTTATCTGATTGGGTTGAGATCGAACAAGAGTTTTTTCGTATCCGGAAAAAAACACCTAATTTTTCCTTCTAGCATAATTCCCAAAAAATTCATCCAAGTTCTAATTTATTTTGAGGGACTTGTAGAAGTACCGGCGCGAAAAGGTACAGAATTTCCCGAAAAACATCCTGACAAGAACTTCCAGAGCCCACCCTAAACTCCGCTCTCATCTAACAATCTTTCACAGCTTTGAACTCCGAGATAAGTGTATATCAGACAAGCGATCTCAGATATCCCCTTATTTTTGATTGCTTTGAAGAAAGGTACTTCTGTTAGGACATCTTCAAAAAGCTAGTTTAATGTCCACGAAGCTCAGGAGGCGAGTCGTCCCACAAAGTTCAGAAAGTATCAATCAATATTCGTGGAAAAACACATCTTGTAAAAAAAACAACATAAAAGTATAAATTTCTTAACCGCTCACTTATCTTTCTTTTCTTCTTTTTATATTTCATAGTCCATGCTAGTGTATTTTTGATGCCTTTTCGCGTGAAAAAATAAGAAAATCAATTCGAAAAATTATGCGTATTGCATTTGCGAGGGAAAAACATAGCAAAAACAAATGGTAAGCGATTTGAGCAAATCATCACATCCTACACAGTAAAGTAAAAAAGAGTTTAAATTTCGAAGAAATAGAACACAAGAATAATACTCTATCGGCGATCCAATTTCCAAAAAAAAAGGAATCGGAAAAACACCGCAGCTCTCATTTTTGTGAGAATTTCCACCACTTGAGCACAGAAAGAATTCTCGAAGAGAGGAAACCAATCAACCGATTTAGTGAAATTTTGCGAAGAAAGATTTTCTGTTTTTCGCACAACGAAAAAAAACTACCAAATTACTTCTATAAAATGTAACTACTCGAATAAAATATAAAGATCAATTGGGAAAAAAGTATTTGCTACACCTTCATCGCAGTTTGGATTGCCTGAAAATCTTCCTGGATCGTGCCCTTATTCTAATATTTTTAAGCCGTCATCAAAATTCATCTAAAATGTTTTACAGCTACAATAGCAAAATCTACCGGGTTTAATGAAAATTTCGATGTTTAATTGAATATTTTATAAGCAATTACCATCAAGTTTATCTAAGAGTGGTACAGCTGGCGATTCACCTCAAGAACTATTTTTTGAACACCTTGCATATTGTAGGAGGAAGTAGTGGAAGCTGTGAGTGTTTCATATAGCTCTTTTTAAAAACAGTTTTTTTCAGGAGTGCTCGAGAAGGCCAGCAATATCTTTTCATCCTGGAACGCCCTGCAGAATTCACAAAGATTTTAGTATGGGAGAGGGAGGGACGAGTCATTTCGCTGAAGCGATTTAAACGGAAACCAAGTTGACTAAGAGTGTATCGTTCTTCGCGTCTTACTTTGAATACTCAGAAGTTCATCATTGAAAGTAGACTTTTCCAGCCATGCGAGACACAAAACAGTGCTGCAAAGTAGTCAATCCAACAAGCGTTCTCGTTAACATCAGTTCTCACCACTTTTGAGCAGATACTTACTGTTCACTCCTAGTAGTGTGATAAACTACATAATATGAAACAATAACAGTATGAAATGAAAGAAAAAAAATAATAAAGGAAGATTATTAGTAGATTGATGTTCCGATGTCATTGGGATTACTCCGGACTCTTAAAAAATTGAGAACAAAAGATCAGAACCCTTTTTCTTGATAAAATCCAATTCGTTATAGGTTTATGAAGAGAGATTGGTTTCAGGATGAGAACGGGGTTGTTGTGGATGGTATCACTTTTGGGTTAGAGACGCACAGCAAACTTCCAACGAGCCCTTGAACTCGAAGTCATGCTGATTCCCGTTTGTTGCGAGCGGCTTCCGGTGAAGTTGGAGCTATGCGTGGTTTCCGCGAGGGGCTTGCCAGTCATGAACAAGGTTGAGTTCTAAAAGATAGATTTTATTGAAATCTCGGTACAATTTCATTTCAAGGGGTAGTTTTTTAAAAAAAAGAAAAAACAGTTATTTATAAACCTTTGCAAGGCTTTTTAATGAGCCTTGGGTGCGTCATTCCAAGCCAAAAAAAGTATTTTTGGAGCTAAAGGTACTGGCTTAAAAGATGCGTGTTTGGTTTTTAAAATTCGAGCTTTTGCGAAATTTTTTCTTGATAAACTTATTACTGTTATGTAATTACAACTTTTTGAAGTTGAAATATCATTTACTGTTTTTTTTTTTACTTGTTTGAATTGAATTTACTGAAAATGAAAAATAATTACAACTGAAAAAAGTTTTAGATTTCCTCACGATGAATCGAGCATAGTGGGGAAAAACTAGTGAGCCAAGCATATAAAATAATCATTATTAAATAATAAAAAAGTGATAGTTTTAATTTTAGAACTAGTTCCAAAATTCGAAACTTTTGCACTTTAGGGACCCCTCCCAGAGGTTCCATGGGTCAGTTTTTGGGTCATTTTCTTGATACGGTCTCGTTAGCCTAAGCCGTACGGCCTCGTTAGCGTGAACTTTTACTAAGCCTAAGCGTTTTTTAATGTAAAAATAGTTTTTTTTTAATGCAAAAATAACTTTTAAATGTAAAAATAACTTTTTTTTTAAAAATGTGAATGAGTCAGAAGTATGACTGATGGAACCTCTAGGAGGGGGAGGGCCCTAAAGAGCAAAAGTACCCAAAATTCTTACGCTTCATGTAAAATTTTAGGAATAATTACGGATCTCCGCTTGAAGTCCTCGCTTGAACACTAGCTCTTTTTTGGTAAAACTGATATACATAGAGCAATGTCCGCTACCATGGAGTTCTCTCCTCAAATTAATCAATCTGGTGAATGTGAGCGAGTGTCAGGTTCCCTTTCTCTTGTATTCATTAATTAGTGAAGGTCATTTCGTAAGGTTCTCGAACAGACCTCAAACTATATAGATTATCCTATCCCTGGATTGAATAATGATTGAATATTTGCAATGAAATTTGTGAAGAACCGTAATTTGAAAAAAAAGAACATTTTATGTAGATTTTAAGTAGAAAGGAATTGGTCGCCGGAAATACTTTGTCTTTCAGAGCATAAACTGTACAGAAGCCTTTGTACAAATTCGATTTGACGACACGGTGGAAAAGACGGATGTCATCACTAGTCTCGATCCAGGTTTCTTTTAATCAAATATTTTTTCTCCTTTTCAAACCCCACTCCCATTTGTTTGGGTGGATCTGTCCGTAGGGGAAAAAGGGGGGGCAAACTTGAGACTTTCCGCACTACAATCGCGCACACTGTCTTTATGTCACGCCCAGACGAGAAATAATGATATTGTTGACGACTATTGTGCAATGGGTCCGATTCCGACCCGACCGCGACGGCTTCACCAGAGCTGCGGGTTTAGATTGTCGGTAGTGCTTAAACGTATTATGAAGAGCTCTACAATACCAAAAATACATCGATTTTGGTGCGGCTGCGGCGTCAATAGGCGACGGGGTTTTGAGTTTCTCAAAAATACAAAATATTGACCCTCTCATTTTTTTCCAGTTTGGAACTCGGAATACTTCGAATACGATACCGATGAGAAGCAGCTTTCTGAAGAACTTGTCGAGTTCCGGTCAGTATCGACTTTTTTTACTCGAAAAGTTTAATCTCTAACTTAAGCTGACTCCATGCTTTACGGGTTCATGCGCCATGGAACATCCGGTGACCATGAATATTGGTCGTGACCATGAATATTGGTCGTGACCATGAATATTGGTCGCCCGTCGCTTTTCTTCTCACCATATGCGATGTTTCTTCTATGTTGAGCTTACTTTTAAATCGCGAGCTCGGGGAGGAGGAAGGAGGGAAGAATTTATTTTATAGCACCCGAGAGCTTTTTGGAGCATGGCTACGCAATAGTAATTGTCTAAAATGCTTTGTGTAAAAAAAAAATCAAAGCTTAGTTTGTCAAACAAGAACTTACTCTCATCGTGTCGAATATCTTATGTTTGATGAATTATGTCAACTAGAACTTTAAGATGTTGATAGAAATAGAGTATAATCGTACGAAAGGCCTGTGCTCATCAATTTTCAATTGGTAGGCTGATTAAGTGACCGAGGAAATTGTATTCACTTTTTTTCCTCGAATACTTTAATTCATCATTTTCCGAATTTTGGTCCAAGATTTTTATCGAAAGAGTTTTAAACTCTGAGAATAGAAATTGCACATGGCGGTAGCTCAATGTATTCAGTAAAGAAGAAGGGTATAGCTCAACACGGCGAAATTTGGGTGTTAATGCACTTTCCTGTGTCGGAAAAAATCGACAGAACAGCCATAAAAAATTTCTAACCCAGCAACTGATTTGAGATTCCATAGCTCACAGATTTCCACTAAAAAGAATACGAGAAGAACTGCTGTTAGTCATCGTATGGCATTCTTCAGCTAATAAAAAAAACAACTCGTACATTCTCCCACTAGACTTCAAAATACCCTCGATTGCCTGCTCTGTAATTCAAATATCATAAAAGACTGTATTGTCAAGCCTCCCTTCTCCACCAGCGATCATGCCTCAATATACTTTGAAATCAGAGATAGAGCCAAGCGTATTATCACAAGCACTAGCTCATCGTTAGAATGGAAAAAGGCAGATTGGGAAATAATCAACTCAGACCTCTTTAGCATCGACTGGACTTACATGCTCTCAAACCTAACTATTGACGAAAGTGTCGATAAATTAACCTACATCATCCAATTCATAATGGATAATAGGATTCCTAAAATTAAGAATATCAGAATACATTTGAAGTAACCCCCCAAGATAAGAAAATTATACAGCTTCCTACAGAGAAGTAACAAACGCAACCCTCTCTCCATTACATCCAAGAATTCACATTACATTACATTACGCACATCCAAGAAACTTCACAAAGAACTAGTCAAATTCGAGGTTCTTAGGGAAGACAAGCTTAAGTTCCCGAGAAACTATAAGGTATTCTTCAGAACTATATCCAATCGCATTAAAAGCAGCACATATATTCCTGCTCTCATAGTGAACAATAAATCAACTACTATCCCCTTCGAACAAGCAACTCACTTGGCCGAGTACTATAATAAATGGCTTCAAATATTTGATTGGTTACATCATTTATCATTTCCGTTCTCCGAACCTGACCGTCGCTAGAAATTTTAAAAGGCATATTTTACTCATCAACACAAAGAATGAAAGAGCTAGAGAAAGTGAGCAGTGTCTTAGGCCTGAAGTTGATGCTTTTTTTGTTTAAAAAAATTGAATTTTAACCGAAATCTTCCACAAAAACTGTATTTGAAAAGCAAAGTTGACGTCTACGCATGTGCTTTTTTCAGACTAAGTTACTGCAGAATTATTCTGAAATAATACTGACTTTTTGCGAATTTCTACGACAGTTTTTTTGGACATCCTTAAAAAACCGGTGGAGCTTAAGAATACATTCATATCTGAAAGTTAATGATCCTCGTTCTCCTTTAAGGACTTTTTTTAAACTAAAGATTTTTGAAACGTGCTTTTGACAGCTTTCATGTTGTTGTTGTCGTTGTTGTCTTACCCATAGGTCCTGTCGAGGGGAGTCCTTTTGGGATAGGTTGGTGGTGAGGATACTTTTGAGTCCGGAGAGATTTTCTCCGTCTACACTCGCACCGCAGTCGGCGATCCTCTTGGCGAGACCCATTCGTTGACAGTTTTCATTGTCAGATTCTCTCTACCTACTTGCACCTTCATTAACTATGTCTTGATATGTATATCTTAATTAGTATGCTTGACTATTACGCGAACGCTGATATTATATGGGTCTGGAAGCTTGTGAATATCAGAATGAACGCGCTTTTTTCACCGCTATGTGCTCTTCTTACGTTCCGGGGAGCAAAGCAAATCATCAACGTCGTATATTTCCCAGAATCAAAACTAGAATTTAGACTCTTTGTCTGTTACTTAATTCAAAAAATTCATTGTCATAGCGATTGTTTTACTAACCCGCACTACCGCTGAGACAGCTAGAAATACGAATTCGCTATGCTTATGAGTCTTCTCTTCCGTCTTTATGAGAATTTTTCTTATCTAGGCGCTTCTCTCGCGGGTTGTGAGAACAAGCCTGCCATGCAACTGATAATTGCCAAATTTTCATCGTCGCCAAATGAATTTCTATTCTATACTCACTGTAAAACTTGCACAGACCCGGCTTTTTGCTAGTTGTTCTATCAATCTCATTGCAAATGTAACGGAGGAGGAAATTTTCGAATTTAACTCGTCTTTGCAGTATTTTGGCTCACGACAATGTCAAGAAGAAAACTACGTGAGTTCTTCTCATATTTCGTTGGAGATGCAACGAGCTAAGTGAACAAGTTTTTCGAGAGGAAAAGAATTCTGATACTAGTTGCTTCGTCAGTAGGTCACAAACGACCCAGAAAATGCCCATTGAAGCAATGGACATTGGAGTAGATATATTTTAGTGTGCGGGAGTGAAGAAGGTATTATATATTTGGGTGAGGTTTCGCAAAGTAAGTTAGGTTATATCCGAGTATCTCGTTGACATATTTGAGGCTACTGAAGCGAAGTCACTTTTCATGAGGAATAAGATCATCTTTTATGATAAAATGTACCTTCAAAGCCTTCAGGAGGAGCATTATGGCTGTGAACAAATGAGTTTGAAGAATTCAACTTGTTTTTCTTGCTGTTTCACTTTTGGCTCATTTCTGAATCAAATATTTCATCTCTTTCAATCTCAGAAATGAGCATTATGATCAGAGCTGCCTCAATAATCAAGATACAAAAATATAGCATCAAAGCTGATGTTTTTTTTAAACTTCAAATCAATCATCTGTTTTTCCTAGCCGTTTTAATCTTCTCTTTGTTGTGTAGATCTTCCGCGCCTTTAATTTCACTATGCTGAAGTAACCGCTAACATCAATTCAGTGCTATACTGGTTGCGTTAGTTGTAATTCGACGTTTATCAGTTATAATAACACTGAAGAACTTATCAACTAGCTCGCACTAGTGTGAACTACCTAATGAGCACACTAGTACGAACTTTTTAATGGCTAAATTAAAGGCGCGGCTTTTGTTATCAAGACCCATGAGCTTTGTGGATTCAATCGTAAGATTTTCTCAATTATATAATCAATTATAATATAATCATTCTGTGAAGTTTCGTCAATGCAATATGAATTTTGATTGCAGAGAACAAAGAAAAACTGTGAACTTGATGATACAAAGTTGCGAACAATTCTTTTTTAGAAAGAAAAAAGTAGAAAGATAATTGAAATGTTATAGAATGAATTGTAAAAGACAAATAAAACCCAATCAAAGAAAGAAGAAATATTGGCAGTCAAAAAGACATAGGAACAATCTTCGAAACGTCAATAATATGCAGTGTGATGGACCATGACACTTACACCACTAATGACGCCATTGGCCGTGTTGACTTGGACTGCAATATTCTCGTGCAGAGCATGCGGCTTTCAGGCGAGCACCACATCGATCATCACATCGTTCTGCCCATCTGGGACACACTTAATGGTCAGTGGTGGACTTCAATCTTTCTCGCGCTTATTCTTGCTTGCTTGGTAGCAGCGTACGCACCTTCATGAGAGTTGAACTAGACCTATCTTGGTAGAAGCAGTGGCTCCGCCATTCGTCCCTGATAGTGTGTAGCTGCGATATAAGAGAGTCCGATTCGTCCGAACAGTTCTTATATTTCTCTACCCACTTACCCGTAGAGGATTAGACCGAAAAAAAGGGGGAAGGGGTCAAAATAAGGACATTCCCACAAATGTCGGACCCTCTATCACCATGTCACACCCGTACTTCATAGTTATGTTCATCTGAAATTCACCAAGTTGTCAGCAATTGTCTTCAAAAATTGCAAAATTCGTGGCTCCTTTTCCGAAAAGTGGAAAAACACTTAAGAAACAAGAAAAATGGCCCGACCAAAGAGTTCTCGGAAAGCTTAGAAAACGAACAAATTTGTTTGAAAACAAATATTTATGAATGAAGTACTTGAATTCGAAAGAATTTTGACCACTACCGTATCAGTGTTTGGAGTTAATAAAGTCGACTCAGGAGTGCGGGGCCAACTGATGATCGGTGTGCGGATCAGTCTCTTGGTTCCGACCGACTTCACATATTACGTCCAATTCGTATCAAGTCTCTTTCCTTTTTTTCGAACACTTTTTCTCAAAATCTAACACCACTGTAAAACTGAAAATATCTACTGATAACACTAAAGGTCTTCGATGATTCGCTAAAACTCTTTTTGTGAAGCCTTTCTAATGGACTAAATATGTATGGACACTTCTCTTATTTTCCTTTTTCATCTTTCAATCTATCAGTTATCTCTTTCTATCATCAATTTTTTCTTTTAACTTTCCAATTTATTTTTTTCTTCACCCACTTTTTACCCGCTGAATTTGAGTTGAGTGGGATAGTGTTTCTCAGGCGACGTGCCCCCGGAACACCTGCTAATGGTCGAGGTGGTTGGCCTGGTGGGTGCTGTGCGGGTGGAGAAGGATCCCGAGTACGAGTGGCTCGACCGAATTCGCACTCCCCGAGCGACCAATGAGGTTTTGAGACTCCAAGAAATGACCTCTATATAGTACAGTAGCACTATGAAACTTAATTTAGAATTCATGTATGCCTTCTAAGTCCGCCAGTACATCCGAGTCATTCTCAAATACGGGATCGTTAGGCTTTTTTCTTCAATTCATCAAAAATTCTCTAGTCTAACATCAGATATAGTTTGTTGGCTCTCTTCAAATGAAATAACTTTTCTTTTTTAAAATATAACTTTACACTCTTCACCTTTGTCCTTTCCCATTTTTGTTTAAAACACTCTTTTCTATCTCGCTTCTTACATTCTGTTCTGAAACATCACTCTTTTTTATCTTTTTAACTTAAATTTTTCTACAGTTCTTTCACTCTTCCTCTCTCATTCTCTCTTTTTCTCTCTCTTGTTATCTTTTTTCTCTTTTTTTCTCTCTAATTTGTTCCTGAATACTTCTGTCTCATCATAGTTGTTTCAGTCTCGTCAATGGGCCCTGCGTTACGCGCTCCGGATGGCAGCAATCGAAGTTGCTGAAAAGGCTCATAAAGTGGGTGACTTCTTCTGGTTCCCCTGGATTCTACTTCAAGAGACCCTTCTTGTTTGAAAGAGCGTCTGATTTTGAAGCGTTTGAACAAAATAAAATCCAATTTCGTGTGAGGTCTCAGCGGAGCTTATACGGGAGCTTGTCTAATAAATATATTTATCCAATATTTTTTTCGATGCAGCGATAAATTGACATCAAAACAATATCTTGAGAAAAATGGGTGTGTCCTGTTTTATACTGAAAATATCTAAATAATTTCATGGACTGGTGTGTTTACTTTATATTGAAAAGTAAAAACTAGAATTTCGAAAATATCAGTATTTCAAAGAAACAGTGTAGACTCGAAGAGCAGTTGGGATGGAAAGTTACGGGGAGTTTTCGTAACCCCCTTCTTTATTTTGTATTTCCCCCTTCCATGAAGCTAGTCCATGAAGCCTTCCATCAAGTCTCATTCGTCTCCCTCCGTGCACGGTTGCTCCTCGCACCGTCTCTTCCCTCGTCTGTGAGAGTCCTTTCCCGAGAAGATTTGGCGCTCCGGGATCGTAGGCGCTCCGGGATCGTTCCCAAGGAAAGCAGAGAACGCTGAGGAGTGGAGTCGTCACATGTCGCAACAGATCCCATAATCGATGATGTTATATTACCGATGTGGCTTGCTGATATTGATAAAGCGTTTAAATTTAAATTGAATTGAATGAAGCTAGTAGGAGAAGTTGAGTTACTCAAGAAAGGGTAGAAAGGGTATCCATAGTCTACCTTAAAGACCGGCCCTCCCAGTTTCTCTAACCGGGGGGGGGGGGGGGGCGAGCTGGTCACTTTTTTTCTAAGATAGTTTACTCATTATTCATTTTAACAGAACTTCACTTTCTCTGAACTGTGTATTCGAGCATTTGATGAGTATATATTTCGGTTCGACTTCGCATTGAAAAGTCAATGAATTTAGGCTGGCGCTCAAGTGGTGCTTGCGTATCAGGAGAGCATCGACATCGAAGGATCTCCGACTGACTCTTTTTGCATACGGGCATTCGGTACAGCCG
Source organism: Allodiplogaster pararmata (assembly GCA_964056735.1). Lineage (NCBI taxonomy): Eukaryota > Metazoa > Nematoda > Chromadorea > Rhabditida > Diplogasteridae > Allodiplogaster > Allodiplogaster pararmata. The sequence continues at coordinate 12,914,610 of OZ057409.1, read as the reverse complement.
TCATTGTCAGTTTCCAGCTGAGATTCACATTGGAACAGAGCTCTCAAGTTGAGCAGTTCATTGAAATTTAAACAAAAAGTTTTTCCTGTGTTTTTAATAAATCTCATTAAACACGACTTCGGACCTAATCACTAGTTCATTGCTCATGAAACAAGAGCAAAAACTTTTTTCAATGTAGAAACTTGCTTATGGCAAGTGAAACCACAATTTTGGGGCTCTTGGTTTTTTTCCAGACTAGGAAGTTAGGGAACTAGGAAGACTAGGAAGTTCATTCTTTTTACACACCATGGTATTTGGAGGATCGTAGAACTACAGTTGTTAGAGCTGCCGATGTCACCCAAAGACACTCATATTGATTCATGAAATAGACTCGTGTCTGTTGCTAAATTTCTCGACATGTGCAAAGAAGGTTGGGGGAAGAAGGAGCGCTTTGAAAATCCTAGTTTTTCTTAACACCGCAGGAGTCACAAAGACGAATGAAGTTTTGATTTTGATGAACCAAGACACAATAAGCTTGTGAATCATTCTTTTTACCACCAAGAGATCTCAAAGCGGCCGAAAAACAACAGAAATTAAGCTTATTGAGGTTGCCTCGAAAACGGACAAAGTCGTCTTTAACCCACAACTGACGTATCCAATCGTGACGATGGGCAGTCTGCCGCTGGAATGGTATGAGGGATGTGGCCCAATCGTCGCCTCCCGTTGCGTTCTTGTCTGCGAAGAGTCCGAGAACATTGAGACCATCAGAAAAAGGTACCAATAAAAATTTTATGATTTAGAGAACAATACGTTGAAGAAAATACTTTAAAAAATTAATTGAAAAATGATGAATGTGTTCATTCTTTTCGTTTAACTTGATCGTTAAGGTTGCCTCGAATATATTGAGAAGGTAACAAAAAATTCCATGACAATTTACCCAAGTACCAAAGTTTGAAGAAGAAAATTCTTCGAGAAAATATTCGCAAATAAGACAAAAGAGGTGTAATGTTCAGATTGTGGCGGAAGCATTGCAATACTAACAACTTTTAGAACTCGGGTTCTCAGAAAAAGAATCAAATGAGAAAAAAATTAAAAATAGAAGGAAGAATAAATTCAGAATAACAACAACAATGAATAGGTTCGAGATTTCCATCATAATCTTTCGTGCCATGAGCTTGAGAACCATTTCTCAGACGAGCAACGAAATAGCCAATTACAACAAGTTGACAAGGAGGCTCCTTCTTGAAAATAAGACACGGTTATAAGCCTTTCCTCAAAAATTGCCATCGAAGAGAACGCTATATCATCGAAAAATATTGTTTGATTTCGTACGGTTTTCTCCGTAACCTCTTGGTTCAAGACATTTCTGTCTTTCTGATAGTTTCTGCGAAATTTTCCACATTTGGAGAATAATTTTATTTCGATAGCTAGTTGAGAAAAATGATTAAATTAGGTTATATTAACCTATCAGCTCGGCTCTGAAACAATGTTTTCCGAGCGCAATTCTCTAGAGGCGTTAAATTTTCGGTTTCTCGAATTATCTTTCTTTTCTTTTTTTTTCGAACGATCTGCATGTGATGGTTGTCATCGCTCACCATTTTTTGCCCCCCTTTTTTTTCCAAAACGACTGCCGTAAATTTCAAGGTTTCTCTCTTGTTACATTGTTACATTGATGACGTCATCAAATCTGCAATTCTTGAGACCTTCACATGATTTGACCTCACGGTAAATTTCTGTGAAAAATCTAGGAGTTTTAATTTTACTTTCAAAACTTTTTGTCCAGGCAATGGGCGGAGCTGCGAAATGAGATCTTCCAACAAGCGACTGCGGTCGGCTGCAATATCATCATTGGATACATTGAAGAAGTTCGGATTCACGATGGTCAGTTATCTAGTTCGTTCTGTTGTCTTGGTTTCATGCGATGAACCCAATTTCTTGGTTTCATGCGATGAACCCAATTTCTTGGTTTCATGCGATGAACCCAATTTCTTGGTTTCATGTGATGAACCCAATTTCTTGGTTTCATGCGATGAACCCAATTTCTTGGTTTCATGTGATGAACCCAATTTCTTGGTTCCATGCGATGAACCCAATTTCTTGGTTTCATGCGATGAACCCAATTTCTTGGTTTCATGTGATGAACCCAATTTCTTGGTTTCATGCGATGAACCCAATTTCTTGGTTTCATGCGATGAACCCAATTTCTTGGTTTCATGCGATGAACCCAATTTCTTGGTTTCATGCGATGAACCCAATTTCTTGGTTTCATGCGATGAACCCAATTTCTTGGTTTCATGCGATGAACCCAATTTCTTGGTTTCATGTGATGAACCCAATTTCTTGGTTTCATGCGATGAACCCAATTTCTTGGTTTCATGCGATGAACCCAATTTCTTGGTTTCATGCGATGAACCCAATTAAATGGTTTCATGCGATGAACCCAATTTCTTGGTTTCATGCGATGAACCCAATTTCTTGGTTTCATGCGATGAACCCAATTTCTTGGTTTCATGCGATGAACCCAATTTCTTGGTTTCATGTGATGAACCCAATTTCTTGGTTTCATGCGATGAACCCAATTTCTTGGTTTCATGCGATGAACCCAATTTCTTGGTTTCATGCGATGAACCCAATTTCTTGGTTTCATGTGATGAACCCAATTTCTTGGTTTCATGCGATGAACCCAATTTCTTGGTTTCATGCGATGAACCCAATTTCTTGGTTTCATGCGATGAACCCAATTTCTTGGTTTCATGCGATGAACCCAATTTCTTGGTTTCATGCGATGAACCCAATTTCTTGGTTTCATGTGATGAACCCAATTTCTTGGTTTCATGCGATGAACCCAATTTCTTGGTTTCATGCGATGAACCCAATTTCTTGGTTTCATGCGATGAACCCAATTAAATGGTTTCATGCGATGAACCCAATTTCTTGGTTTCATGCGATGAACCCAATTTCTTGGTTTCATGCGATGAACCCAATTTCTTGGTTTCATGTGATGAACCCAATTTCTTGGTTTCATGCGATGAACCCAATTTCTTGGTTTCATGCGATGAACCCAATTTCTTGGTTTCATGCGATGAACCCAATTTCTTGGTTTCATGCGATGAACCCAATTTCTTGGTTTCATGCGATGAACCCAATTTCTTGGTTTCATGCGATGAACCCAATTTCTTGGTTTCATGCGATGAACCCAATTTCTTGGTTTCATGCGATGAACCCAATTTCTTGGTTTCATGCGATGAACCCAATTTCTTGGTTTCATGCGATGAACCCAATTTCTTGGTTTCATGCGATGAACCCAATTTCAATATCTGTTTCCCTTCGGAAAATGAAACTGACTCTTTTTTCTAGGTTTGGGAGTATTTTGCTGTACTGGTACCGCAATCCGCTACGGACCAAAAGAGAGCGAAGAAGGCGGGAGTATCTACAATGAGAAGCCCATCCACAACAGTTCCTTTTTTCACGCGTCCAGAAAAATCCCCTTTTCTGAAATTGGTTTTGAAATATTCCCCCCTCCCCTCCCCTGTTCCGCCCAAACGGATCCACGCAACAGAAATAGTTTTTCAAAATTCAGTAGTACATGTAAGAATCTTACTCTTACATACTCCAGCAAGAACCCAGAAATCAGGCACTGGTTCTAGAAGTTGAGGTTTGTATTATATCACATGGTAACGCACTCGCACTTCCGGTTAAAGACAGGAGCAATAACTGGGTTCGATTCAGCCCGGTGGACTATATCTTTCCGTGCAAAAGTTCAATCGTTAACTCAAGTGTTTGGAAGAGGGAGAGATGGCTTGAGTTCGATCCCGCCAGGTGGAAGAAATTTTTCCGGGCCCATGTTTCAATATACATTTCATGTGTTCAAAAAAGAAGCTAATTTCCAAAAAATCTCTTGTTTGTTCCGATGTCATTGCTCCTTTTCTCTTCCCAGAAGAAGAGGGAGGCGACTTCAGCTGCGTGCAGTACCACGCGGCCTTTGACCCTGCTAAGATGCCCTTCTGCATCAAGCTCTTCCCCTGCAATTGGTGCAAGTGAGTTAGTATTCTCATCCAATCTGATCATATTTTAGTCTATATACAGCTCCGAGGTAATCGAGGTGTATGTGGAAATTTCTCATTAGAAGACGGGCAATTAGAATTATTACATTCTTAAACACAAAAATGCTGCAACAGTTGAAGTTTTTTTTTTCTTTTTTCATTCTTTCACTCATTCTCTCTCTCACTTACTTTCTCTCTCTTTATCTCTCTCTCTTTCCTTTTTCTCTCTGTCTACCCTCTCTCTCTCTTTCTCAAAGTTTTCTCTCCAATTGTATCTTTGATGTTTATGTGGAGAATTTATAATTTATAAGTTTTGAAATCTTTTTTCTATGTTGATAAAAACAAAAAAAATTGTGTCGTTCTTTTGTTGTTATTCCTCGAATCACCTCATTTCGATTTATAATCATATTCTTTCTTCTTTTTTTAATCATTATTTAATAATTTTTTCTTCTATATTTTCCCTGTCTCAGTTTTAACTTCACGTCATATCCGCCAACCTGATGTCACATATATAATTATGTATTGAATAAATAAATAAATAAAAAAAATCTTTGTTTCTCTCTTTTTTCTCTCTCTTTCTCTCTGGCTCTCTATGTCTTTTTGCTTCTCCAGGTCTCTCTATTTATATAACTCTCTCCTTGTCTTGCTCTCTCTCTCTCTCTCTCTCTCTCTCTCTCTCTCTCTCTCTCTTTCTCTCTATCTCTCCCTCCCTCCCTCTACCTCTCTCTTCCTGTTTCCACTTGTTCTCATCAATTTAATCCGAAGGAAAGAGCTTTGCGCTGATATCATCATGAGCACCGTACCTTGCCCTCCAACGCAACTCATCCACGGAAGCAAACATTATGTGCAGGTTAAACCATCTTTTACTTTAATTTCAGTTGAGAGGTGGTTCGAATGTGACATAATGGCAGTAAGCGCGACTTTTGTGCGAAGGGTCTCAGATTCAATTCCTACTTCGGACAGATTCACCCATACCAAGGGAGTTAAGAAATGTCGCTACTGCTGACACGAATCTGACCCTCCTTATTGCTGCTACACACACTAGCAGTGACTCGAGGTTCAGCCGCTAATTCCACCAGGAAAGTTCATTTTTTTTGCACATATGTAAGTTTAAGCTGTGGGTGAACTTCTAGTTGAGACTTTGTTGACGTTTAGAAAAACGACGAAGACGTTTAGAAAAAATTCATCGGTAACACGCACTCCCATGGCTATTGTTTGCTTTCTGTTGTCGTTCGAACTTTCCCATGGCTGTTGTTGAGGTGTCCACTGCTCGGAAGCTCACTGCAGACTCTGACGATAAAGAAGAGTTTGCCAATGAAATCAGCAGTGTTGGTTCAATTTCTCAGCCAATTCACTTGAAAGTTTTTAAAAAAAATCCTGCAGGAAATGTTCTAGGAAGAGACTTCCAATCATTTTCGAAGCGTTTTGTAACGTAAATTCTTGAGGAAATGACACATACAATGTATATTTTCACGGACAGGGGAATGTTTTAGCGGTTAGTGCTTTGTTAAAAAGTTTGATTTTGTGAAACACTGTTCCTGTAACTTTAGAAGTGATGAAAAGAAATTTTTTCTTTATTTTTGAAAGCTCTTTGGTTCTTTTCAAACTGATTATCTATTTCTAAAGTGCTGAAAAATTTCTCAAAAAAAAATCTGAAGTAATTTTAGACAATTTTTGAATCTTTTTTCTGAGCCAACTTTAAAAACTTTCGTGGAGGGTTAACACTCCAAGTTTATAAAAGGCTTCTTTCTGTAGCTTTAGGAATACAACTAATGAATATCTCGTTCACCGATTTAAAATTTTTTAAAAGTTTTCACTCAGCTGTAAAAAAATAATAATGACGTTTCAATTGAATACGGTTTGATTTCTGTCCCACTCTCCTTACTCCCCCTCCTCCTCTCTCTCCCCCCTTTGAAACTCTTGATGCGCTTTCTCACCAAGAACGATGAGTCGATGAACCGATCACTTGAGATTTCAGTCCGACAAAATTCTAAAATTCATGATGCCCAGTCTTGAATTTTTCAGCTCCTTCCTTGCATCGATAGAGATTTGTTTAATCTCCTCATCACAGAGGGAAAAACAGTCAACGCTCAGGCAAACGCCTTCTTTCAGGTTTCAATTTCTTTCAGACCAGTCTTCAGCATTACCTCATTATTCGCAGTTTAACTGAAAACTGAGTAAACTATGACATCTCACGGAAGAAAACAACTAGTCCACTGTGCAGGGTTGGAAGCCCGAACGCGTTACCATTGAACCACGGGGCACATTGCTATAGTGAGATTCCGTTTGTTTATTGTGCTCCCCGAATAAAATGAGTTTAAGAAATACATATAATAAAGAAATGACAATGAAATCATGGCATGAACAATATTTGCAAGGAGTATACCTTGAAATGAAATCTGGTTCAAGATAACAAGTTGGACTTGATCTATCGCGGATAAGGTTGAAGGGGAAGAGTGGTGTGACAACGAAATGAAGAAGATCGGGAGCTTCTGACCCCGAGCCTCTGGGCTCTAAACTCCCCGCTCACTCATCTTAGGGCTTATTTACTGTATACTGTTTCGGTGTGATCAGTCTCTTGCCTCCTTGATCAGAAATACAAGCAGAAACGTAGTGTGATGTTTGAGGGGTACGAACCTTTGTGTGAAATTTTGCGATAGTTATATGTATGTATGAACCTTCACACTATGCGATAGTTATATGTATGTATGAACCTTCACACTACGCGATAGTTATATGTATGTATGAACCTTCACACTATGCAATAGTTATATGTATGTATGAACCTTCACACTATGCGATAGTTATATGTATGTATGAACATTCACATTATGTGATAGTTATATGTATGTAAGAACATTCACACTATGCGATAGTTATATGTATGTATGAACATTCACACTATGCGATAGTTATATGTATGTATGAACCTTCACACTACGCGATAGTTATATGTATGTATGAACATTCACACTATGCGATAGTTATATGTATGTATGAACCTTCACACTATGCGATAGTTATATGTATGTATGAACCTTCACACTATGCGATAGTTATATGTATGTATGAACCTTCACACTATGCGATAGTTAAATGTATGTATGAACCTTCACACTATGCGATAGTTATATGTATGTATGAACCTTAACACTATGCGATAGTTATATGTATGTATGAACATTCACACTATGCGATAGTTATATGTATGTATGAACATTCACACTATGCGATAGTTATATGTATGTATGAACCTTCACACTATGCGATAGTTATATGTATGTATGAACCTTCACACTATGCGACAGTTATATGTATGTATGAACCTTCACACTATGCGATAGTTAAATGTATGTATGAACCTTCACACTATGCGATAGTTATATGTATGTATGAACCTTAACACTATGCGATAGTTATATGTATGTATGAACATTCACACTATGCGATATTTATATGTATGTATGAACCTTAACACTATGCGATATTTATATGTATGTATGAACCTTAACACTATGCGATAGTTATATGTATGTATGAACATTCACACTATGCGATAGTTATATGTATGTATGAACATTCACACTATGCAATAGTTTTATGTATGTATGAACCTTCACACTATGCGATAGTTATATGTATGTATGAACCTTCACACTATGCGATAGTTATATGTATGTATGAACATTCACACTATGCGATAGTTATATGTATGTATGAACCTTCACACTATGCGATAGTTATATGTATGTATGAACCTTCACACTATGCGATAGTTATATGTATGTATGAACATTCACACTATGCGATAGTTATATGTATGTATGAACATTCACACTATGCGATAGTTATATGTATGTATGAACATTCACATTCTTCCCTTTTCTCATTCTCCTGAGCGGCCTTCATGTAACAACTCTCCTTACTTCTCGTAATTTTCCCTTTTGCGTCATTCTGAGCAGCTGGTATGCAATGATTCCATTCCCGACTTCCTAACTCGAATCCCTCCGTAGGGACACCTATCGGAAAACACCTCTGAAGCCCTAAATTTATTATCTCCCCTATGCCCCAGAAACCCTCTATTTTCCCTCTGACTTAAGCTTTTACACGTGATGTTTCAAAATCTTTGCGTAATAAATCTCCAATGGTTAAAAAAAATGTATGTATGAACCTTCACACTATGCGATAGTTATATGTATGTATGAACCTTCACACTATGCGATAGTTATATGTATGTATGAACCTTCACACTATGTGATAGTTATATGTATGTATGAACCTTCACACTATGCGATAGTTATATGTATGTATGAACATTCACACTATGCGATAGTTATATGTATGTATGAACCTTCACACTATGCGATAGTTATATGTATGTATGAACCTTCACACTATGCGATAGTTATATGTATGTATGAACATTCACACTATGCGATAGTTATATGTATGTATGAACATTCACACTATGCGATAGTTATATGTATGTATGAACATTCACATTCTTCCCTTTTCTCATTCTCCTGAGCGGCCTTCATGTAACAACTCTCCTTACTTCTCGTAATTTTCCCTTTTGCGTCATTCTGAGCAGCTGGTATGCAATGATTCCATTCCCGACTTCCTAACTCGAATCCCTCCGTAGGGACACCTATCGGAAAACACCTCTGAAGCCCTAAATTTATTATCTCCCCTATGCCCCAGAAACCCTCTATTTTCCCTCTGACTTAAGCTTTTACACGTGATGTTTCAAAATCTTTGCGTAATAAATCTCCAATGGTTAAAAAAAATGTATGTATGAACCTTCACACTATGCGATAGTTATATGTATGTATGAACCTTCACACTATGCGATAGTTATATGTATGTATGAACCTTCACACTACGCGATAGTTATATGTATGTATGAACCTTCACACTATGCGATAGTTATATGTACATATGTATGAAAGGCTCAAATGCTTTGTTCTCTTGGTGACACAAGTTCATTCTTCGCACTTTCGCTTCTAATTTAAGGTATGCTTATTAAGCTCAACTGTCTCTCTAATACCGTCTTCCAATATGACGCAATGTTTCATAAAAGCTTAGTGCAGACCAGACGGACGACAACAATCGATGATGGATGCTTGGTTGGAGTTCTGACTGCAGTCCTGGTTCGTCTCAACACACTTCAAGTCAGTTAGAATTGGACTCCAAAAAAAATCAGTATGTGAGTCGAGAGTTGAGCGGAGGCTTCTGAAAAGCACTGCTCGGAAGTGAGGAGTTGAGAAGGGAATCTTAAAGGGTTGACATGGGAGTGGAGGTTTGAAAGAGAAGCCCTGAATTAAACATTTGAGAAGAGAGGGTATGCATGTGAGTAGAGAGTTTTTACGAGAAGGGTCTGTATGCTGTTGTTTTTTGTTGTTTGCCCATAGGTCCTGTCGAGGGGAGTCCTTTGGGATAGTTTGGTGAGGATCCTTTTGAGTCCGGAGAAAATTTCTTCGTCTACACTCGCACTGCAGTCGGCGATCCTCTTCACGAGACCCATTCGTTAACCGTAGAAGGGTAAGAGGCTATTTTACTGGCGCCTCTACTTGCCATCACAAAGTATAGGGGAGTATCGGTTGATGTTTCATCCGGGGGATCTGTATCCGAGTTCAGAGTCGAGAGGGGAACCCTGAAACAGTCTGCATGTGAGTGGAGACTCTTTTTCCCATGTGATAATTCATTCATGAAGGACTGTGTTGAGCGCGATGAACTGAGCAGTCCGGTGATCCAGCAAGTTCTTTCCTTCCACTCTCTGCAGCGTCACAACGACAGTCGACGTTTCTCCTGGGGCACGATGCGCGAGGCGATCAGATTGAAGCCAGTGGTGCAAGTGCCCGCTATTACTGCCAAGATACTGCATCTCAAGTCAGTAGCGGACGAAGGGGGTGGGGATGGTCGAATTAGCGGGCCGGAGGGTGCAAGGTACAAGCACATCAATAGGTAAATACATGGGGACACGCAAGGTCGGATTCAACCGCGCTGATGAGTTGTGGGTTGAGAAGTGGTTATGAATGAGCAGGTTTTCGTTTGCCGGTCAGCGAATAACCGAATCTACTTCAGAGCTGCCAGACTGATAGTATCGGGCTCTGCCAACCAGACTGAAATCCAAGGAATCTACCAATTGAGTTATCTGTTTGTCTTACTCGCAAGTGTCTTGCTTATTGCAGAAGAAGTGCGATGGAGCCATTGGACGAAGAGTCCAGACTGCGCGGTCGTCTGCACACTCTCGTAGGGCGCATGAAGAAACGCCAATACGAGAAGGAGTACATATCACACATCGTCATGGAGAGAAACCTCACTCTTTCCGTAGGCGTCGTAGAAGCCGCCATTGCCAGCCACTCCAGCGCCGTAAGTACGAGAAATGAAATGAAAAGAGAGAGATTAAGAGAGTTAGAGGGAATCGCGGTAAGAGAAAAAGAGTGGGATCGATTAATAGTGTACATCTTTGCTGGGTTTTAAAAAAAAACTTTATCCTTCCAATTACATAGGTAATATAAAAATCATAAAAAGTCTATTTGGTTTCTATTTCCCATTTCCTTTCTTTTATTTTTTACGTTTGTCCTTTTTTGTCTTGTCGAGCTGGAGGCGAGTTGGTTGATAATGTTCCAACCGTTCTCGAACACCGAAATAGGGATAATGACTAAAAAAGCGAGTAACATATGTAAACTCTTTGTAGATTGCCGGTGTGCACATTGCACCTCCTCTTGTGTCTTTGGTCCTGAATCGCGAGCAATCGGTAGGTGCGAAGTTCATCTCTCGTTGGCGGCAAGTTTACATCAAGTCAGGTTTTCATATTTTCAATTATTTTGATAGCTTTTGAAGACAGTAGCTACCAAAACTCAGCACAAAGTGGGTTTATGTATATAACTAGCTCGATGACCGCATTCGGAATTATCTTTAGCTAGTAATGTTTATAGCAACCGACTATTGACTAGTGATGCTTATAATAACTAATCAATATCTTCACTGAACCAGAAAAGTAAGCTTAATTTCTTTTCTCTTAGAATATACGCACTCTCTATTAGAACAAATACAAGTCATTGACCCGGCTGAAAACAGAATATTCGAATTCAAAAGTCTCGAGTTTCGCGGAGCTGCATAGAAAACTATTACAATGGGTAGAAATCAAACTAGAGAAGCACTGAAAAGAAACTTATGCTGGTTGTTGACTAAACATTAATGAGCTCTTTGGGTTTCTGCTTTGTAGAATATCAATTACCGTTTCCTACCCTCTCATCAAATTTTTCTGTTTCGATTAAGTCTGACCTCGCGCGCTGTTCAGGGAAGACAACTCGGGCGGTGTCCGCGATGCTCAGTCATTGGACCTTTTCGTCGGCGTCTGTTTGGACGAGTGTCTCGGCTTGGCACGTGGCTCTCTTTCGGCCTGCTCGGGTACCTCTTTCACCAATTTCAACATTCCAACGACCCAATTGGTCGTGTCCAGAGACCAGGCACAGATTCTGGTCCTCTTCGCGGCCGATTTGGTTACAAATGCTTGAGCAAGAAAAAACGAAGGTGATTTCACCCCATTTCCGGCCTGTTGAATAGTTGGTTGTGCTTTCTTTCTGGCGTGAAACAAGAAATTGAAACAAGGGTATAATCCATTGAAGTTTGTGTTATCTACTGTTTAGTGTAGAGACCGCAATAGAATTTTAGTGTGCCCTAGAAAACCGGGCCAACGGAGCTTAAATTACAACGCACCAAAAACAAGAGCTTGAGTTTTCGAAATTCATTTTTCCATTTTTTACGTTTTCATTTGTCAAAACTTTCAGGTTTTCGCTTTTTTCGCAACCTTTCAGGACTTTCACTTTCAAGTTTTCGCGATCAAGTAAAATGGGTTAGCCTATAGCATGCTATGGCGAGTTTTTAACTTTGAATGAAAACCGTCGCAACTTTTTTTACTTTTTGAATAGACAGATTGGGTTTTCGGTCTTAGTTCGAGAAGCTCTTCAGAATTATCAATTTAAAAAATTAGAGAAAGTTGAGTTACCCGAATCAAGTAAAATGCGTTAGACTATAGCATACTATAGCGAAGTTTTTATTTTAATGAAAATCGTCGCAACTTTTTTACTTTTTTAATGAACAGATTGGGTTTCCGGTCTTAGTTCGAGAAGCCCTTCAGAATTATCAGGTTGAAAAAATATTACCCAAATCAAGTAAAATGTGTTAGACTATAGCATACTTTTTTCGTCACTTACTCTATGTTATATCATCAAATTCTGCTTTTGCAATGGTTTCGACTCGATCTCATAAGCTTCTCCACCATAGTCTAGGACAAATTGTTTTCTTCTGTTCTAAGAAGCTTTATTTATTTACCCAGCCTGTTTTACGGGAAAATGCAAATGCCATATACGAAAAGCTCAAAGTGTCACACTGTCGTTGAATACGTAGTCCTCTGCTACTGTCTTACTGGAAGTAATACAAATTTAAATTATTGTAAGTTGTTTGGAAAATAACACTCATTGTTGAGAGGTTGTTTAACGAATCACATTTCGGAGTAATGAGTAATGAAATTAGAATTATTTTCGTTAATTCTCGCTTTTTGTTGTTGTGGGATATCCCGGAATAAAGTGATTCTTTGAATAATCAATTTAAAAAAATTTCTAATTTATTTTCAAGACATTTTGGAAATCAGCAGTCCTAATAAATTTGAGATCATGAATGATGACAATTTTGTCAGAAGTTATTGAAAGCTTAAAAAAAGATCTAGAAGCGCGTACTGAACATCGCAATATAAATCTATCAGAATGACACTAGAAATGCTTAAAACCAGAGATGGCATAATTGAAACGTGAATATGTATTAATATGTATTACATATAAGACGATGATGGGAATAATTTTCGCCAAAATGCTCAAAATGTTGTTCCTCAGCCAAAAACTTTATTTTGCCAAGATTTCGAGTATGCGAACTTGGGAGAAGGAAATTCCGACATTAGTATTTTTTTAGCTGCCAAAGTAAGGACGAAGAATCGGCCACTATTTCGCAGTGCCAAATGATGAATGACTCTGTGGCCAACTTTTGTTCCTGCCAAATCACGGACAATTTTGTTTTTCCTTTGTGACATGTTTTGGCACTGCCAAACTCGGCTCTTTTTCTGAACACTTTTTGTCCGTTGAACACAGCTCTGCAACGACCATATATTAACCACTTCTAGCGACGTACCCCAACCGAGTTTAGCAAACTCGGTTGAGGTACGTCGCTATTGAAATTGCTGTGCTCATCATTTCGAAACAGAATACATACGTTGGTTATAAAAAAATACTCGACACAGTCAATATTAAACAAAAAAACTTCCAAAGAAAATTGTTCTTACTCTTCAAAAAAAGATTATTCATAATTGAAAATGTGCTCTTCTTCTATACATAGAAGCTAGAGGAAAGCTATATGAGACTATTGAAATTGCTGTGCTATGAAAGGCTGTCGATGTTGTTCTCCTTGACATATCTAAGGCCTTTGACACAGTAGACGATAATCTTTTAGTACGCAAACTTGAAAATATAGGAATTTGTAATCCTGTCCTTGGATGGATTCGTGATTATTTGACTGAAAGAATGCAGACTATTTGTGTTGACAACGAGTTTTCAAGCACTTCCTCTGTAATTAGTGGTGTGCCCCAAGGATCAACAATCGGCCCTAAATTATTCTTATTATTTATCGATGACATAAAGGAAGTTATTCCTTTGACTGTGCAATATTCGATATATGCCGACGACGTGAAACTCTTTACTGAAGTACCACTTTTCTCTTCCGATCTCCAAATAGCCATTGATAACATCTCTAACTGGTGTCAACATTCCAATCTTGAGCTATCTGCTAAAAAATGCGTTGTTTCACACTTCGGTTCCAATGCCATGATGAATTACTATCTTAACGGAGTGGTCATGAATAAATCTTCTGAAGTAAATGATTTAGGCGTTGTGTTCTCTGATAATCTTTCCTCCAATAAACAAGTCGAGATTGTCTGTAAGAAAGCAACAAACCTTGCGAACTTATTCTTGCGTACATTCAAGACTAAGTCTCTTGATGTTCTGACACTAGCTTTTGTCACTTATGTACGCCCAATCCTCGAATACGCGACTGTAGTTTGGTCCCCAACAACCATAGGCCTTGTGAAAGACATTGAAAAAGTTCAAAGGAGTTTCACCAGAAGAATCCTAGCTAGGAACGGACTTCCTCGATTAGATTACTCTGAAAGACTAGAAATGCTTAATCTAGAGTCACTTGAATACCGCCGCGTTGTTGCTGACCTAGTATTTATCCATAAAAAAATACATTCGTGTTATGAATTTGATTCTTCCAGACTATTCATTGTTAAACCACTTCTTAAGAATATTAGAAATGCTCACAAGTTGAGAATCGCATTGCCTTTCGCTATAAACAGCTCCCGGTACTCTACATGTGCATCAAGAATTATCTCTATATGGAACTGCCTACCTTCTGAAATAGTATGCATTCATTCTGATATGATGTTTCTGACGAAACTGAAAGAACTTCCTAAACATACTATTTTACCTAGCCCTATTGTTTCTGACTAATGGCTTTAATACACTGCCACTGTATTACCTCACCTTCTTCTTTTTCATTTCTTAATTTTATCATATATAAAAATCCATGTTATATTGTTTTTATATTTCGATTCCACGTTAAACATACACATGTACATGGAAATAAAGAATGAAGAATGAATGAAGAGACCTATTAATTCTCCGCATCTACTGGACTATTTTGCAGCTACGTTTTATTGATTTCATTATAACTAAATTGTCCTTTGCCCCAATTCCCTATGTTGAGATAATAGCTGACTATTTTTCACTCTAAAAAGGTCATCTTCCGAAAATAAAATAAAATTATAAAAGAGCGAGAGAAGTTATATGTACAATATCGAACAACACTTATGGACTACCAAGAAAATCTATTACATATTGACGATCAAAACTTCAACAGTTTCAACAAAAAAAAAATTCTTTTTAAAAAAAGGATAATTTTTTCTTATTGTTTGGGACCTGACCACTCTGATGTTCTGTACCTCAGGAACAGTAGAAAAATTAATCTTATCGCAGTTCTCTCAATGCCTTCAGAGTAGCGTGTGGTTGAATCGTTTATGATTGATTTCCTCAATGACTGGGTCATGCAACCAATCGATTGCCTCATAAGAGGGCTGCTCGCCCACGGTGAAGACGACCGATGAGGAGGCGGAAGACTGTTGAGAAGTGATTGAGACGAAGACAACCATCAGCACGATCAGAACGAGAGTGACTGCGAAGCATATCGTAAGCAGGAACAACAAAGTGAGAAGAGAGGTGTGCGCGAGTCTGAGTCGGCAGCATTTATAGCGGATCTGGAGCAATCAGAGAAGGGATGAAACAAAAACTAGTAATCTTTTGGCAATTAGAAGAGTGTTATTAACTCAGCCAAACAGTGTGTTATAGGAGAATCAGAAGAAAAAACCTAAGGTTTTCAACAGTTTGAGTTTTTCTATCCTCAATAATCCTCACGCTTGTTCCCTTCACATTATGCACTCCCCTAAAATAAGGTACAGAGATAACCTGGTAGAGTCAGAGGCTGCTTTTTGGGTCACTGTTTACAACAGGAAAACGATAAGAGAGAAAATATGAGATCACTACCGAAATTTCTTAGTCCGTTCGATTTGTCGGTGCCATTATATGTACAATGGAAAGTGTGCGAAACCTCAGTAAAACAGTGATTCAGACAGCAGTTCAAAAAAACAAACGAATTGACCAAGAATTTTGTAGTAATACTCTATAAGATTTTAGATGTTTTTAAATTTTCTAAGTTTTTGAATGCTCAGACACATAGAGAATGTCAGTAAAATAGAAAACAAAAAGGTGAAATATTTGGAAAAAGGGCATATTTTAATTTGTTTCCGAGGTTCTCCAAACGTCACAGAAAATAGTGTTTTGAAAACGATGAAGAGGAAAAAATTCAACCTTAGACGCGTATTTTGAAGTTATCTCTCTTAAATTGTTAAGTTTTCAAATTCTACATGCAAGTGTTTACATTGAAGAAATTATATGTTTTTCTTCCAGAAATCTTGATAAGATTACCATTTCAAGGAGGACGACCATTTTTTTGCTGAAAAATGAGAGAAAAAAGAACTGCAGGGCGTACCTCATATATTTTTTCCGGCAACATATCACAATCGAAATCGTCATCGATGTAGCCATCCAAAGAAGCGAGAGACAAGAATGCTCGCTCCTCGTTGGTGATCAAGTTGAGGCTCTCTTCATTGGCTTCTATGAAAGAAACATCCAGGCGGACTTCCGCCGAAGCAGCGGTTGACATTGGGAGAGTACAGCAATGTGCC
The DNA here is from genome assembly GCA_964056735.1 of Allodiplogaster pararmata. Taxonomy (NCBI): domain Eukaryota; kingdom Metazoa; phylum Nematoda; class Chromadorea; order Rhabditida; family Diplogasteridae; genus Allodiplogaster; species Allodiplogaster pararmata. The sequence goes on along the minus strand of OZ057409.1, from coordinate 12,898,236 downwards.
TGGTAATTTTTATGATAATTTGATGTTTCTGGTAACTTTCAGGAGTATTTTCATCGCTTCATCATCAACGTCATAGACTTGAAGCGCATCATCAACGTCATAGACCTGAAATACATGAACAACTATGATATGTATCATTCAAGTTTGGAGATTAAGTACTAGTTGAGCATAAGCGCAAAACGTGAAAAATGATATCGTACACCGTAGAGGCAATAGTAATATAGGGTGGGTTGATAAGCACTCAAGGTGGCTGAATGCTTCATGGATGGAAAAATGAAAAGTGGAGGTTGAAAAGCTTCTGCTCTTTTTTGCTTAGTCTAGAGATATTGCAATAGTTCTTTTTTTTTGTTGAAATTTTTTCTTCAAAGGCTATGTATGTTAAAGTATACGCGAAGGAAAGAGATACACAACATTAAAATTGAAATAACAGAAACTTTCGGAAAACAGAAAGATTTTTTTCCGGTTAGGTAATAGCTTTTCTAACAAGCACTTCTTTCGTTCTTTTTTCCCTCTCTTTCTATCTTTCTCTGATTCTCTTTCTCTCTCTTCTCTCTCTTTTTCTCTGTATCTCTCTTTAGATGGTACATATACATACATAAGTATATGCAAGTATTTTGCTCTTTCTCTTCATCTTTCTCCATCTCGGTCTCTTTTATCTCTTGTCCTCTCTTTTCTATAAAAAAATTGTCTTCACCCTTCTGAACAACTTCATCCTTTTTGCTTTTTTGAACTTTCAAGAAGAAACTTCTGCTTCACTTATATTTACCACACTAAAAGCTTGACAGACTATGTGAAATTAACTATCGAGGAATTGAAAAGACCTACCGCGACATTAATCTCTGAACGATGAGATCATCGGTGCGATGACCTCATGTCTTTCAAATTAGGCGAAAATTTTGAAAAATGTTGGAAGAAAAAAGTGGTAACAAGAAGAAAAAATGTTGGGTCCAAAGTTTCGGGGTACGAAATGTCGCGGTACGAAGTGTCGGGTACGAAGTGTCGAGAATACAACAAAAAAACAAAATTTTTAATGAAATGTTCAACAAAAAAAGTGAAATGATTTTTAAGTACGGAAACAAACTAGATTGCGATTAGTTAGTATTTTAAGATTCATTTGGAGAGCAAGACGACATGTGAAATCTCAATTTCTCGTACTTTAAGATGTTATTTCGCGTGCTCTCGCAAGATCCTCTCGTACCTCACTGATCCAACATTTTTGGGCCAAGAAGGTGCGAGAGCCATGATCTCATCGTGAAATATTTCAGTTATAATAACACTGACTCGATGATCTCATTCATCGAGCAATGATGTCATCTTTACAGATACATCGTCGATAACTCAAATTTTTTTGAGAGATTAATGTCGCGGCTGAAACTCAACAAAAAAAATGAAAATAATCTGGTTGTCTAATTTTGATTAGAACTGAAACGAACAAGTCTGCACAGCGGGTGAGTAAAACCAGAAATGGGGCTCGTGAAAGCAAAAGGCTGTCCTCTGAGCAGTTCTGCTCCAAGCTCAGCACCGTATAATACGTCAAAAGCTCTTGAGCTCTGAAACTTGAATCACGGCTCTCTGGAGCATTCGCAGATGGAATCTAAACCCTCTGATCCATATTTTACTATCGCAAGTCCTAACTTCTCTTCCTTCGGAGCTAAGCCCAAGTTTCCACGGTTACTCGAACAATCTTGGGTTCTCTTGCTAAACGTTCGGTTGCAAAGGAATGAAAACACACGGGACTAAGAAATGTAATCGGAGCAAAATACGTTGGTATTCAGGATATACAGGGTTAAACAGATTTGTTGCAATAAATTTCCTACCTCATTAGTGCTACAGTTGGACTGAAATAATGACCAAAGTGTAGGATTATTTAGAAGAACAGTCTTTTATCAACATCCTCTCAAATTTTGGTAAAATTCTGTTCATTTTGAGAAGTATGGTAGAAGCCAATCAGCAAACTACTTCATTTCTCGTTATGCGCATATACGGGTTCAAGCCGTTCTTGCGTGATAGCCGAACATCCACAGCGTCTAAAGACCGTAATTCGTCAACTGAGATCACGTTTTGAATGAAATTTTAAGAATCTAAATACTTATTAAAATGGAGAAAAAAACTTGTCGAATTGAAACGAAAACCTTCTTTGACTTCAAAGAAATCGGTTAATAACCAAATTGAAATTGAAATAAATCGGTTTAACACTGCAATTTTTCTACACATAACTTTAACGTGACTGCACGTAACTTTCAGAAACTTTCAGATCTGAATTTGAAGAATTTTGTGGAAAATTTACTTCGAAACTCTCATGATTAGGCCGCGTTAAATCTACAGATTCAAATCCTTCGCAAAATTGAACTTTTGCGCGGAAATTAACTTGTGTCCCTTTGAATGGAAAGTGAACGCGTTACCAGTACATTTTTACCCAGGACACATTGCTTACCCGTACGATACCGGATTTTCTTAAAACTATTGGTTTCATCAAGTATTGTTGTTCTGATTTTTCTACTTTCCCCATCTTCTTTCTTTTCATTTTTCTGCAACATTCTCTGCTCCTTCTCATAATTTTCTGTTCCATTCTCTTCAATCTGCTCAGCATTTAACTCTCGACGAGATTGACGACCAGATGATAATCCATACAATATCCCAGTTAGTCAGTAAAACTAATATGTCGCCAGATTTTATTCCGATCACTTTTATCAAGAAGTGAAAGCTTTCGTTGTTGAATCTTCTCCGCATTTTGTTCAATAACTTTTTGGTCACTGGAAGCGTAACTTGCAATCTTCAAGCCACTACTCAAATCCAAAGAACCTAAATTGGTCAGAAGTTATAGGCCTATTTCTCTCACATGTTCTTTCTCTAAAGTCATGGAAAAAGTTATTGTCAACTCTTTATCTGAATACCTAGAAGAATGTTCGCTGCTATCGCCTTTTCAAGCTGGTTTTCGACCAAATCGTTCTACGATTACTTCACTTGCTGAGTCTCATTTCTTCCTTAGCGATTCTCTTAGCCAAGGCATCAATGCGGATGTCATCTTCCTTGACACTTCTAGGGCTTTTGACAGCGTTGATCATCGCTTTATCATTTAAAAAATGCAGTCCATTGGCATCGAAGGATCTATTCTCAGATTAATCTCATCCTTCCTCGATAGTCATAAACAATCAGTTAGCATCGATAGTTTCTACTCAAAACCAGCCCCTGTAATCAGCGGTGTTCCTCAAGATTCATCTATCGGTCCTCTGCTATTTTTACTTTTCATTGACGTTATAAAGAAAGTCATACCAGAAACCATCCGATTCAGCATATTTGCCGACGATGTAAAGTTGTTTGCACAAGTTCCCTCTGGCTCTCACGACTTGGAAATTGCGGTCAATAAAATTTCTGAGTGGTGTTCTCAATGGAACATTTCCCTATCTAAAACCTAGTACACTTGGGTAAGCAAGTTGAATCTGATCCGTACTTTATTGACTCTATTCCCTTGTATAAGAACGATCATGTTAAAGACCTTGGAATTATCAATGTACACATCGACAAGATTTGTAAGAAGGCCGCTTAAACAGCAAATCTCATATTGAAGTCCTTCAAGACTAGATTGTATGAAATGCTCATTTTGGCCTTCAATGTATGTCAGACTTATCTTCGAATATGGCACTGAAATATAGTCTCCTGAAACGAAATATCTCATAAATGAATTAGAATTCGTACAGAGAAATTCTACAAGAAGAATTTTGTCAAGAGGTGGATATCCAAGATTACCATATTCGCAAATACTCGCGCTTCTCAATACTGAGTCATTAGAACAGCGCCGAGCATTCAAAGATTTGTGTTTCTGTCACAAGTGTCTCCACAATCTCTGTTCCCTACATTTTTATTTTCTGTATAAAGTTTCTCCACGCAAGTATCATACGAGACAAGCACATTCTCTTAGAAAACGCCTCCCGATTCTTTATCCCGCCAGAATGTCTAAATTTGTTTCCAGATCTATATAAGTTGGGAATTCACTTCCAGAAGAACTATTATCCATCAAAAATGCCTCGCAGTTTGCAAAGAACTTGAAGAAGCTACCAATAGAAGTTATATTACCGACTCCGAATGTCGTAGATGGAGTAAATGTTTTTCATAATTAGTTACAAAAGATATAAGTCGATATGTAGAAGACAAAAATTTCGCCCAGCACAAAGTATTGGGAACCTAGAATGTTTCTCGCATCATTCCATGCTTATTTTGGAAATACTTTCTTAATTGTATCTTTTTTTCAATATATGTACATTGTTAATGTGCACGGAATAAAATGAATGAGTGAGCCTTTCTGTGAGAACTATCAGAAATACATACAGTACCGTGCGAAAATCTATCAAGTTTTGACAAATGATTGAACTATCGCACAGAAAAAAAAGCTAGTCCACCGGGTGGGATCGAACCCAGACCATCTCGACTCAAACCGGGAGCGCGTGTTACCATTACACAAACCAGGAGCGCGTGTTTGAGTCGAGATGGTCTGGGTTCGATCCCGCCCTGTGGACTTAGCTTTTTTCTATGCGATAGTTCAATCTTTTGTCATCTTGGCCGGGCGTCACTGTCTTTAAACTGTGTGACTTGGAACTTTTTTCCATTTTGCATTCAGTAGTTTAAAATCTTAACCATATATTTTTTACATAAAATAACGAAAAACTGAGTCAAAAATCTTAAAATAGGAATATTAATAAACAGGCTGCAACCAGAAAACAATTCTATAACGAATATCCACTTTGAAGAAAAAAAAGTCGATCTGAAACAGATCTTAAATATGTTTTTGCTTTCGATAAGACGAGTCATTCAACAATAAAAAATCTAGTGTAGCCGCACAAAAAAAGAAATTTTAAGAAATCGAACTTTCCGTCAAAATTAGAAAATTCGGAAAATTCGAGTTTTGGTGCAAATCAGTTTTTTTTAAAACTTTCATGAAATACACACAAAAAAGTTCGCTTTTCACAAACTTATGTTCAAGAATTATTTTTTTAAAATATAATTTTGCCCGGTGCTGTACATATGAGAGTTTAATATTCCGAGTGCACCGGAAAAATCACTCATGGCTTCTAATTTTTAGAGTTCAGATGAAAAAAAAAGGGTATAGGTTTGTAGACGAAGGGGACATGCAAAGGACTCGAGGGTTAAGATGAGAATTGCAAGAGACGTTAAGAATGAGATGAGGCATAACACTTCTCGAAGTCCTCGAGTGTCAGCTTGAACCCTCGTCTCTTTGAATTCTTTTGGTCTCTTCGTATTCTCGACCTCAAGTAAGAGACGGGTGTTCCTGAAGTCAAAAGAAAAATCAAGTTAAACTAGGAAACAAAATAAAGGAAACTAGAATGAGTCCCATTGAAAAAAGAGAAAACTAGGAAAGAAGGGAATAGAAAGTAGACTAACTTCTCGCAGGAACAATAGATACAAAGAAGATATGAAGTTGCCAATGATTAGGTTTCATGGAAGAAGCTATTGAGATTTTTTCTGCACCATCGAGAATGACTAAATTGCATACACATGAAACGCTTCTTCCAAGGAAGTTCTCGACAGTTGAACAAGTCGACAGTTGACGCAGTCTTTTTTTCTGAGCATTGAGGCAGAAAAACGACCTTCTGGGTAGTACTTTAGCGCAGAGAAAAGTAGATAGAAAGAGAAATAGAGAGAGAGAAAAAACAGAGAGAGATAGAGAGAAAAGGGTCTGGAATATAAATATCATTCAAGGACACAGCATAAATGCACTGAAATGAGATGAATTAATTGAAGAGGAATATGTGACATCAATTTACGTAATTTGAATACGTCTTATAATATTCGGTGCATATACTGCGTTATATTCCACTTTCTTTCTATCTCTGAATCTCTCCCACTTTCTCTCTGTCTCTTTTCTTTCTCTCTGTCTCTCTATTTCTCTCTCTCTAGATCTCTCTCTTTCTCTAATCGTCTCACTCCTTCTCTTTCAAGCTCTTTTTCTCTCTTTATCTCCGTATCACGCTTTCGCTTTTTTCTCTAACTCATGCTCTCTCTTTTGCCCTCTCTATCTTGCTCTCTCTCTCTCTTTCTCTCTCTATCTTTACTTTCCTATCTAATTTTTAGGTGTTTTTTTTTAAAAATCTGTTTTAGTTTTTTTTATAATATAAAACGTACCGATTCGAATCAGCGAATGGAGTAACACGTGGGTATGCCTATAACACCTTCTCCGCTACTCGTACATATAGTGTTCTTTCCTAACTGCTCCAGATTCCACAGTTAATAACCCTTTCCGGCGTTTTCCTGGTATCTTTCCTTACATATTAAGGTGCTCTTCACAATTAGGCAACTTTTTTTCCGGCACACTCAACTTAATTCTCTTATCAAAGCTTTAAAAATCGAATTTTAAATTTTTACGTCAATTCTATTTCATTTTATGATATGCAGAATGCTAGGAGTGGATTATCAAGTTCCAATGGTCCATTCATAGCCCAATCAGAGATTTTGAGATACAATCACACATTTAGTCTCGAGCTCCTTCTCACCCACCATGTCAAAAGAAAAAGAACCAAGGGATTTTGAAAGCATGGGTTGTTAATCAGGTCTCTCATTTTCTTCACTTCTCTCAACAGAGGAGTACGGAGCAAGTGACCAGTGAATGGTCTATTCATTTATTCAAATTAGGGCAGCGTTCATCGGGAAGAGGATTTTGGTCGGTATCACAAGTCAGGAGTTTGGTCGGTATCGCAAGTCAGGAGTTTGGTCGGTATCGCAAGTCAGGAGTTTGGTCGGTATCGCAAGTCAGGAGAGCGCGTAACTGTTGGCCCAAAGACGGGCTTGATAAGTAAAAGAACAGTATTATTTGATAACTCAAGACAGTAAGAATCTGAAGTTTCTAATAAGCTAAACATATTTCCGTAAAACAAAGATCAGTTCTTGAATGGCCGAGTTTTAGCCAAAGTCTTTGAACTGATTATCAAAAACTTTTACCCTTTGTGTAAAATTTTCCTAAAAAATTGTTACTTGTACTGTTCTTGTGAAAGGCTTCACTATCAATCAATTTTTTTCATATGAAAAGACGTTTAAAATTTTGATTCATAAATTTGAAAGTCATTTATTCATTCATTCATTTATTCACTTAATTCATACATTCAAAAGTCAATACAAAAGTAAAAAGTCATCGAAAACATTGAAACACTTTTTTAATGCTATGAAAAGGAATGAGCAGAGTATCAAACAAATAATTTCATTTACGATCGCACTTGCTCCTGTCAAGTTCAACTGCGTATCGCTGAAAAAAATTCAGCTCTAATATACTGAAATCACATCTCATTTTGTTAGTCATTCTCTCTTGAAAGTGCTCTGGAATATTTCTTGAAACGAGAAAAAACACTAAAAAAATATGCATACATACATCAGTAAAATATTATACATCAGCAATGATGTTCCAAAAAATTCAAAATCTAATTCAAGAGCCACATACCCTCTAGTGGCCGGTAAGGATTTTTTTGTTAAAACATAGTGAACGGTTTGCTTTCCACAATACTTCCATGAGTTTAGCTTCCCTGTTTCTGAAAACGAGGTTTTGAAGAGAGAAAAAAGAATATGAAATGACACATGGCGAGCACAACCAACATATTTCATACGCGAGTTCGGAATTATAGAAGGTCAAGTGAAGAGAATGCTTCAACAACAATAGCAAAAAATCAAATTTTCGCACTGGAAAAAGGGTAGGATTCAACCTTTCTATATTTAAAAAGAGTGCGTTACCCCTACATGACTGAGGATTCTTTGCTAATCCTTGCAGTGATGCTATGTATGTAAATGTAAGGCTCAATGGCCTTGTTTTAAATGAAAATCGGTCTGCTGGTTTTTATATTATTAAACTCATTTTTTTTGCATTTGTTTGTCGAGAGATGTCGACATGAAGAAAAAAAAAGTGAAACAATAGAACAACAGACTCGTGAATGCTAGACTCAAAGAATGCTCGACAAAAGAAACTGGTGCTGCTATACATTGTTTCATTCAAAAATTATAATTTTCAAACATCCTCTGAAAATCACAAAAAAAATTTGAGTTTAAGTGAATGTCTGAAAGATTTCATAATGGTCGAGGTTGTATTTGTGAAAAAAGATACCGTAAAAGCCGAAATATTTTTTTTCTTTTTTTGCTCTTCGGTCTACCATTTTTCTGCAAAGCACCGGATTTTCGGAAGTGATTTGAAAAAAACTATTTCAGTAGTCGAAAGAAGCATATAAGATACTAATAAGAATTCGAGATGAGATCGAGACTTTCCGCTGAAAATATCGAGAAAGTTAGATCGGAAAACGTGGGAGAATCACTGAGTAAGGGCTTGTGAAGAATAAATCTCAAGTTAATCTTCTTCAAAGTTTAGGCAGAGTTAATTATCATGGCAGTATTGCTTCTTATCAAATCGACATAAAAAATTAGGTTCTTACAGTTGTAGTTGCTCGTAAATATTACACAACTCACACGGTAAAAGAAACTTGAAAAAGAATGAAAGGAAGAGCATCCCACCTAGATTTGTACATGCAAATATGAACATTTCGAGCGTCTTACATACTTATACGTACATACAATTCATATATAAAAGAGATTCACAGATCTAAGTAAGAATGAACGTTTCCCCAAGTAATGCACACATATGGAGGAAGCAGCGTCATCTCGCGGATAGCGTCTTCATCGGCGTACTGAAAGCTAGACAGTACTGCATATAGGAAGACCGCTCATCCAAGTATCGATTGCAGTTGTACACGACAACCACCCACCTGTGAAGTAGATCATCGATTGAACCATCGTTCGCAAAAAGCTAGCCCACCAAGCAGGATCAAACTCAACCGTATTTTCTCCGGCTATTTGGTAAGGTTTTCAAAGTTAATTGAAGTATCTTTAAAATAACCTTTTTTTTTAAATGACATGTTTTTACTGAATCCTTAGAGGATTATTCCAATGTATGTACTACATATATACAGCGTAAAATTCAGCTATGAAAAACTTTTTTTTTGAATATGCGTAATAACATTAATGTTTCCCACTAATTCTCTCTCTATCCCTATCTCTCTGTCTTTCTATCTCTCTCTCTCTCTCTCTCTATCTCTCTCTCTCTCTCTCTCTCTCTCTCTCTCTCTCTCTCTCTCTCTCTCTCTCTCTCTCTCTAATGTTTTCGTGCCAGTTGCGTTTTTCAAAAACTAATTTATTTCTTCAGAAAACTGAGCTGCTTGACTACATACATCAAAGCATATGTATATCTGAATTTCATGAATTACCTTTACCGTTGGTATACACTCTGGCACTTGATGACGAGCCCCACCAGAAGGACAAAAAGTCTGTCTGAGCCGGGGGCGAAACATAACTTTTTGACTTAGCGTGACAACAGTGATTAAACGCAATTGAACTCCTCCTTCTCAATATTTCAAACAAAAAGGACTTTTTAGACACACTTTTTTGGTAAATTCTGAGCACTATATTGTTCTTTTTATGGGCTTCCGGTTGAATCCGAAAAAGAGAATACTTCCTATCTTTATTCCCCTCCATCCATTTAAAATATGAAAAACCAACCAAATTTCAAGAACCAGGGACAAAGCATAGATGACGATGATAGCATAAATGTGCACGAGGGTGCCAGCATCCAGGGCGACCGTTGAGCGGTTTGGATGCTCTTGAAATGAGGCAGCGTTGAGGAGCCGATAGAAGACGGAGGAGTCTGTTGAGATAGCTATAGCTCCGCTCACAAGAAGAAGAGCGAAACATAGAATCGACACACACTGAAAGTTCGAAAGAGGAAATTGAAAAAGGACACAAATCGACTAACACTTTTACCAGAAAAGTTTTTCTAAATAATTGTATACATTAATGAACACGTGATTACTCAATCGGTAAAACCCGATATTATCAGCCTGGTCATTTTAATGCAGTAGATTCGGTTCTCATACTGAATAACACAAAAAGCCAATTTTTTTTATATAAATTTATTACATTTTGTTTCATTTTCATTTTTCATTTTCTTTATTCCATTTTCAAAACATATAGGAGAAAACAATAGCTCAAAACATAAACAAATGGACATTGTTTTCAGTGGTGGTGTTTGAGAGGGGTGGCGATTCAAATTTATGGATCAAAGACTACGTGGATAGCGGGCAGAATTTTTCAGTAAGTTTCTTAATCGGGACGTATGCATCGAATGAGGAAATGATGAAAGATACAAAGTAATTCATGGCAGACTCGACATCCAACGAACAAAACATTTGATTCCAATCTTGAATAGCTATTTAGTACTCAATAGCAGGCCAGTTGGCTCTCGAAAAAAGCTTAATAGGTGAAGACAATGGTAGGATATTTGAGGAGAAGGATAGGGGATACACCTTCACATACCTACTAAAAGAAACACATTGATGATCACTACCGTTGAAACAACCAATAAGATTGCGATCCGACACAATGGGAACATTAGAAAACACTAAATCGAGGATATTATCATCACGAGTAGGAGTGTTGAGTAAAGTAGTTATCAGTCATGTACTCGAGGAACAATTACATAATGTTGACCGCTTCTATGTATAGGAGGTAAGGTTGGGCCAAGCAATGAAGGGGAAATTTAAGTCACCGATTATTATGATTGGTGTTCTCGACGTAACATGCTGAGATTCAAAATACTCTTGTAGTTTATATAAGGAAGAAGAGGTACAAGAGGGGGAATGGTAGACAAATATGTATAAATTTCAGTTTCTCAGGTCTAGGAGAATCCGTTCTATTTGCAAACCCTCACGTGTCTCTTCTCGGATGTATGAGTGAGTATGCAAAGACAGACACCGTGGACGCCGACTGCGAATATTCTTCTCGGATGTATGAGTGGGTATGCAAAGACAGACACAGTGCGAATACTTCTCAGCAAATCGTTTCTCATTGTTGAAGATTGTAGGAAGATTTTGAGTATTCGTCTTTCTTCACAGGGTCACCAAACCGTTTGAACCTGGCAGTTTCGAGTTCAGGGCCGTTGAGGTTGGATGTAAGGTCTTTACACTTGATCTGCTGCATCGGTTTTCTTCATCGCTGGTCGACTCTGGAATACCAACGCACACAAGGTTTAAGGCTTTCTCCTCGATCATTTTCTTATCAACGGTTAGAGCTTGCACGGCGGCTTGGTAGGCAAGTATCTGACTTGGGATGGAAAGGAGAGAGGGGATTGCACTGTTTTGAAACTGAGAGGAAGATTTTGTAGAAAGATGATGAGGCGGGAGACGAGCAACGAGTTCCTCCACAATTTTTTTCAAGACGGGAGACCTTGTCCACCAATTCCTCCATTTTCTTCTTGTTTACGGGGCAACGTAAGCATTGAGGAGGGCACAGGGGTGTGCATTGAGGAGGGCACAGGGGTGTGCATTGAGGAGGGCACAGGGGTGTGCATTGAGGAGGGCACAGGGGTGTGCATTGAGGAGGGCACAGGGGTGTGCGTTTGCCACACATTTTCACATTTGTAATATACAATATACTACATAAATGTGGGTTGAATCAAATCAAACAAGTTGAGAAAATGAGTAAAACAATTTTCGATAACAGAATAAAATCAGGTTCAATGATATTATATGTATAATAATAATCTTCATCGCGAATGTTCCCGCCTTGCGGCAGGGTATGCGCTCCCCTGAGATGCAGGACAGGCCTATAATATTATATGTATGATAATTTAAAATCATTAAAACTTCATGAACATTGTGATGAGATAAAATAAAGATAACATCATAGAATAAAACTAAAGATTTGTATTTAAATTAGTGAATAGGCGAGCAGGTCTTATTGCGAAAGAATTAAAATGACAAATGGTTTTTAGACCCCGAAAATTTAGTTTGAAATTGGATACACTTTCCAGCGATAGTAGACCTAGTGTTTTGTTCCTAATTTGACTGCTTGGCATGTTTATGTAATCAGTTCCGAAACAGCGATAGAAAACTGGGCGCGTGAAAATTTCTGAACTTTTTTTAACGTCCTTATATCTTTAGTAAAGTGGGGGAATAAACAGAAGTACAGTGTTGATGAAAAGATTTAACATAGATGTTATAAGCATTGATTAGCACTTTAATGTTTCTACTAATAAGAACTTCATGAATAAGGTAGCATTTACGTTTAGCTTCAGATGTGATGGCTGAGCAATGAGAAGAGAATGTTGGCCTATTATCTACAATGAAACCTAGATCTCGGATCTTTTTACAGTAATCCAGATCGGAGCCAAGCAATGAGTAAGGTAAAAAGGGGCTCGATGTGTGCCTATTCTTAAAGCTTTACATCTTGGGAGAGATAAAGGTAATTGCCATGTTTTAGACCAATCGAAAACAAAATCAGTGGCGTTCTGCAAAGAAATTTTTCATTTAAAAAAGATTCATTTAAAGAAAAGTGCTTATAAATCTTCATATGCTCTACGAAGGCTTTTATTTTAAAAATAGGAAGATAGAATTTTAAAGACAATATCTGAAGTGAAAATAATAAAAAGTAATGAACCAAAAACACTGCTTTGAGGGACTCTACTTGACTTCTCTACTTGACTTAACAAAGCAATTGGAAAGTGCGTCTCTAACCCTAACTTGATAGGTTCTGTTAAATAGATATTATTCTATCCGAGAAATGATCCTATTTGGAAAGCGATCTTCTTTGAGTTCATAAATAAGCTTAACATGAGAAACTTTATCAAAGGCTATTTTAAAATCAGAAAAAAAGATAATATCCGTGATTCTTATTTTGTCGCATTCGTCTATGTAAGAATAAGAGCATATGTATATGAAAATAGATGATGAAAATTTTTATAGATGAAAATTTCGTATCAACTTTTGTATAAAATAAAGAAATAGATGAAAATTTAGATGAAAATTATCAATTAAAGTATCAAATAGATGAAAATTTTGAATCAATCCCATGGCGTGACACTTCATGAAGTGAGAAAACAGGTGCGCCGAAAGACGCTTATACAAAAAAGACAAGATGCGGTGATATTATATACATTTCTCTAGATATTTTTTACGTTTCTCTATACATCTCTTTCATACATTTTTCTATACATCTCTTTCATACATTTCTCTATAGATCTCTTTCATACATTTCTCTATACATCTCTTTCATAGATTTCTCTATACATCTCTTTCATACATTTCTCTATACATCTCTTTCATACATTTCTCGATACATCTCTTTCATTCATTTCTCTGTACATCTCTTTTATACATTTCTCTATACATCTCTTTCATACATTTCTCCATACATCTTTTTCATACATTTCTCTATACATCTCTTTCATAAATTTCTCTATACATCTCTTTCATGCATTTCTCTACCCTTACTATTCATTCCTAAACTCATCAGCGTGGTTTATGTCGGTCTCTAGCAAAATTTCGACACCTTGATACCGAACCGCTAAAACCATATCTAACATTTCATTACGGGTTTTTCATCGTACTAAACCAGGAAACCTAATCTTAACGTAATTTCGAGGAAATGTATAAAATATGGGGCTCCGTTTTTGTTCCATTGTTGTGAATGAAAGCTAAACAACAATGCAGGAAGTTTTCCAAGTTGGGAACGATTAATAAGTTTAGAAATTTCAAAATTGAAATAGGAAAAAAATTTCGAAGACCTTATCTGATAAAAGTTTTGAACGAGAAAAAAATTCGAAAAAAGCGGGGCCTTTTTTTTTTCAAAAAAAAGCGAAAAAAGGCCCTTTTTTCTTCTTCAAGAAGCCGACAATGGATAATTTAATTTTTTTTTAAATTTCAGATGTTCAAGTCTTCTAAGGTCAATTCAACTATATATGTATGTATGTAATATTTATTATCTAAATCGGGAATGAATGCTTTAATTGAGAATAAATCAGATCAAAAGATATCTAGAAAGCTCAGCAGGGTAAAACAACTGCTGAAAAAGACCTGTTTTGTTTAAATTTCTGGTATAAAAAGGAAAAAATGGTAATGATGAAACGTATGGTTTGATGCAACCAGAATGCGATATGAAAATTTCCCGTCTTCAAGCTTTGTCAAAGATCTTTCTCAAGTCTGCCTACACCGAAAAAAGTGCTCGTGTTCGGCAGAAAATTGACCGTAAGTGATTATTTTGAGAGAAGTCAACACCTCCTCAATAACAAATTCCAATTGAGACGAGAACTCTTTTTTCGAAAATGCAATATTGGAAACATGATTTTAGTCTTTGGGCTGCCTGCCTGTGAGCGAAGATGAGCAAGTTTTACGGGCTAACGGGTCGTCATAATCAGGTAGACTGTCTGACGGAAGCATTTGTTATGAATATACATTTCTTAAATTTTTCGTGACTGAGAGCGGTCGAATCACTGCTCGCTTTTCATTTCTATCGCTACACTCCTTTCATGACGCACTCCTTTCGTTACACTCCTTTCATGACGCAGTTACACTCCTTTCATGACGCAATTGCTTCATGAGCATGCATGAATAGAAAGAAAGGTCATTGTGCCTTAGAGATAGCAAGAAATCGCATGGGGCATTGTGTGCTCGGCTGGTGTATTGGTAACGCTCTACAAGCCCCGATTAGGCAGCGGAGGTTCGGTCCCGGCCGAGTGCCAATTTTGCCCGTGCGATGGATTTCTTTCATTTTACATTCTACGTTTTCATGCTAGACTTCAAGAACCTGAGAAGCAAATGGGTTCGTTCGAACCAATGGTGCTTCATGTTTCATGACATTAAGAATGAATCGCTTGAACTTGAACACATGGGATAGAATGGGAAAGTCTTAAATGCTTACTGTCCTTACTTTACTCAATGGTTGTGCTCGATAGATTCTTTTTTTTTATCGTTCTGACCTACTCAAAAAGGACCATCTTTATTGTCATAGATTACATTTGCCTGCGTACCTTCTCCAACAACACGCAGCTTCTTGTCAACGATTACCTAATTGAGAGTTGCTCACGAAAGCTTGTTTACTATATCGCCAATACCCAAGCTTTATCACAAAGCGAAAACAAATATCAACATCTTCGTGGGAGCGGGCATGTTGCCACTACATTACCGAGGGCTGTGATAAGACGGTCCTGCGGTCAATTTTCGTTTTGAGGAAAGGGTAAGACCACCGGGGCGGAAAACAAATCAGACGCTTCTGTTTTAAATGGAAAATTTCAATTATTTTTACCTGAACTAAATGAAATGTACTGAACATGAATGTGAAAATGTTTGAATTATTTTAATCGCTAAAAACTAACTTTAAAAACAAATGTGAAAAAAAGAAATTGAAAAAATAAGACTATTAAGAAACACGGGAATAGAAATGCATGCAAAATTTAAAAAAAATCTTCAACCAATCAAGTCAGTTCAAAAACAAAACTTTCCCCGAAAGTTTACGGGGGAAAATGTCGCAAATGGATTTCGTGCGAAAACTCCAAAGGGAACAGCCAGAAAACTCAACGAAAATAAAATTTTACCTTTAAATTTACCGATTGAGTCGATCAAAGCCTTCTCAACTTCAGTACTTTTTCTATGGGTTTTCCTGATCTAAAGCCGGTTTAGGACTCTCATGGTTCCAATCTTTTTCAGAAGATTTCACTCTACCACTGTTTTTTTAATGCTCGAAGAGATAATTCTTTTCCCGAAAAGACAACAAGAGGTAGAACTAGATAATTGAGGATGGGTGAGCGTTTTTTGGATAGAAACTGTTCCGAGTGGTAGAAACCATGTAGTGAAAAGTTCAAACCTGTACAACAATATGAGGCACGAGAAGAATGGCAGTGTTACGTGTCAATCCGATGAAGAGAAGGAAAACTGCGACTGAACCAAGACTCAGCCCCACCATCTCCGCTATGAACGTCCAGTACACATAATTGTCCTGCAAAGAGCTCTTTGAGAAAATCCCAAAACATAACCCAAATTCTTTTTGTTAACCAAAACTATAATAGTTTTCTGGAAAGAAGTTTCTCATTGATGTTCCCCGTCTGGAGCAACGGAAATGTTTTGATTATTGTGCAATGAATTCCGATTTCCACCTCGACTTCGAGCAGATTAAAAAAAAATCGAAAAAGTAAAAAAATTTGCTCAGCTCTTATATGTACTGTTTTACGCTGAACACCGTGACAGTGACTGAGAAATTCACCAATGATTCCACCAGGTCAGTTTTGTAACTCAAATTAGGTAGCGCGTACTCTGCCTTTCTCAGGCTAAAAGGCGTGCAAATTAATTGTTGTACGGAAACTTGGCCACAGTTTGAAGCGTCAATCATAAAAAGCTCATCATAGAATGGAAATTCAGATAGATGAAGGTTGAATAAGTTGACTTGTATTGAACAAAATTATGTATATATAAAATTTCAGTGTCCTAAACATACTTTCAAAACTTTTGATGCTTCCTTGTTCACCATGTCTGAAGCAGTCGGCTTTCTATCACTGTTGCATTGACTGCGATGGACCGAAAAGATAAGACCCGGCAAATTAAGCGAATTAATACTTTGAAGTTGTATAGTTCTAGCCCTATATACACCTCTCTTTCAATACCAAAATTTGAAATGGATTTAAAAAATAAACTATCAAACATTAAAAAACTAATGAATTCAGCTAAACCAGAAAAAATAAACTAGAAAAAATTGCAATATTTACCATTCGTCAATGCCTTTCAACTGTGTAACTGATATGTAATTCATATACTTAAAAGCCGGAGAGGATGAATTTATGAGTTTCAGAAATAGAGATAAAGCATTCGAAATGCATTGAATTAAATTCTTCGAATTATGAAAGTCAAAACAGTACTATGAGCAATCTTTCTTTGAAAATTTTTCATAATGAACCAATTTCAAGACAATCTTGGTGTTGAGGAAAAAAAACAAAAAGTTCATACCTAGTTTCATAGGAAAGTAGCCCATTCTATCCCCTTTTTAGAGAATCGGAAAAAAAATAGAATCGGAACCTTTTGAATAAATTGTAAAGTTGGAGTACGTTTATAAATGTTTCTTGCTGTTGCTCAATTTTCTAGTAAAAATATAGTAAACACATGTGAAGTACCTTTAAATTACCTAAACCTCGAACAATTGAGAGAGACAAGCGCAATTTCGCCTAGAATGTACATAGACTTCGATTTCATGCTGCTAAGTTTTAAAAAAAAAAACATTTGAACTCAATTTTTTATATAAAAAATAGGTTTTTCTTATCATGTTGATTGCCTAGCTTCCCATCGGATTTTTCGAAATGACAAATCAGAAAAACTGAATTCCAATAGTGTGTTTCTACTACAAAATTTTTGTGAGAAAAAACTTTGTGAGACGCAATCAGCGAAATCTCGACTTAACAGACGGCTCATATATAATTCCCAACAATCTCATTGAGTTGTATCTTCAAGGTGGAATTTCAAGGTTCTTCGAATAATATTATGCAGTATAACCGTTGAAAATTCAAGCAATGTTTTGCTTCCTCAGATTGTTCAGTATACATATGTAACGTGTACCTTTTAGGAGTGCATTCGAGCCACTAATGAATTTTTTGTTTAAAAAATGAAAGACACTGGTAGTTTATAATCCCATTACTTCAAGTTTCGGTAGTGTACAATCCCATTCACTCCAAAGATCACAAAATGGAACACTAGAATTCATTGTTGCAAGAAGGGTCTAAATGGAATGGGTCTAAATGGAATGTTAAGAAGGGTCTAAATGGAATGGAAACAGAAAGAAAGAGGAAAAAACATCACATGAGCTAAGAAACCGAATACTTTTTAAAACCATCTGGAAAGCGGGAAATGAAAAAACTCAGTGAAATCGCAATCACTTGTTGAAAAAGGTTACGCATGTTCACAGTGATTCAACTATTCGATTGTGGAGGATTCGGATCACTAATTGTTTCCAGCTTCTCTGCCTTCGTTGGATCAACAGATTTCATCCCCATCTCTAGCAGCTTGAAGATATATCGCGTGAGTGCTTTAACCGCTTCTAGCACCGCTTTTCTAAACCACTCCACCTTGAATCATTCACACGTTTCTAAGCCTCTGACGACAGACAACTCCAAAATCTTTTAAAATTATGAAAATAAACGATAATGAAGCGTCAAATTTGTTTTCGTATGTGACAAAGAGTCTTCACATACGACCTACAATCAGAAAAAAATGCCCCTCGCTAATGCCTCAAACATGTTTTCGATCAAGATTTTAAATCAGAACATATTCTGCCAGCGAAAATTGTAGTGCAGTCCTGCATAACTAACGGAAAAACGGGTGGATAATTGATTTAGAAAGTTTTTTTCTTCAGCTCTCGTGTTAACAAATGGTAGGATCTGATGAACTAGCTTAGCACTGAGAATTTCTCGATTGTTTTCCTTCATTTTATTAGTGAAACCTCGAATAAAAAAGATCTCGACTAGAAAAAAACCATGAATGATAACTTCGTCCATCTATTACATCCTTGTTTTTGAGTCTCTCGTATAGCATGACATTGGTATATCAACGTGTTACCAAAGGCTCCTCGGTGATGTAACTGGCAACGTCCTGTCAAAGTCAAAGATAGAGAGATGGGTGGGTTCTAAACCACTTTGCGGACTACTTTTTGTCTATTGATGAGTTTCTAAAACTTCAGCAAGTTTTTGTAGTTCAAAAGTTTATCAATGAGCATATTCTACATTAGTATCGCGATGAGCTCGAAACGCATGGCTAAGGGAAGCGCGACTCTGACTATTTTGCTATTAGCACAAGTTACACACTCTTATTCTCTTTAAACCTATCTGAAACAAATTTTTAAACGTTTCTCATTCAACCCTCCCCTTCCCTTTCTTCTTTTGACAGCAATAGCAGTTATCAGCCAATTTTTTTCTTCTACCAGATCAGTGCTGTATCTTGTGTCTCGAGAGTGCTTACTCTGTTTTCAGGCAATTTTAGGCGTGAAGAAGACCTCAAGACGAATTCAACCCCTGTATAAGTATTCATAAGCTGGAGGTCGTTGAGTTTTATTAAAAATCATACCACAGTTAGGAGTTGCAGCTTTTTTATATTATTTTTTCTGATGTGTACATATTATGTATTTATTATAGACGCGTTCTCTAACAATACTGAGCAAAAGTTTAAGTTTTTCAGTGTGCTTAGGAATTCGTTTCAAAAATCAATTGACTTTTATGTCAACCGTTTTCGAGAAAAGAAATTAAAGGAATGAAATTTTTTAAAGTGAAACTCACGTGCACACCGGCTCGTTTCTGGTATCGGAAGTCGTGCTGGAAGTAGATAGAGAGCGAGTGGATGAAGAAGAAGAGAAGCATTGCTATGTGTACACCTGAACTTTGGCTTCTTCAATGAAGTAATTGCAAATAATTTTGATAAGTTTTTGAGCTTGACAAAATCAACCATTTTTTTTCTGTTATCAAAACTCGACTGACAAGTTCGATCACGTTAGCTTGAATTGTTGTGCTCAAAGTACTGTAGCCTAACCGATTCAACTGGTTTGACTGACAGCTTCCTATTTACGGTTGAAGACAAAGTGGCACTTTGTTTTCTGAGAGAAAAATGGCGGTTCACAGTCAGATGATTTTTTTTTGTTTGTTAAGCCTGTCAAGGTCGGGTTTATTTTCGTTTAATTGGTAAGATAAAAGCGGGCTAATAGCAGGAATTGGACAACTCGGAACCGCATCGGATTAACCATATCTATCAATATCAATCCATATCTTTCTGACATTTTTCTACCAACACATCGAGATGCTTGTTTTTTTTTGAGAATTAATGTTTCTGGCGTTGATTTGAAGCTTTTGAATTGAGTAGAATTGGATCCAAAGTGTGAGAGAGCAAAAAAAAAATACCGCCTATTAGGAAGGTGCCCGTCTTCACGTGGAAACAGTTGCAAAAGCAACGATACTCTCCTGAGCTCTCATCAAATTGAATAGGCGGCGGGATTCGATCCTCAGTCTGACCATTCTGATCTCGATGTCGGATG
>OZ057409.1:12853646-12878167 GCA_964056735.1 Allodiplogaster pararmata | reverse complement strand
AACTCCCGACAAACACGTTCCGCGATGCCAGGATGATTGACCATCCACTCAACAGGCCGATCGCATGAATACCCTTGTTGTAAACCATGGCTTCAAGTTCTTCAAGTTATATTACCAAAGCTAGGCGTCTTACGATTGGGTTCCATGCATGTATGGAACCCAAACCACCTAGAACTATTCGTAAACATGCCAAGGACTTAGAAATTATGCTAGTAGACAGTGATCAGAAAGCCGCACTTAAAGAATACATACTGAGACTGTTAGAAATTTCATTAGATCTTGCTCCCCTAACCCAGTTCTAGGTAAGAAACCTCCCAGAATCCATAAATCAACGAATCAACTTCCCAGGGAACAACAAATAACATTATCGCAACTACGTAGTGGCTATGCAAGTTCCCTTAACAGCTAGCTACACAGAATAGGAGCTGCCCAATCACCTCTTTGCCCAAAATGTTTAGAAGAGCCACATACAACTAGTCATTTATTCTCGTGTCGCTGTGACCACACACTTTTAAGAAGTATAGATTTATGGAATAGCCCGACGTCTGTTGTTAAGTTCTTATACCAGTGATTCCTTTCTCTCTCAAAAAGAAAAAAAAAGGGGGAAAAAAAAGAAAAAAAATAAATAAAAAATAAAAAAATAAAAAATAAATAAACCCCGAGAGAGAAAGAGAAATAATGTAATTAGATAAATGATGTAAGTAAGGTTATTGTTTTCTGAGCCATGTCAAAGAAGACCTCGTCTACCCAGCCGGAGACCTACGGCGGGCAATCTACATCTACATATTCCAGCTCAGCAATGCGGGTTCGTGAACGGAAGAGGCACAACAGATGCAATATTTGCACTCCGTTTACTCGTCGAGAAGCACGCAGAGAAAAGATCACCTCTCCATCTGACCTACCTCGATTTGGAAAAGGCGTTCGACAGAGTCCCTCATGATCTTATTTCATATGCATTGCGCGATCATCAGGTTCCTGAAGAGTACATTCGATGGACAATGGCGATGTACGATGATTCAAAGAGTACTGTCAGAATTCCGGTCGGCATCACAGAGCCATTCCCAATAAACGTAGGAGTGCACCAAGGGAGTGCTTTGTCTCCCCTTCTCTTCATTTTGGTTATGGATACCGTCACGCGTCCTCTACTGACTCCGGCTCCGCCAACCATCGCATACGCCGACGACATTCTCCTTGCTGCTCCTACACGTGCCGAAATCGAGAAACGCACCCAAGAATGGAATGACGCTCTTAGTAGACATGGCTTACGCCTCAACATCAAGAAGACCGAGTACCAGGAAATCAGAGTGCAAACGATGGGAACTGTTCACATCAGCGGTGAACCGCTCCCGAAGACCTCCGAATTCAAGTACCTTGGTTCTGTCATCTCCTCAGACACGTCAACAAATGCAGCGGCACGCCAAAGAGTAAATGCAGCTTGGATGAAATGGAGAGAAGCTACAGGTGTCCTCTGTGATAGGAATATCACAGCTGGCATACGCGGAAAGATGTATAAAACAGCGATTCATCCCGTGCTTCTCTATTCGACGGAGACCTGTCCTACAACGCGTGTAACCGAGAACATTATCCACACGAATGAGATGAAAATGTTACGCTGGACACTAGGACTGACTCGCCTAGATTGTGTGCGTAACACGATTGTGAGAAGGAGACTCGGCGTGGCTCCAATACAAGACAAGATGCGAGAAGGGAGAGATAGATGGTATGGACACTTGATGCGAATAGACGCGACCAACATCGCAAGACACGCCCTTGACATGGATGTACCAGGCAAATGCCCGCGAGGCAAACCGAAGACAAGATAAATGGATACGCTCAACCAATAACTGCGCCTTGCAAGACTCCACTCGGAAGATGCAACGCACAGATGTTTCTGGAGAGCTAGAAGCCGTACAGCGGACCCTACTCCGACCTCGGCCGGCGCGGGACAACGCTAAGAAGAAGAAAGTATTATAATCTCGTGATTATTCCCGCTTCACGACAGGCTACGCGTTTTCTTGAAAGGCGGTACAGAACTATTTTTAGTCTTCTTCTTCTTCTTCCTAGCGTTATTCCCGCTGAAGAGCGGGGTCCGCTGTGTAGATAGCACTTCGCCACATCATACGATTCGAGGCGTCTTCGGCTATCAGCCTGATAGCCGCCATGTCTTGTTCTATGGTGTCTCTCAATCTAAGCTTCGGTCTACCTCTTGGTCTTCTACCCTGGATTTCTATGTTCCAAGCAGACTTGGGAACGGAGTCAGGATTGGATCTCAGCATGTGTCCGTACCACCTAAGCCTTGACTCTCTGAGTTTTTCGGGTAATGGGGCAACTTCTAAACAAGCTCTTATCGTTTCGTTGCGAATCATGTCTTTCCGGGTGACTCCGAGGCTCCATCTCAACATCTTCATTTCCATTACATGGAGCATCTGCTGGGTCTTTGCTGTTGAAGGAGTGCATTCGAGTCCATATAGAGCAACTGGTCGTACGACTGATTTATAGATCTTACTTTTCAGTCGATCAGACATGCGTCTGTCGCATAGGATACCAGTCGATTCCCTCCATTTGAGCCATGCTGCGTTGATTCTGGCACTGAAAGCGGCTGTTGGGTCCCCGTCTGTGGATATTTGAGAACCAAATACTTGAAGTGCTCGACTTTCCTTAGCTCAGTGTTGTGTACTTTTATGGAGCTTGGGTCTTGGATTGTACTCGATGTTCCAGCTTCAAGATACTCGGTCTTCAATGCATTGAGTCGTAGTCCGTACTCCGCAAAGCGATCATTCCATTTTACCACTTGACGTTCGAGATCTTCTCTTGTCTCCGAGCATAAGACGATGTCGTCGGCGTACAGGAGTGTCTCCGGTGGGTCTCGCTGGAGGTCTCTGGTTATTGTGTCCATGACTAAGATGAACAGCAAAGGCGAGAGTGTGGATCCTTGATGAACTCCGACAGAAATTCGGAATGGCTCAGAATTTCCTGCTGGTGACCTAACGACGCTCCTGGGGTTGGCATACATCATTTGTATCCACCTGATGTATTCTTCTGGCACCAAATGATCACGAAGGGAAAACCATATGAGATCATGGGGGATCCTGTCAAAGGCCTTTTCTAGGTCCAAGAAAGCACAGTGGACAGATTTCGCCTTCTCTCGGTGTTTTTCTAGATATAAGCGGATGGCAAAGATCGCATCTGTCGTCCCTTTTCCTTTCACGAAGCCACATTGATTCACACTTGTGTTGGTGATCTCACGTAAGCGTGCTTCGATGATCTTTTCCAGGAGTATAGTTGTGGGAGGCATAAGTCTGATGGGACGGTAGTTGGCGCAATCGGTAACATCTCCCTTGCCTTTGTAGATTGGAATGTAAAACTATTTTTAGTATTTTAGTAAAACTATTTTTAGTAAAACTTTTTTTTAGTAAAAGTTTTTAAAACTTTTCTTTTTTAGTAAAACTATTTAAACTATTTATTTTTAGTATTTTAGTAAACTAAAAACTATTTTTAGTAAAACTAGTAAATGCTCCCGAGTTCACTGCTAGTGCGTTAGCAGCAGTCGGGAGAGTTAGGTTCGAGTTAACACTACGAAGATTTTTTGACCTACTGGGTTTGGGTGAATCTGTCAGGGATAGGAGTCGAAGTTGGAAACTTTCGATTAATTGTGAGGTATACTATGTATTACAATGAAGTTATTACCTGTTATGCATATCACTGCTCGATGATAGGATGACCCAGTTAATAGTTTCTTGAGCAAGAATGGGTTAATAAATATGTAAATATATAGAGAGGTACAGAGCTCACATTTGGATAAAAGTTTTCTCATTTATGAACTGTTTAAACACTAAAAACAAGAATTTAAATACTAGACTGTGTGTTTTTTCTTAAGCTCTCCAATAATACGGAAAGAACATAGTCAAAGAGACTCTCTCTGAAAACAAAACTGACGTCAGCTAATCTCCATTGCAGAATATACGTCCCACTCTTGTTGCAGTAGTGAGATCCCTGAAAAGTTTTCCAGTTTATCCAAAGCTAACAAAAAGGTCGCTTCAAAAGGTATATAGACAACTGCTTAGTTACACGTTATGGAGGTTATGAAACCCGGTTAAGGCGGTGATGCCTTGGTCAAGGTGTCCATGGAAGTTTCATGGTAAAAACAATCGTTCCCGGTTAGAGAGAGACGGCTTAGTTCAATTCCACCTTGTGTTTTTATACAACCTCTGGTGATAGCGTCTTTCCGTAAAAAAAGTTTCAAGATGTTTTAAAATTAATCAAAATCTTGAAATCACTGATTGACTCCATTCAATACATACTATTATACAGGTAGTAAGCTTCCAGGTAAAATGCCAAACTGAGGCAAAGACCGGATTAAAAATCAATCAATAATCCACTATGTATCCTTAGTAACTGTGCTTGAGAAATCAGTGAAAACGCCTTTCGCCCTTGTTGTGTTAGCTACTGGTCTCGTCTAGAATGCGGTGTGAGTGTAGAAGGAAGAAATTATCACCAACTCAAAAGGATGACCACCGAAATCATCCGAATGAATCCTTCCTTGACAAGAACTCTGCGCAAACAACAAAATAACCTGCATCGAGTCGCCTTCGGTGAAGAGCGTTGGCTTTTCTTCGATATACAAATCAATCCCCAGACTGAGCGTTGGATCCAAGTGAATTTTGTGCACGGGTTGTTGGAACGAGATCGCATTTTGCACCATCTCCACTGGGTTTAGTGTCGGAGAGTGTGGAGGGATTTGTTCATGGATTATCTGCAAGAAAATACGCTTTTTTACAAAAACTCATGCATTATCTGCAAAAAGAATGCAAAAAAAGAAAAGAAAAACATTATCTGCAAAAAATTCTCTCTCTAAAAGGGCCAACAAGATTCATTTCAAGATTCGGAATCTTTTCGAGAAGGTTAAAATTTTGCATATATGCTGTTATTGACAGCAGGTAGTTAGATAAGACCTTGTTAACACAAAACATACATAATATAATAGGATGTTGGCTTTAGTTCCTAGTTCTCTTTCAAGAAGCCATATCTTCCATTGACTAAAAAAACTGGTTTTTTTTCAATAAAAAGGTTTTTAGTTGAGCTTTCCTCATTAAGAATTAGTAAAGCAACATCGATCCCAGAATTCGGAAACAGATGTAGAGAACAGAAGGTCGAACATGATCATTCAATCTGTCTTCAAAGCGCATGATTATTACATGTTTTTGATTGACTTTCGAACTCTCTCCCCACAAAGCTTAATGCTAGAGTTTGGAGAAAAAACAACAGAAAAACACTACAAACAATGTGTATCTAAAAGCTTCTGTCTTTTCTGTCTCTCTCTTTTTTCTTCCCTTCAATCTCTCTCTCTCTCTCTCTCTCGCTTTCTTTTCCTCTCTTTCTCACTATTTCTCTGTCTTTCTTTCTCTTACTCTCCTTTTTCTCTCTGTAAATTTGATCTTTTCCAACCTTTGGTGTGTTGTAGACTGTGAATTCGCAGTCAAATTTCAGAATATCGAAGTCCCAAGTCAGGACGCAGCCCGGTGAGGCCACGTTTACGATATGCTGTTGAAAAAACAATAAATGCTAAACAACACATGTTGAAGGGAGTGACGCATAGAGGAGATGAAGTATGATTAGACTACCATATGTATAAAAATTAGTCCTTGGAGCGTGTTCATCCCCAGTAATACCTCTTTTGCTCACCGGTTGTGCGAGCATGTTATCCATAACACCAACGTGGACACACTGCTAAAATGCTTTCGTACATATTCACGCGTTTTTTTCCTAACTTGCCTTTTTTGATTATGTTTGTTTGAAAAAGACCTTTTTATGAACGAGAAGTTGTGAGCTTTGGTAACTTATTGGTAAACCGCATCGCTCGGTAAGTGGACATTTACTAATTTTGTCCTATCATCGATTTAGAGGTGAATCCAGTTTCTGTGAGCATGGTCTGTTCCTCTTTATAACTGTCAATCCAAAACAAAGACTCGAGATCATACATCTGAACCAAATTACTATTCGGATATCAAAAAAATTCCGTTCAAACTATTTAGTTTCCACCCAACCTCGACTGGGCAGCCCTTGGTGACAGTGGCAGTTGTGTACATAGAAGAGAGGACATCATCGTCCTTGCTCTCGCTCTCCTCTACTGGCAGGTAGAGGCTCTTTGGTATTTGGCCACCGTTGCCACACTCCGTTAAGCAAGGCCCATCTTGAACAGTTCCTATCAGAGTAGGAAGAGAGAGAGGGAGACAGAGAAACAGAGGAAGACAAGAGAGATACAGAGAGACAGTATAGAGAAATAGATATAGAGAAGAGAGAGATTATAAGCGAAAAAAGATAGGCATGATAAGATGGTATGAGCTATGGCACGATGAAAACCTGGTTTAAGCTTCTCGATCCCACTTCTCTAAACAAGATTATCTTTATTAAAAAATTGCTATGGCTATTTTTTGCTTAAAAAGTTTACTACGAAGCTTAAAAAGTACTTCCAGGGTGCATGCTTTGACCACGCTAACATACGCCCAAAATTATACTAACACTAAAGAAAATTCTTAGCCCCTTTTGGTTTGGCTGAACCCCACCTCATCTTCTTGTAAACCGTGTTTATTCCTACCTTTAAGGGCAAGGTACGCGCTTCTCTGGTCGGTGACAATTCCAAACCCCTTTGGTTTGAGTTGATATGTTCAAGACAGGTCGAACCTCTGACTCATCACGCAGAATTCAATGCAAAATACCCTTGAGCCACATCTTAACATCAATCCCACCTCGCTACAAAGGAGAAGTCGAATAAAAGGCATATACTCACTGAGAAAGTCGGGTATGTATTGCTCCTCGATGTACTTGTTGATCTCGTTGAAGAGCGACTCACTGCTCGTCACCATGAACTTCTTTCGTGTGTTCTCGTCGATGAAGGGCGAAATGAGCGTCCAGAGGACGGGAAAGACTCGCGGAGCTCGCACGACCAGCACTTGGCCCATCGTCTCCGGATAGTGCGCCTGTCATTACAGCTCGTTCATCAATATATTCATTCAGTCATTTATGCATTAAATACTTCTGATGTATGATTGCATGTATGAATAAATACTGTGAAAAAATAAATCTATACGAAAATTTTGAAAAAAGAAGGGTATTTCAAGAGTTTTTTTTTCGTCGCGTCCCCATAGAATTACCAGGTATTAAGAACAAACCGTACAAATAAAGGATGTACTCGGAATGGCGCGAAACTTTTGTAATTTTTTTTTATCATTCGCTAGATACTATTGATTGTGCACTTAGTCTATGTCTATCAATAAAGTTCTATACCGTGGAAAATGAAACACCGACCTCAACAATCTCGATAATTCTAAGCAAAGCCTGAACTCCCGGCCTCCAGAGATGCCGCATGCTGAGGCCATCCAAGTCAAGCAGAAGCGTCCATGTACTTGAGAGAAAAAATGCAGTGAAAATTGAAAGTTGATGAAAAATATCAGTACTCGTCGTCATGTTTGACGTCTTGAGCAGTCGCTTCTCCCCGACTTCCTTTCTTCTTTATAATCTTCCACATGTCCGTGCCCGGTTTGAGCAGAATTAGTACACTTCAAAGTTGAGTTTCTTGGTTTATAAAAAAAGAGCGCAATGAGTCAAGAATTAAAAATGCTAGAATTTGGCAATCCCTGTCTATCCATCAACACACTGACTCAGCTTCACTGACTCACATTCATCACTTTTTAAAGATTTTTTTTGCAATTGTTCAAAGTGAACCACTGTTATGATCTTTTGCGCGGAGATTAGAAGCCGTCGCTTTCTCCGGTCTCTCTCTCTCTCTTTTCTTTCTAGCCTTGTCTCACAGTTTTTAATGTTTATATACTGCTAAGAGGCTTATTTTCGCTCAACAATTGCTTCTGCCTCCTCCTTAATCTCCACAAATCGATAATAGCTGGAATGAAGCAAGGAACTTTGGTTTTCAACAACAAAAAATATTTGTTGTTAAAATAATTACATAAATAACAGCGGACAACAGTCCTCGGGTAGCTAAATGCTATAAAAAAGGTAGAGCGAATCTTCAGCTCCAAAAAAAATTACACCGTAAAGCAAACCTGATAGGGACTCCCTTCTGTTTGGTCGCTTCCTCGGCCTTGTTGAGGCCTTCCTCGCAAGTGGAGAGCGTTAGCTTGACGACGTTCTGCATTCCCAGTGAGCGCAGCAGCCCCTTCATGTCCAGTTTTCCCAATCGCAGAATGTAAAGAGGCCGCCCTTCCTGTGAACGATTTTTCCCTCTTTTAAAGTTTGACACCAATGATTAATAGGACAGCAAATGATTTTTCCATCGACAGGTGAGGTCTTGGTAAAATAAAGAAAATCGATGCAAGCGAATTGCACATTTTTAGGTGTAAAACTTTCTTTTTACTGATAAACTACATTGATGGAAAAAAACTTACTGAAAAACTACATTGATGATTATACTGGAGGTTGAAATAACGGTAGTGTGTTCTTAATATTTTAGAATGAGTCTTCAATTTGAACCCCCTTCCCCATCAAAATGATCCGTCCAAGCCAACGAGATTGAGTGATGGTGATCGTGTTTGGAAGGATCTCACTCTGAATATGCAACGCACGCTAGCACCTATCAAAAAAAGAGGCCTCTAGTCCAACGCGTCAAGGTCGGTATTGCATCCCAGGGTTGTGCGTATTTCACTGTGATGCGAGGAAAAACGGTAAGAGTGTCATACTAAAAGCAGAATAAATGGTTCTTTCAACTAAAAAAAGATACTTAGCTGAAGTTTTTGGGTTAATCGACAATGAACTCGATCATTCACAACCAAATAGACCATAAACTTGACCGAACTTCAAGTGCTTAATTTTTCAAGAGGTGTACTGTTCACTGATATTCTCCCTTCCAAAAAGCCTTCAAGCAAACAGAAGCAACCTTAATTTTTGAAGAGGTGTACTGTTCACTGATATTCTCCCTTCCAAAAAGCCTTCAAGCAAACAGAAGCAACTTAATTTTACAAGAGGTGTACTGTTCACTGATATTCTCCCTTCCAAAAAGCCTTCAAGCAAACAGAAGCAACTTAATTTTTCAAGAGGTGTACTGTTCACTGATATTCTCCCTTCCAAAAAGCCTTCAAGCAAACAGAAGCAACTTAATTTTTCAAGAGGTGTACTGTTCACTGATATTCTCCCTTCCAAAAAGCCTTCAAGCAAACAGAAGCAACTTAATTTTTCAAGAGGTGTACTGTTCACTGATAATCTCCCTTCCAAAAAGCCTTCAAGCAAACAGAAGCAACTTAATTTTTCAAGAAGTGTACTGTTCACTGATATTCTCCCTTCCAAAAAGCCTTCAAGCAAACAGAAGCAACTTAATTTTTCAAGAGGTGTACTGTTCACTGATATTCTCCCTTCCAAAAAGCCTTCAAGCAAACAGAAGCAACTTAATTTTTCAAGAGGTGTACTGTTCACTGATATTCTCCCTTCCAAAAAGCCTTCAAGCAAACAGAAGCAACTTAATTTTTCAAGAGGTGTACTGTTCACTGATATTCTCCCTTCCAAAAAGCCTTCAAGCAAAAAGAAGCAACTTAATTTTTCAAGAGGTGTACTGTTCACTGATATTCTCCCTTCCAAAAAGCCTTCAAGCAAACAGAAGCAACTTAATTTTTCAAGAGGTGTACTGTTCACTGATATTCTCCCTTCAAAAAAGCCTTCAAGCAAAAAGAAGCAACTTAATTTTTCAAGAGGTGTACTGTTCACTGATATTCTCCCTTCCAAAAAGCCTTCAAGCAAACAGAAGCAACTTAATTTTTCAAGAGGTGTACTTTTCACTGATATTCTCCCTTCCAAAAAGCCTTCAAGCAAACAGAAGCAACTTAATTTTTCAAGAGGTGTACTGTTCACTGATATTCTCCCTTCCAAAAAAGCCTTCAAGCAAAAAGAAGCAACAACCACAACAAAAACGACTGCAATAACGGAGTTGTTGGCGATTCTTTCGTTTGAATGTTTTCATTTGTTCTTTATAATCCAACCTTGTCATTGTGATGCCAACAGCCAGGGAAGAACTGCTTCACTACTGACGGTGGCGTCCATTCGTGTAGGATTTTGTCAACGTTGTGTTGCTTACGCCAGAGGAGGCTGTAAGTATTACTTGATCTATAACTCAAAGAATGACATGTCTTTGGTGACCGATTTTCGCGGGATCCACATGTTAATGAAGAGCTAATGAAGCGATTGCGTTGTTTCTGTGCCACAGATATCATTTCTCGTTCAAAGGTTTAAAGAGCTACTGAAACGAGTTGATTGTATTTGTTTTCTAGATTTACCGTCTTCCTGAGGAGTCTAGAAGTTAGCACTTCTATTGTACTGTTTTCTTTTTGAATATGTATGTATATAGTTTCTCTCCATGCTTTTTATAACTGACTTGAACTTTTCTTTGGGCTTCAGCTGTCTTATGATTACTATTCAAGAAAACTTACAACTCTGAGCGGCCAATATAAAAGATTTATGAGTTTCAACTGGGTGGTTTCAAAGCTGCATTCTAAAAAGTAAGCCGTCGTATTCGGTTTTTCCCACATATGGGCCAAGTGAATAAGGAAGGAGCAGATCTGCAAGAATCTTCTTAAATCTTCTTACAACACTCAACGCAGAGAAAGTGAGAAAGACTAACAGGTCGAAATATAAGAAGGTTTTGAGATTGCGCTAGTCTGGTCAAAACTCACATTTCTCTCCTCATAAAAAAACGACATATCCAGTGACAATCTTGCTTTATTTTTCTCCCCTACTCTTATGAGTAAAAGCGAAAAAGATTACAGGAGATAAACTATACAAAACTCTCATGAAAAAGGATGTATATAATTGTTGGTAGAGCTCTTGCAGTTTCGAGGTTGCTTCATGAAATTGAGTTATAAAAAGTTTAGAAGTTTTATACAGACACATTTTTTACCATTGTTTTCGTAACTCTTCTTTTTTTCGGACAGACGCATGATCTCCGCCTATAACTCTACAAATTTTTTTTTGAAAACTGATTCAATTCAAAATTAAGGTCTTTACAATCATTCTACGTGCTCTCTTCCATTGAATAGTCGGGTAAACTTACAAGATGGACCCTGCCATTCGTAGAAAGCGTGTTTTATAAGCGCTGGACTTTTTTATAGGTGCTTACTCCCCCTTTGCCTTTTCCCCCCTCCCCTTTGACCTTCCACTGTCTCTCTTTTGAACCTGTTCAGCAACATCTCCTTCGCTCGGACGACGTCGAATTCTCTAGCGCGAAGAAAACGCAGCAAATGGGCGTCGTTAGGCAGCTTTCCCTGTAATCACTTTTTTTTTCTCAAGACAGTCAGACTATAAGTTGCTCGAAACAGGAGCAAGATTCTTATCATCTAGACGCTTCAGTCTCGGTCACTTCCCAGTTTCCTTTCTCTATGATTGTTACTATTATATTCTTTGTGAATTAGTGCCCGAAAACGTTCACTTTGATCTTTTTCATAGAAAAGGCTGCAACACTCAATGGTATACCAAGACTCTTCAGCCACAATTGCTCAGTCCACTCACCAAGTTGTTTTGCTTACTTTATTTTCTCTCGATCAACCGTGTTGCGATCACTCTAAGCAAGTTAACCTTTAGCTATAAAACTCACGAATTACCAATGAAACTGTAAGTCATTCAATAATAACATGAAGCTATCGATCAGTCAAAAAAGCTTCATTCGGTAAAATTCTAAATCAATCAAAAAAGTTCTAAATCAATTCAAGATATCAATCAAAAAGGCTCAAGCTAACAATCAATATCTCCGACCTTATGATGCGCTTGCAATCCATACTTGAGCTCGCAGAATCTGCTCTCCTCGAGTTGATTGAGCTGTCCCAGGAACCGCCGGATGTACTCGCTCTCCAGCTTCGACTCCGCTAAAACAAAGCGAACACTGCGTCGTTTGCTGTTGTAACGGCGGGCGAGCATGCGGGACTTCGTGCCATTCAGAGTGGCGGATAAGGCTGAGCGTGAGCGGAAACGCACCGGCGACTCCTCAGCCGCTTCCTCCGTCTCAAGGCAAAGACCAGACAGAGGCGGACTGTCGAGGGAGCAAGTGCAAGGCGTATGCGATGAGGATGGCGAGGGTGCCGGGTCATCGAACACGATGGCGGGAGTCAGTACTAGGGGTAGGGGGAGCGGGTCCGAGCATTTTAGAATCGCATGGTTTCGAGAGGGCAGTAGGTAGTGGATGAGAGACTGGGGTCGGGGGTCGCTGTTTTCTGGAGCCGCGTGTTTGCGAGATGGAAGAAGGCAGTTGGTGAGGGATTGGGTGCGGCGGGGCATTCATTCAGGATTTTGCCTGGTCACTTTGAACTACTAGTGAGCCGGGCGACTATGCGGAACTTTCTAAGAAGTAGATAAGGCCTATCGATTGATGAGTTCAAACAGAACGAACTTGCTTCTCTTCTACGAAATTTAGGAAGACGCTTAGAAGACTAAAAATAAGAGGAATCAGAGAGGAACGGGGAAGGAGAGAGGAGGAGAGAGAGAGATAGTTGGAAAGAAAGAGATGGTGAGATAGCGTACGAGCGAGAAAGAAAGACAACGCTTTTTCGAGAGAAGAATTCTTTTTTTCAGAAAAAAATTGGAATGAATGCAAAGTTGGAGAAGCTGAGGTTGAGTGAGTGATGCGATATGTGTTTCGCTCAGAGTTCTTATTTCTCTTCTTTGAACTTAGTATTCTTGTATCTCCTTTTTCTTGACGTGATCTTTGTCCCTCTCTCCCACTCTCTCTTTCTTCTTCCCTCTTTCCATCTCTCTCTCTCTTTTCTCCTATCCTCTCTCTTACCCTTTCTCTAACCCTCTCTTTTACTCTTTCTGTTACCCTCTCTCTTACCCTATCTCTTATTTTCTCTCTCTTTCTCTCTCTCTCTCTCTCTTTCTCTCTCTCTCTCTCTCTCTCTCTCTCTCTCTCTCTCTCTCTCTCTCTCTTGTGCAAACAATGAACGTCCGTAAGAGACTGCACAATAAGCAGAGTGGCAGAGAATAATGAATGCTAAAAAGATACGAGAGAATACAACTGCGAGCAACAACACTAAGAAAAGGTGAATATTTAGGAAGTGGAAGACTAATGAGAAGACGATTAATGAAATTGCTCAAAGATATGGCTCCTCAATAGAATGATCAGTTTACTTTTTTTTTTCCTGTTGTCAGAAAAAGTTAGTTCGTCCTTAACTTTAAGAAAACGCGACCCAATTTCGTGTATTTTTCTATGTGATGAATTAGAAAAAAGGGTTACATTTTATTGCATAGTATCTTCCATGTCATAACTATTTTAGGGAGTAAGTGTTCACTCCAATTATGGTTGATATCGAATTTATTATTGGAAGTGTATGGATCTTATCCTTGACTTTATTGAAGAAAAAAGGGGACCAAAGTTTTCCATGAAAGTCACTATACCATCAAAAAGGTGATAGAAAAAAGGAAAGAGACTGACAGTCATCAAAGGACGTGTGTTGGCTGTTCTTCAAAGCATTCTGTTGTGGTTGAGATGGTCGTCTCATTTTGACTTTCCTGTAGAAGAGAGATTGTATTGATGAGCACCGTATTATTAGAGAGCTCAGTCTGAGATCTCGCTGCTCATTCAATCACAGCAGCTGACGATGATAACTAAGTTTTTTTTTTACATTTTCAATGTTTCAATTTTTTGAACATGTAAAATTGCTGTCGAAATAAGGCTTTGTTAATTAATCATATCTTTGTTCAATTAGCGAATAATTCAAAATTTATTGTCCCCCATTCTAAGCTCGCTGTTCTCTTATCATGTGAGGTGGAAAACTATTGAAAAGACAAATCATACGAAATGCAATAATACTGTTCTGTTGTTGAACCACAAAACTAAGTGTAGCATCTGGGAGACCGGTACAGGTGTATTATTCCCCCAACTCAACTGGGAAAGCCTAGTTTACTAATGCTACTGGCCAAAATATTTGAGCTTCCGGTCTAAGTGATCATGAGCTGAAGACAAGTAAGCAGACTCTTTGGTTTTTACACCGTGGTTTGTGCATGTGAGCCCAGGTGTTCATGTGCTATTTGGATGTAATCCACGATGTAAAACGGAAATTAACACATGTTGCTCAGAGCCTAGGGCACAAAGTTCACAGGCAACGAACTCCTGATCTTCGCTCTCTGGCTCTTTGCAGATGTCAATGGCAGAGTCACACACTGACGAGCTGTCTCCATGCTGAAAAAAGGCTCATGAAAACTTGGTCTGATTTTTTTATCGCTCATCTTTAATGCATACGTTATTTATAAGATAAAGAGCTATCATTTGTCAAAGAAATCACGGATGAATACATAGGGTAAGGAAAGGAGAAAGTGAGAGGGCCAAGGTTGTGAGGGGCTGCGAAATAAAACAAATAAACGAATAAAAAAGCTTATAAACGTTGGAGGAAGTCTAAGGAATGAGAGGGAGGCTGAGAAGTGTTTTCTCCAAGAGATTTGAGGTTCTCACTTTTCCCACTCAGTAATTCGAATGGATAAACAAACGAATATGAAAAACATAAGAGAAAGATTTATCAACATAATGTTCTCCGCGCTTACGTGGCAGGTTACGCGCTCCCCTGGGATGAGACCTGTCCTGCTCAAACCAATGGCTCATCCTAAGTTCACTGCTAGTAATCATAGCAGCAGTAGGGACAGACAGATTCGTACGAGCATAACCAAAAGTAATTTTTTTGGTTTTTTTCGGTCTATCTGGAGTGGGGGTCAAGATTAAGACCCTTCCCACGATAGTCGCGCGCACTACTATTATTCACCTTCACTCCCAGAAAAATCTGGCAATATGTACAGTACCGCCCGAAATGTTATCATATAAAGATTATTGAACATAACTTTTTTTGTAAAAAACCGAATGAAGCTCAAGTTTTCAGATTCTTTTACTTGTATTCCGATGTCCAACAGTTCGAACCATGACTTGAAACAAAATTTGTTTGAATTAAGTTCACAAAACAAACAAAAAATTATAATAAAAATCATGGAGAAAAACAGCTTGAAAAAATAAATAAAAAAAAAACTGAAAAATAGAATGTATACCAATTTCGATGTATCTCCTGGAGATAATCAATAAATTCTTCCAAAAGTTGTCCGGTACGGTACAGATGCCCACAAAAAAAAACTTCTGTGAAAATTTGAGCTCTGAATGTTATCTTTGAAAAAAGTAATGTTCAATAATCTATATATGATAACATTTCGGGCGGTACTGTATAAGAGGACACTCGTCTACATCTCATCGTTCTAGGTATAGGCTTCCGTTTCTCGCAGATGGCCTAAGCGGCCTTATAGAGGAAACGCACGAAATGTTTTTCCTTTTAATAGTTTTTTTTGAGGAAATATGTAACAGTTTTCCCTCTACTCAGCGTTAAATTCGAACAAATAAAGTTTTCCTCTCTAAAAAAGTTTTCCTCTTATAATTTTAAAGAAAACCCCAGTTTTCTACGAAAAATTTTTTTTGTCAAAAACGGTACGCTCATACGACCCAAGGTTCAGTCATTTACCAACCTTTTCCGAGAAAGGAATGTATTGCGACGTGTCGCCCTTTAGAACTTCCAGTATAAAATGCTCCAAGATTTCCTTGCCCTGAAAAAAATATATTCACCGGTAAAAGACGAAAGACTAAAAGACTATTTGCCTCCAAAGCGTCATTAGTTTCCCATTATTGCCATGGTATTTGGAAGCAGCAATCGCTCCATCACCTCTACACTGCCACGACGAATTTTAAAAAAGAGCCAAAACGGATGTAAATGACCTTGGCGAGGTTGGCTGAGTATTGTTTCACTGCAATCTTCTCAACGGTCCCTTCGAATCCGAAGAAGCTCTTCACATCCAGATTCGCGGACTGCTCGAAACACGTCCAGTTCTCGTTCTCAGGATGCACCTCAAAAGGAATCTCATATTAGAGAGATAGAGCAGCTACTATGTACTTTATTTTACAAGACCCTCTAAACTTTAGGAAAAAAGTTATTAAGAAGAACCCAGAGGCCTAAAGGGAAACCATTGTTGAAAAAAGAATCACTGGGACAGAATGCCTAAAAAAAGACGTGTTGTATAACTCTGTGGAACTTTGTAGAGAAAAATTTCATCCCACAGTTTTGTTTGCCTTGCAGTGGTGTGCATTTTCGGTTCCCCTTTCAAAACGATCGCAGTTGCGGGTGCTTTCCCAGAAAGTCTCCTAGAAGGACCTCTCCCAGAAGGACCTCTCCTAAAAGGACCTCTCCCAGAAGGACCTCTCCCAGAAAGACCTCATCCAGAAGGACCTCCCAGAAGGACCTCTCTCAGAAGGACCTCCCAGAAGGACCTCTCCAGCGTTGGATGAAATCTTTCGACGATCTTTCCCCACACACAGTTCCGTTCATAAGTATACGAACGGTTTTCCAATTTTTTCGCTTCAAAACGGTTCGCGAGCTGCTAATTTTCCAGAGACTCATCTCCATCTATAAAAAAACGACAAAATTTTGCATACCAGGTCGACAGCGAAGAAAAAACCATCATTATTTACAACTGCCTTTCAAATATGTTTTAAATCTAATTAGGAAAAACGTGATAATTCGTATGCTTATGTACGAGATTGTATTCACCCAAGATCCTCTTTCTCCCCTCTCTGTTACCTAGCTTACTGCGTGTCAAAGTTTTTTTTGTGCATGAGTCAGTAAGTTTACCGAACTAAACCCATCTCTCAATTCTTTTGAGAACTGAGGTCAAAATGACTGACGCACCCACGGGATACTCGTTATATATATAGGCTGTTTTTTCACACCCGCCAAAGAAGTGAGCAGATCAACAAGAGTTTTCATGAAGAAACGGCGGACATTAGAAAGAAACCGAGGATGTCCTATGAAAAATAGGAAGTGCATACGAACATAGAACTATCACTAGCCTTTTTCAGACAGCGCATAGATTTTACCCGCTTTGTGGATTAGAGCAACACCTTTTCCGCTATAGGAATCTCCATGGACAAGCAATACCCAACTCACATAATAGTAGCAGTTCTCCCTGATACCCACTCGGGAGGAGAAGGAAATATTGGTGGCCTCAATGTGCAGAGTTCGTTTCTTCCAGTCCGTCGAGTTCTTTTGGTTGAAGTAGACATAGTCCACACTGGCAAACTGCGAACAAGAAACTCCGTAATTCAGCAAGACTCTTGAGTTGTCTTAAGGTCGGGGCTTCTAAGTTTTCGATTCCGAAAGATTTTTTTTGAATTTATAAAAGGATCCCAATCTTTACTGAATTTTCTTCCTCAACCGGTTTATTTGTTTTATTTTCGCTCATGTGTGTGCTAATTTTTGAACTTTTCGTAATCAAGAGGATGAAACCGTAGGTCAACTGCACTCGTAAAAAATTATGAAACAATTGCTCATTTGAGCGAGGGCCTAGATTGATAAATAAGAACTCTAAACAGTCTTGGCCCTTTCTATTCTTCAATCTATTCTTCAACCTATCCCTTCTCACTTTTTCAAATCTCGCTTGCTTCTTATTATTCTATGACCCCCGCTCGACTGCGTGGTTTTAATAATTCTACGAGTGCAGATGACCAATAGCTAAAATGTTAAGCAGGAGTCATATTTATGAACGAAAAAGCATTTGAATTTGTGAATTTGACAAAAATTGAATTTTTTCTATCACTTTTTCTGCTCTCGAGAGAAGAGATGCTTAAGCGATCTGGTGAAAGGAAAGGAAAACAGAATTAGTTCCAGCTTTTCCAATAAACACGGCTTTCTGAGAAGAGTTCTCCATTCGAATCTAAGAAAACCAGTTAATTACGAACTAGAACCAGATGTCGTGAAAAGTCTAGACGTCAGCAATTCATCAAATCGGAATAACTCTTTTAAATAAAGAGTGAATGAGAATTTTGTACTTTCGGCATAAAAAGAGCCTCACCTTCTTCAAAAGATACGGCACTTCAAAATTTAATTGGCACTTCCTCTCGATGATATGCACGGCTCCGTCCTCGCTCCGGAACTCGTATGTGATCTCCGACCCGACAAAGATCGGAATTTGCGGACATGTCGGGAATCGCTTCTGGTACGCCTTAAACATGAGTGTTTGATTTTTTTTGTTGAGAAAATCGAATGTTGCATCACATTTGGGTTTGAGACTACCAATCCATCTTTTACAGTGAGATTCCTGTGAAATCGAGAAAAAACTACGTCATTATCAAAAAAAGGCTCATTAATTAAATTTGAAGGCATTGAGGCCTGATCGTGACAAAATGTGGACAAAACTAGTCTTCGGGACGGAACCGAACCCAGCCGTCTCTTTAATACACTAACTGAGATTAGAGGTTGTTACCACTACACTAATAGAAGTGCTGGAAGTTTGAATTACTTTGAAAGCTTACTCGCATTTCAGAATGATAGCTCATAGCATCAAGAGTTTATTCTTTTAGAGGAATAGTCCGGAAGACTGTCGCAAGAGCATTCATCATGCATTCTCGGTGATTAGCCTTCTAGTGATCAACCTTTTTGTAGAATCAGTTTTGTCGGTTAAGTTATTCCTTACGTTTTCTGTTCAATTTCCGCCTTCAGCGGAGCCCTGTGTCTTTTTCGGACGCATTGGAAGAAAAAAACCTGCGTGAAAATAGTTGTGTAAGCGTCCACATATGCTTTTCGAAAGGGATAGAAACTACCACAGCAGGAAACGAACTTCCAACTCAGCTTCCCTAGATGCTATACTTCTGGAGAGACGTGCTAATTCGATTTGATTCCATTCTCGAGTCTCAAACCTCCTTTTCCTACCCTTCCCCTCCCTCTTTCCGCTTAAGTAATCAGAGAACACTCTATTCCCGAGCATCGTGTACTGGAGTTGGCAGTAGCAAAAAAGGCAGGTAAATTGTTTAGTTAGAATTTCATTATACGTCCTATCTTGATCGACTTGATTATACGCTCAAGTTGAACAATAACTAATTATTAATCAGAAGAAGATGAACTGAAAAATTTACATTGAAATTCATGCCAAGTAAAAGATTCTTAATGTTACACAAATTCACTATCTTTATAGAGAATAACCCGTTACACATTGGTAACACGCTCACATTCTCGGGAGAAAATAACACGTGGCAGGGTTA
This sequence comes from Allodiplogaster pararmata, assembly GCA_964056735.1. Classification (NCBI taxonomy): domain Eukaryota; kingdom Metazoa; phylum Nematoda; class Chromadorea; order Rhabditida; family Diplogasteridae; genus Allodiplogaster; species Allodiplogaster pararmata. The sequence continues at coordinate 12,859,125 of OZ057409.1, read as the reverse complement.
GTTCTCAGCTTTTTTAGGTTTTTGAAGGCTTCTCCGAAGATTCGAGCTCTCGGTAATCAGAACCTCGATTTAAAAAAACAAGAGAAAATTGATTACATCATATAGATCGATAACTAACTTGATATCAAAAGCTTATTTGCAAATTGCCTCCAAATAGTTTAGTTTCTAGTGATTTTTGCAAAGTTACTCCAAAAAAAAACAATTTGTCAAGTGACATTTACATACTAATGTAAAGCGCTTATTTTTGCAATTTTTCAGCGAAGTTGTTTAAACAACTATTATTAACCACGAAATACATACGAATGCATGTGTTTTCTGCAAAACTCTAATAGCTATTAGCTTCGCAGAAGTTCTCAAGAAGGTTCTTTTCCGGTGAAACAAAAAGAATATCACAGATGGATACACAAAACAAGCGAGAGAAAAAATTCCGATAAACTTGCAAAGATTTTTATGGCAAGAGGATAGCGCGAAAAAAACTTTTCAACAATAAAAAAACAACTAAAAATTGCAGAAGAACATGTACCATAGAACAATGATTCGAAGATAGATTAGCTTTCTTGCTTAGCACATTTTGAAAAATTTCGGTTTTTTCTTCATTTTTTTTAAAAAGTTCATTCTGCATTGTTGAGCAATTCACCCTGATTGATGAGAATGATGGTATTTCTGACAAGCCACTGGCTAAGAATTGGGCCCGACCCCGACCCCGACCCAATCCACTTTAATTCTCTCTCTCTCTCTCTCTTTCTCTCTCTATTTTCTTTTTTCTCTCTTCATCTTTCTCTCTCTTTAATTCTCTTTTTCTCTCTCTTTCCCGTTTAGTTATCTTGTTTCGATGATTAGGTGAGCATGGTTCGCATGTGAATGATAAGATGCTGATAATACTTCTCTTTAAAACAGACTTGTTTCCTCCCAAGGCTTAGTGATATGCTAGTAATTAAAGTAATCCTATGGTACCTATTCCGACTGGTAACGGTCGCATCCTCCCAAGGCTTAGTGATATGCTAGTAATTAAAGTAGTCCTATGGTACCTATTCCGACTGGTAACGGTCGCATAACAAAACAAAAACAGTTTCAATTGTGAATATGAGATTCCAGTTGGTTTGAACTGAGAAATACAAAAAAAATTTTTTTTTTTCGTCAACAGAAAAGATTTCAACCTTAACGGGAACAAACCTTGTTTCTACATAAGTATGTATGTATGTATGTATGTATGTATGTATGTATGTATGTATGTATGTATGTATGTATGTATGTATGTATGTATGTATGTATGTATGTATGTATGTATGTATGTATGTATGTATGTATGTATGTATGTATGTATGTATGTATGTATGTATGTATGTATGTATGTATGTATGTATGTATGTATGTATGTATGTATGTATGTATGTATGTATGTATGTATGTATGTATGTATGTATGTATGTATGTATGTATGTATGTATGTATGTATGTATGTATGTATGTATGTATGTATGTATGTATGTATGTATGTATGTATGTATGTATGTATGTATGTATGTATGTATGTATGTATGTATGTATGTATGTTTTATGCATTTATGTATGTTTTATGCATGTATGTATGTTTTATGTATGTATGAACGGAATTCCGTTCCAGAGCCTCTTGACTCTTTTCGATTACTGGGTGAGCTCACTCTTAACTCCGAAGACGTGGTCATCATTCTTGCTAAATATATGTATGTAAGAAATAATCAGTATCAACTCAGCGAGAGAATAAACGTACCGCCATGACGATCTCAAAGGGATGCTTGTAAATCCGGACCGGACTTTGATATGTTTGAACCATCTTTGGGGAGATTTGGGGTAATGTTGTAGTGACTGCTGCTCTCTGTTATGGCTTGTGGAAAGCGACAAGTTGAGTTAGGGAAAGAGTTTGAAAGGGAGGGAGAGAGAGAGGGAGAAAGGGGGAAGAAGACAACGATGAGAGCGGAGCAGCAAGGCAACGATCGTCTCTCACCCTCTGCAACAAGTAAATGCTTGTCTATGTATTTGTATGCACATCTGCCCCAATCGCCTCGAACGACGCGTTTTCTGCTGCTTCTGCACTGTTTTTACACGCAGAAAAAAGAAAAAAACTCTCTTCTGGTGGAAATATAAAACTTGTACGTATTCATATACGAACAGCGAAGAAAGTGTGTTCCAACACATACATATGCATCTGATATGAGAGAGTTCACAGTAGGAGGACTGTGAGGTTTGAAAGGACACATAAGGGAAAGAAGAGTACATGTATCGAAACAACTGTAAAGTTAGAAGCATATTCAACTCTGCTTTGAATTCAGTCAGTTTTTTGGACACACACACAGAGAGAGAGAGAGAGAGAGAGAGAGAGAGAGAGAGAGAGAGAGAGAGAGAGAGAGAGAGAGAGAGAGAGAGAGAGAGAGAGAGGGTAAGAATGAGAGACAGAGAGTTAGTTGTAGAGGAAGAATTATCGAAAGTCGCGATTGTTTGCAATCTCTCGCTCTTTCTCTTTTTTTGATCGAGTTTCTAAAGTGAGCAAAGTAGACAAACTCTCGTTCGCGTGCGCAAAAAAGGTAATATAACAGCGAGATTGTGTTTCAGGACAACATGTCTCTCGAGAGTGGCACTGATGAGCACAACAAAGGAAAAGAAGAGGAAAAGAGAGAGAGGAGAGAAAGAGAAAGAGACGGAAAGAGAGAAAGGGATAAAGATATAAAGAGAGAGAAAGAGAGAGAGAGAGAGAGTGTGTCAGAGAGAGGAAGGGAAAGATATATGAATGAAAAGGTAGTAAGAGAGAGAGAGAGAGAAAGAGCGAGAGGAGTTGCGAAATAATTTTAATGCATGATGACCCGAAAGTATATCGTGCTTACACCAAGAAAGTGTGAAACGTCAACGTCTATGACGAGATTGATTGCTTCTGAAAGAGACAGGGAATTGAATGGCAAGAAGTGTGGACGTAAAGTATTGGACTGCAGCAAACCGAACACCACATCCATCAATTGTTCAATTCTCTAGATTGAACAATTGATGGATGTGGTGTCTAGAACATGTTTACTATGTATATATATCTTAACCTAACATCTCCTATGTTATATTTTCTTTATAAATGCTTATCAAAGCGTACATTACCGAATGTTTCAATAATGAGTAGGTGGAACTCTTTATAACTCTTATTCATAATGCAACTATGCATGAAAGTGTTCGGGTTTCCCAAGCACTGGTTTCAGAAAAGTTCTGAGACAGCGAAAACTTGTGCTACATATCTAGAGTCTAGTTATCAAGTTCCGGGAATGTTCCCCATTAGAAAACTATTTCCTGGCATGAATAAATCAAGAGAAGAAAAAGAGAAGGAAGGAACAACTGTCAAAATTGAAAGAATACATGCACCGACATTTCGTTCTGATTCTGAAAAAACATGGGAGCGAGATTAAAAAAATGAGCAGCGAGGCAAATAGCGTGAGCTAGGATGAGATCGCACACATTATAGAGAAGGAATGGAATATTTTTGGCCGCAAAAATGAAATTATACGCAAAGAGTGATAGCCAATTTGAAAAAAGAGAGACATTTTCAAGTTGCACAAAAACGCAATAAAAAAGACCCTTTGCATTAGCAACATAAAAAAGACAATGCTAAGGCCGATAAGAGAAAAGGGGTGAGAAGGAAATTTTTGCTCACAAAGTCAGGCGTTTGTATTGTCTCTCTCTTAAATTCTATCTTCACTTTCATTCTATCTTTTCCCCTGAGCGGTTTTCACTTTCTCTTTCTTACTCTGTGGTTTTCGAGAGCGGTGCTACTGCCCCTACCTCACTAATGCTTCACCGCTTCTCGCTTCGTTTTTTCCTACTAAAACTTCCTCCCTTTTTTTGCCCAACACTTCTCTGCATTTTTTTCGGTCGTGACCCATCAATGTGAAGAAGTGAGGGGCAGAATGCTCATATTCTTCTCTATCTTTCTCTCTATCTCTACTTTTATCTACCTCTCGTGGTTTCTTGCTCTATTTCTCTACCTCTTACGGTTTATCTTTATTTCTTTATCTCTTTCGGTTTATCTCTCTTTCTCTATCTCTTTCAGTTTCTCTCTATTTCTCTACCTCTTTCGGTTCCTCTCCGTTTCTCTACCTCTCTCTGTTTATCTATTTCTCTCATATTCTATATTAATCTTCCTCTCTTTTTCTCTCTTTTTCAGAAGCATTCAACTTCCACACAACTGCCGGCCGGTAGCGTTCATGTTCTTCTGCCCACCTGCTACTAGGCTCTACCTACTGATTGCTCTTCTATCCTCTAATTTTTTCTAACAAAAAATTTTACTGATGACTTGTGATCTCCCAGACTTATACATAGTCTATTGCTGAACACAATCATGAAAAATGGATTATTTTCGTCAGAATTTTTCATTCCGCAAACACATTTGCTCAATAGACGACCGAGTATGACAAATTTTCATCCACTTACATACATACTAAGTGCTTGGCTTGCTTTTTTCCACAACAACGCACCATTTTTTCATCACTTTCGCCTTCGGCTCGCGATCTCAACTCGCTGCTTGTCGCCTTAAACTCTCAAAATGACTGATCGCAGTACCTACATAAGCTACCCTCCCTACCCCTCAGGCGGAGGCGGTGGAGCTCCAGCGGGCAGCACGTTCGGATCAGGAAGTAACTACGTAAAAGAAGACTACGCTTGGGGTGCCCCCCCTGCCCCACGTAGCTCTTCCAATAACCATCAACAGCAACAGCAGTCATCGAAGTCTCCACAGCAGAACGTCATCAAGCCCCGCTCAGATGTTTCTTGCTACTTCGGACCCAACTGAGAATTTTTTTCTTTAGGGAAAGCCCGTATGCTTCAACCAACTCATCACTGCGACCCTTCGCTATTTCTATTCGAGTCTGTAAACAATTTGAGTAGCGCAAAAGTCGAATGAAGATAAGATAAAACAACAACAAATTTCCACGATATATTTAATAGGAGAATGAATTGCCTTCAATTCAACAATTACCTATCTTTCAAAGCCGAATTTAGAAGAGATGAAAAAACTGCGGAAATAGCCGAAAGACAAACAGTATAACAAGTTTTCGTAATCTAAGAGCAAGAAAAAATCCAGCAAGAGAGTACTGGAACAAAACGCCGAAAACCATGCCATGATCGGGAAACAAAATACAATAATTTCAAAGATTAATGTTTATGGGTCAAAAACAGTAAGAGTTTCTTCCGGTGTTATTTTTCAGACACCTTCATTTGAGAACAAGATTTTCATCTGATTTAACTCATCTGATTACAAAAATTTTACTTGCGTATTTCTGTCAGGAGACATGAAAACCAAGACCGAGAAGCCTTGAAAATTAAATGTTCCGGAGAAAAAAAGAAGCTTTGTCTGAAAATTGATCCCTTCAGATATCCTCAAGGAGATTTAATAAGCTTTTCACGAGGATTCCCGTTAATATCGTCCTCCCTGTCTAGCAATGTTTTTAACTTCTCGCTAAATTATTTTTGT
>OZ057409.1:12826665-12853446 GCA_964056735.1 Allodiplogaster pararmata | reverse complement strand
CTCTTTCTTTCTCCTGTGTCTCTGTCTGTCTCTTTGGTTTTCTATCTAATTACCTTCTCTATCTCTCTCTCCCTCTCTCTCTCTCTCTCTCTCTCTCTCTCTCTCTCTCTCTCTCTCTCTCTCTCTCTCTCTCTCTCTCTCTCTCTCTCTCTCTCTCTCTCTCTCTCTCTCCTCTTTCCCACTTACCATTATCCAGTACTCTTATTCTATTTCGCCTCACCACCTTCCATTAAAAATCTTCCAGAAACTATCTGTCATTCATGTTCACACTCAATAAGCCAGAGTAGAGAGAGAATCGAGAAAAGAAGACAGCAACTTCCAATCAAGGTTATTACAGGACGAGTGATAGTAGAAAAGAAATGCAAGGATTTCCTTCCAAAAAAGGCTTCTCGAGAAATAATTGAAAGTACACACAAATTGAAAACGTAGGAGGAAAAATTCGGCGATAATAACTTTACGATTGTTTGGATTACGATTGTTTTGGATTACGATTGTTTTGGATTACGATTGTTTTGGATTACGATTGTTTTGGATTACGATTGTTTTGGATTACGATTGTTTTGGATTACGATTGTTTTGGATTACGATTGTTTTGGATTACGATTGTTTTGGATTACGATTGTTTTGGATTACGATTGTTTTGGATTACGATTGTTTTGGATTACGATTGTTTTGGATTACGATTGTTTTGGATTACGATTGTTTTGGATTACGATTCTTTTGGATTACGATTGTTTTGGATTACGATTGTTTTGGATTACGATTGTTTTGGCTCAATTCAGAAGTTTCGTAATCACAATTTTACTAGAAGGCTGTTATATAGATGTGGTAATGTAAGCCTGCCTTATTCTCAGAGATTGAATCTGCTCAAAACTGAGTCATTAGAATATCGTCGAGCATTCAGAGATCTATGTTTTTTGCACAAATGTTTACATAACAAATGCTCTCTCGATTTTTCCTTTCTATACATTTTATCTCCCCCCAAGTATAATACAAGACAAGCGCACTCTCTCAGAATTCGTCTGCCTATCGTTTACCCGGCTAGGTTGTCTACGTTTGTCTCTAGATCAATAGCAATATGGAACTCCCTTCCGGAAGATATCGTTGTAATCGAAAGTTCTTCAAGTTTTGCGACAAGACTAAAAAAAATTCCATTTGAAGTTGTGCTTCCTTGTCCGAGTGTAACAGATTGACGATTATTTGTATTTACATACATATGTATAGGACACAATCTTCTGATTATAAATAACTATAGACGCTATTTCATATCATTTTTTTTAAGATGATATTTGGATTAGTTGAATGCCATTCAGCACTTTTGAATGAATGATTGTTTTTTTTTCTTTGTCTCCCTATCCTACGCGTCCATGCTAATTGGAACTACCATTCATAATTGTATTAAAAGTTGTTGTTCTTGCATGGAATAAATGAATTGAAAAATGAATTGAACAATGGAATGTTTCTCTGTCGGTAGAACCTATGCACTCTCCGAGAATAAGACCAGTAAATGAGTTCTCTGTTTGTATGGCTTCCTCTAGTCTATCATCGCACGCACTCATGGAGCGTTAGAATTCAATTTCACTTTTTCAACTTAATTTCTGCAAAGTGATCTCGTTGAACGCTCCAATGTTTGACCACGAATTGCAGTGAGAAGGAAAATGGACTACGTAATTTTTTCAATTCATATAAGTTTACATCCAACGGTTAAAGTTATTATATAAAAATCACCATAGTCCATTTTCTTTCTCACGACAATTCGTGGTTAGACATTGTAGCGTTCAACGAGAATATTTTGCAGAGATTACGTTGAGAAAGTGAAAATTTGAATTCTAACGCTCCATCAGTTTCCATCCAAAGCATGCCGTTCTCGCATGATTGGTCTCATTGATCTACCTAAACGCTACTTTCACGGGTGGTAAGAAACGAAATGCTTGTCTTGCCTTTTGACAATTGTCTTTCGAGTCAGTATTCTGTTACGTGGAATGCTCTTAATCTTCTCCGAGAGTGAACTCGATGCATGTATGTTCCTTAGTTGAAGTATATTTTTTACTGACTTTGCCTTCTTAGCTCATTATTATAAACTAAAGCTGTGAAGCGATATCATAGACTAAAAACTTTTTTACAAGTTCGAAAGTGTTTTCCTTTTGAAAACTGTGACTATACGACGTTAAAACTTTTTTAGAGCTCCCCTTGCTAAACTGAAAACACTTACTTGGAAAGTACTACGTAGATACGCGTAAATGCTGGTTTGCTTATAAGTGAGCATTAACTACGTACATTCTTGTCAGAACTCATTCAACCGATTGAAACTTAATGCTCTAATTCAGAGACCAACATAGAGACCACGGTTGTGTCGACCAAAGTTTCCGGAACATTCTTGTCTGCTGACTCGAATGGGCAATTGTCAAACTAACAAGAGTGAGAAAATGATTGAAAAATAACCTCACAAAACTTGTTCGCACAGTGGAATCGAAATCAGCTGTTTTTCTTTTATCAGGAGCGGAAGTTACCACTACACTGCGAAAGACACGATCCGCGGCTAGTGGTCGCGTGGCCCGAGTTGAGCAGAGCAGCTATTTTTACACTGGATCGCAACAGTCCGCGGAAGAGGTGAACGAGATTAGACGAAAAGAGACACATAAAACATTCGACTTGCAGATAAAATTTAAAACATTCGACATGCAGATAAAAAAGAATGAAGCCGAACACTGTTTATGAAAGGGAATTTGGTAGGGAAATTAAGCATGAATTAAGGGTGTATAAAATTTAATTGGATAAAATACTACAGTTGACGACAACAAAATGAGTAGGGAAATTTAAAAAGAGAAAGAGGGTGAGAAAAGAGAGAAGGAAAGTGAGTGAGTGAGTAAGAGCAAGAGAGCGAATGAGATAACTTTATACGAAAGTAGTGAACTGCGAATACCCCCTTCCTCCTCTTACCTTTATAAAGAAGCGACTCTCTCAGGTAATATGATTCTACCCATCCTATTTTAACACTTCAGAAGCTAAATGGAGTATGTTGTATGGGCCTTAAAATGTGCATTATCATGTGTGCGTGTGTAGCTCAGTGGGGAGAGCATTCGCCCGGAACGCGAAAGGTCACGGGTTCGGTTCCCGTCACACCACACGATTTTTGCACAAGTTTCTGCAAACAATCCGCTCCTCTGCTCGGTATAAAAATCCGTTGCTTGAGATCAACGAGGAGTAGGGAATACTCTAATTTACATGGGGGCCGAACCGGGATGAGAAGAGAGGATAAAAAGAAAAAAAGAAAAAAAAGAGAAAAAGAAGAAAACTCGAGCATGAGCTAGTTTGCAGAAACAAAGGCGCCTAGACCTCTGACCCTAGACCTCGAGAGACCTCGGTGTTGAGAGGGGGGCATGTTGTATGGGCCTTAAAATGTGCATTATCATGTGTGCGTGTGTAGCTCAGTGGGGAGAGCATTCGCCCGGAACGCGAAAGGTCACGGGTTCGGTTCCCGTCACACCACACGATTTTTGCACAAGTTTCTGCAAACAATCCGCTCCTCTGCTCGGTATAAAAATCCGTTGCTTGAGATCAACGAGGAGTAGGGAATACTCTAATTTACAAGTATCCAACCTCCTAGTGGTTCAATGAGCTGACTCTCATAAAGATGACTCTCATATCTCTCATAAATTCTCACTGATTTGCGAAAAAGTTCGGTAGGTGCATAGATGAAGTGAAAACACTAAAGTGAACAGCTACAAAGAAAACTCGACGAGCCTCTCAAATATGACGCTTCCGGTAAGCACAATATCTGCTCAAACACATCAAGGCTTCCCCCCTCCTTGACAGAGCAAACATTCACAAAAAAGTTATGTTTTCTTAGAGTTTTCCTCTCTTTTTGCTGTCTTGAATCTAGTGTTAGGCTAACTTTTCCGTGAACTTCGACCATAGGACGATGGTGAAACTTTGAGGTACGGGTTAAGAGCCAATCTCAACCAATCGCGAAACACACGCTCCATTATCACGGCAAAGTAAGATTTTTTTCCTAGATTATGTGAAGAACGCGATTCATTAGTAACTTAGAGTCAAAGACTCTTATGTTAATCTACGTGCAAGACTACTCCGAAAAATGTAGACACTCTCGAACAATTCTACAATTAAAGCAATGAGCGGAGACCTGTCCTTAAGTCTAAGAAAGACTAGTCTAAGAAAGACTACTGACGATTATATGCATTTTTGATTATTACAGACTTATTGATTGATTATTGATTATTACAATTCATCAGAAAAAGCGCGTTCTCCCTGCTTAAAGCACAACAGTTTTGCAAAAATTTTCAAAACTGTGAAACCGATAGAACAAAGTTTTGGGTCTTAGTGAAATAATTAACTGAAGTTTCTTGTTTACCCCTTTTCATCGAAAAAAGAAGGTTTTTTTCTTCAAAAACTCGTTTTTAATTAGTACTAACAACCTTTTATTACAACTAAGTTTTTGTTTCCCAGAAAGTTTCAAGTTCTAAAGGCAACCAAGATGTTATTTGAGTTATCATGAAGAAGAAGGATAATATAATTGTTGACACAAAAGGCCAGACACAAATAGCATTCGGTTAGAAAAAGTTCTGAAAGACTTCTGTTTTCTAGTCATTAGAAAATATAAGTGAAAGTTCTCGGAACATCTCTCATAGTATGCAAACTTACTTGAAGTATTTTTCTGGAAAGGTTAGATACCCGCTAGGGCTTCCACTTCTAGTGGAGAAGCGTGATTAGAGTAGCACTGCGCACTTTTTGGTTGTTTTCGGGAGGGGGGAAGCCGTTTGTGGAGGGGGGGGTGGTAAGGGGAGAAGGAAAAGGGGGCAGACAAGAAGGGTGGGTATTTCTCGAGACATACATCACTCCGCGATTTAGTCCACTATTCAAGACCCGTTTCACTCCATTCAAAACAATATTCTTCTGTGCTTACCCACTTCCTCTCCTCGCTCTCTCTCTCTCTGTATCCATCTCCCTCTCACTCTCCTCCGAATCTTCATCGACATAGCAACGTCATGGCAATCACACAGCTACCATGCGTCCCGAACATACCCTGGCGATGTTTCACAGAGAACACTAGACACGTTGGAAGGGATGCTTGGTACTTGGGGGGGGGTAGGGAGTAGGATTCGTTTCCACGTCATGAAGATAACGGCTCAATAGTACCATCACTTCGGTGTCATTCTTTTTATACTCATATTGATTTATTGAAAAACAAAATTTAATTTAACGAAATTAAGGACTAATAATACCGGTAGTTTTCTTTTCAATGGTTCAACATTTTCCAATATCACACTTCGATTCTTATATTTCCCAAATGCAAAGAAAATAATTTCGAGAAGAACACAGGACCAAATATTCTAAATGAATATTTTTCATGTGTGAGGCAGTAAAATACGACTCGGCATATTGTCATAATGCGTCAACATCAGAAAACTCTATTATGGTATGGAAATGAGAAAAGGCATTACAAAAGAGAAAATTTTGTGAATAACTAACTGTTTCGCGGAGACTTTTTTGCGAGAACTAGGTGTATATAATTGGAAAATAGGGTCTTATATAGAGAAAAAGAGAATTTTTAGCGTCGACTAATGCTTAGTTTATCTCTAATTTTCTTTTTCTCTCTCTCCCCCCGTCCCTCTCTCTCTCTCTCCCTCTCCCTCTCTCTCTCTTTCTCTCTCTCTCTCTCTCTCTCTCTCTCTCTGTTTTGCCGAGTTTGTTTACTATGCGAGAAACCTTAAAATGAGATCAATCGCGGAAGCACGGAGGAGAGAAGAATTAGCTTCGAACGAAACGGAAGAAAGAAGCTGAAAAAGGCAGAAGAGGGGGTCGAAGTTAAGCTCCTACGCTGGAAGAGTGTCTTCATCTCCTCTCCCCTTTCCTCCAATGAAAAAGCACTTCGACTCCTGCTCTACGAAATGGGCTGAAGAAGGAAAAAAATACTGTTGGGTGGAACGAATGGGAATGTTTAACCGTGAGGCATCTGAGGGTCTTAGTTCGAAAAAGCCTTTGGAAGATTTCGCTTAAGTAAGAACGCCCCACAAATTTTGGTACTACTGCAGTTGAAGTGGCAGCGCTCGTGGGTTTTGAACGCTACGGTTTTGAGAAATTCTTCATATGTGATTATTTTGAGCATCAGGGACTCCGGTTCTTGAAGAAAAATTTTTTTTACATGAAAAAATATTTTTAGGTTAAAAAAAATTTTTTAATTAAAAAAAAAAAACGCTTAGGCTTAGTAAAAGTTTACGCTAACGAGGCCGTACGGCTTAGACTAACGAGACCGTATCAAGCATTTTAATGGAAGAAAAGAAAATTTTCAAAGATAACTTTTTTTTAAAAAGACAAATGTATGACACACTTGAAAAAAGGTACCGTAAGCACTCATGCCCGACTTTAAAACTTCGTAGTGACAACTTCAGGTTATTTTTCAATTTTTTTAACCAATTTTAGTTATTAGAGATGAACCTTTCATTTTATATACAGATCTAGGCCACACTAAAGAATAAAACAATTTTTTTTCTCTGAAAATTCCAAATTTTGAAGAAAAAAAATTAATTTTTTTGTAAACAAAAATTTTTTTTCAAGAACCGGAATCCCCGATGTTCAAAATGATCATCTATGAAGAAAATTTTTGAAATTTTAGCGTTTAAAGTGTTATTAGCGCTGCCACTTAAACTGCAGTAGTGTCCAAATTTTAAATGTATCGTTATTTTCCTTATTGGAGAGCGGGGAGGGCATTTTATATGTTCGGCTGGAGGTGCTCTTTCGCGAAAATCTACTTCTTGTTAGGAAATGTTGTTGAACTAAGTAAAAATTATTCTGATTTTTAAATTTTCTCGAATAAAAACAACAATTTTTTCACTCAATATTGCATACTAAAAAAATTCCTTTATTATTCCATTGCTATAAACATTATGAAAATTGCCTACTTAGCATGAAGATGCCTAGGGTTTTAATTGTGACATTACTGGCTTGAAAGTGAGCCACAAATAACTTTTTAACTAGTGCATATTAAACATGTAACGGTAAATTACAAAACATGTATAAGAATTAGAAACAGTTAACTTGACTTTCAAAAAGCATGAAATATGGAAGAAACACACAACCTGAACGATTCTGAAAATATTTATAGTGACACAAAGCTCTTCTACAATTAAAACAAACGTGAACTCAGTAAACCTCACCAGAGAGTCAGAAAAAGCTGCCCTGAAAAACAGACTCATTCAAAATCATTTGAATTTTTGTGTTATAAGAATATTTTTTAAAAAATGTTCAAGAAAAGGCGCCAAGATGAAGACGAAGGGGAAAACCAATTAACTTTTCACATATGAATGGAGGTTATCAAACCATAATAAAACTCAGAAAAATTTATAGTAAAGAGAACAAAATGCCCATTAAAAAGCATCGTAATTTCATAAAACTGAAATTATGAAGGAAAAATAGTTATATCAGTACGTCAATCGCGAAAGTGCGCCAAGCCTTTTGCCTGGCGCGTTTTATCAATGATTTGTGCGTTAGAATATAAGACGGTGCTGGGAATTTAGTTCGGCAATTCGTGTTGTTTCGGTGTCTGTGGCAAGTTTATCGTAAAATTCATCGGAATTTCTCGCCATTTCTTTGTGAATTCGTGGAATCAAAATTTTATTTGATTTCATCACTTCTGGCACAATAAACACTCGTATATGAAACACAAGAGTAAGCAGATAGCGAATCTTGCCTGACGGAACTCGAACTGTTCGAATTTCGTCATGTTTTGTTGCTCATCACTTGACGGATTTCGAATGGTTCGGATTTCGTCATGCTACAATACTCATCTCATGGCGAAATTCGAATGGTTCGAATTTCGTCACGTTACGATGCTCTGCACTTGACGAATTTCGAACTGTTCGAATTTCGTCCTTTATTATTGCTCATCACTTGACGGATTTCGAATGGTTCGGATTTCGTCACGTTACGATGATCTGCACTTTACGAATTTCGAACTGTTCGAATTTCGTCATGTTACGATGCTCGCTTTCTAAATCTCTCACTCTCCGACAAAGAGATCCAAAATGCCGGATTTGTCCAGTGAAGCGTTGACGTTTCTTTTGAAGTCTTAAAAAAATGAAGGCAAGGTTGACTACCGAGAGGAAAGAGGCTCTGAAGACGGTAGGAGGAATAGCTAAGAAACTGGGACCCATTACATCGCCCGGCCGACAACTACTCTACTCCAAACTACAAGGCTCAGTCTCTATCGGTGGCCTCAAGGAGGGATACGAAGGTATAGTTCATGAAAAGCAACTTTTCTCTAAAGTTAGAAAGCAAGTTTATATTTAATTTCGTAGATTGATTTTCGTATAGCGTATAGAAGGCGATGGAGAAGCCGATTATGCATCGCCTGCAAACATCTTCGGTCAAGTGGAAGATGGGGTGGAGGCCACGAAATCGCCTTCAGCAAACAGCGTCGATCAAGCGCTTCTCGATGAGGAAATTAAAGAATCGGTACGTTTTATTGCTTGTATAAGACTATGAATTCTTGTTTTCACCAATATCCCATTGCAACAATGCATCTCAGCGCCCTATTGATGTGCTATTTATAGATGGATTCGAACTACGAGGAGCTTATCGACGTTTTGTCCATGCCAAAATATCAGGCAAAGACATCGAATTCGGTGCAATTGGAAAAAGCCAAGTTGGAGAGAGCAAAGGCACAATTAGAATTCGATGAAGTTCATGCTAGATGTGCGGTGAAAGGCATATAATACTTCGAAGAAGAGGATGGTTAAGATTGATGGTGTTGATTCGATTTGTTCTATTCATTCACCGGTTTACTGATGATTTTGACACGTTTTCCTGTCGAATGTTGCCAACCTGTCATACCTTCTTACTGGTTTCATTGGTTTGTTACCGGCGGATCTCTCAAAAGTTGTACGGTTCTCAATAAAGTTTCTATAAAGCTCGAGAACCAAATCGTTCATCGCCTGTACAATATGATTCATGTGAGAAGTAAATAAGAATTGAAGTTTGAAAAAAAGGAAAAAAAGTATGCCAAAAAGTGTGAAAAGAGATTTTTAAAAAAGTGTGAAAAGAGATTGAAAAAAAAATTTAAAAAATAAAAAAGAGAAAAAAAAGAAGAATGAAAAATAGTGTGAAAATGAAATGAGAAAAATGAAACAGAAAACAAATTGTATGAAAGCATCGAAAATTCGCCAAAACAAAGAGAGATACATATGTATTAAAGCAAAAATGGGTCTGTCTAACTGTTAGACAGCCAGTTAGGCAAGGTAAACCTCGTCTAACACTTTAGACACTTTCTAACCGTTAGTTGTCTAACTGTGGCATTGTGGATACGGAACTTGTTGTTAGACAAAAAACTTTAGGAATCTAACTGTTAGACAACCCGTGAGACAGTAAATTGCGAATGTGGATACGGCCTCGGGTTTGCACGAATGCTATACTATTCTCTTTTCGCGACACAGAAAAAGAAAATAGTATAGCGTTCGTGCAAACCCGGTCTGTATAGGTTGCTCGTTCTGTTCATACTATATAAGTCTGCTCTTATTTTGCTGAATAGCCTTGTACTGATCATCAACCGATGACGAAATTCGAACCGTTCTAAACTTGCCTTGTAATGATCATCAACCGGTGACGATATTTGAACCGTTCTAAATTCGCCTTGTAATGATCATCAACCGGTGACGATATTCGAACCGTTCTAAATTTGCCTTGTAATGATCATCAACCGGTGACGATATTCGAACCGTTCTAAATTTGCCTTGTACTGATCATCAACCGATGGCGAAATTCGAACCGTTCTAAATTTGCCTTGTAATGATCATCAACCGGTGACGATATTCGAACCGTTCTAAATTTGCCTTGTAATGATTATCAACCCGTGACGATACTCGAACCGTTCTAAATTCGCCTTGTAATGATCATCAACCGGTGACGATATTCGAACCGTTCTAAATTCGCCAACTCATATGTCTTTGACACTCAGTGCTTTTGTTTCTTATTTATCTTGCTAAAGCAAAAATCTGTATATTAAATATGACACGTGTTTCTTCTCCAAATCCTCTGTGCAATTTACGGATAAACGAGTTTTTTTTACCGCCATGTTTCAAAACTCGCCACAGACACCGAAACAACACGAATTGCCGAACTAAATTCCCAGCACCGTCTTATATTATGAACGGCTCAGCAAAAAGGACCTCTGATGTGTGATAATAAATTGTTCCCAATGACATTTAGTCTAGAAATATTTATAAGTTCGCTTTCCAAAAGTCGTAATTTCTGTTTTTTAAGATGAAATTCTTCAACGAGAAATTCATTGGCAGTTTAAAAACGTCTGAATCTATGGTTGAGTTAATGAGTGATTGACTAAATTCGAAAATGAAGTTGGCGAAGATATAAGAAATGATGTATTAAATTATTAAAAAGTATTAAATTAAAGAAAATGTATTAAATTGGTGAGAAAAAAACTAGTATTCAGGAGGCAGAGTGGAGCAGCCGATAAAGCCCTATCTGGATGAAGATGGAACTAGAAACACGAGAGCACCAGGCTAAATTACGACGAGCTTCGTAAAAAAAAAGTGCACTTCGGTCGCAAAACAAACATGAACGGTGGCCCAAGCGAGACATCACCACGAATAGGTGCGGGGTATCATCGCAACAAATAAATAAATAAGTTAATATAGTGACCAAAAAACTTAATTATCAGTATGGTCAACAATGTACAGAGAGGTAAAAGAATAAATGTTAACCAATATACATAATAGAGCTAATAGTATTATTAAGTGAAAAGTATATAGTGAATATACCTTCGAAATAGTGCGGACATTATTCTTAACCATAAAAAATTAGAATGTATTCATATTTTAGTGAACATGAAATTAGAATGTATTCATATTTTAGTGAACATGAAATTAGAATGTATTCATATTTTAGTGAACATGAAATTAGAATGTATTCATATTTTAGTGAACATGAAATTAGAATGTATTCATATTTTAGTGAACATGAAATTAGAATGTATTCATATTTTAGTGAACATGAAACGGTAATTTTAAATATATTAGAAAAGGTATGTAAATCAAGTAAACTAACGACAAAAAACCATCTTTATACTTTATTCTTTATTCCAGTTGTAATGGTTCAGACATACAACGGATGGTGAGAGATTACAACATGGTAATCAATATTTTAAAATGAACAACAGCCAATAAATGATCAGGATTCTAATTTACGTACTGGAATAAAAACTTCTTAGCTGACAATGCATTCATATTGAAAAAATAAGAAGGAAGAGAATTCCAATCATTCACAACTCTATTTGTGAAGAATTTCATGTATCGGTTTGTGCGGCACAAAGGCAACAAAAGCTTCCAATGATGTCCTCCAGTCCTAGTACAGTGAGACATTGGTAAGAAATCTGGGCAAGTGATATCTAATCTTTTAAACACTATTCTATGCAAAATGAACACATCGTTAATAAGTCTGCGTCTTTGAAGACTTTCACAGCCAAGCCAATTCAGTCTTCCTTCGTAAGATAAACTAATTCCTGCTCTATTAAAAATACGCTTAGTAAATCTTCTTTGGACAGACTCTACTTTCTTACTTAGCGTTAAGTCAATAGTATTCCAGACTTCACTGGAGTACTTCAGGATAGGTTTAACGTAAGTACAAAATAGCTTCATGAGAATTGCAACATTTTTTGTACGAAAAGATCTCAGAATGAGATAAGAAATAGAAAAAGCCTTATTACAGATATGATTCACATGTTCCTTAAAATAGAGATCGTTGGATCATCATTAATAGTGTTCTTGGTATAGCCCGAAAAAGAACGTAGAAACAAAGAAATGTAGTATATGACTTCGAACGCGAGAGACCGGATCACAGATGGGAAATAGAAATTTGACATCTCCGATTTCGCTAAAGTATTTAAATATGAGTAATTCGAGTACGCTGAGAACGATGGTGACCTTTTTTCACCATTGAGACCCGTTCACGAGATTCGGACTGATCAATGAAACGTTTCCCGAAAAAAGTGTCGTTTGCACTTTGAGCGATATCTCGAACGAAAAAAGAGCTATATCACTCAAATGTTGACTGAAAATTTAAAAATAGTGCACAATCATAGGTCCATTTTATTTGTGCCTGTGAAAAAATTTTGACGTATTTTATGACTGATTTCACACAAGCAGAAACCTCGAAATTCTCACGAAAATCTAAACTTCTCGAAAATATGGAAAAACTAAGTTTCACATTCCACAATGAAATGTAGCGCGGAAAATTCTCTACAATTCAGTATGTTTAACTTTCTGACCCACTTTCCTGTAATGGGTCAAATAACTCCTCGAACGTTGCGATTACGCGTTGAAGCGCGCAACTAATTCGGTTGTGTGGCCTTCTGTGGTGATCCAGACGTAACAGATCGAAGCGAATATTATGGAAAATGGTTTATATGGTCGAATATTTTTCATTTTACTTGCATACATGTACACTCAGATGTATTTGAGAATAATTTTTTCGAAAAAAACAAAAAGTTTTTTTAATTATTGTTGTGATGCGGTGTTTGTGGTAATGTTATTCGGTTTTTCTTACGAAAAGATGCTTCTTGTTTATTTAATTTTTTTCTTTCACAAGTTGTTTTGTTCTCAGCGTACTTGAATTACCCATTTTCAATTATTTGAGCGAAATCGGAGATGTCAAAATTCTATTTCCCGGTCTCTGAGGAGCCTGGCCCGCTCTATCGCGTTCTGCGTCATACATATGGTACATATGTATATGATTTTGAAGGTACGGTCTAAAGGTGTCCAAATTCCGTTAGAGACAGAGTGCAACTGTGAAGAAAATTTGAGTAGAGCAGATGAATGTTTTAATTACTTCATTCATAGCCCTTTTAACCTCAGGTAAGAAAAACAACTTTTCAAAAATTTGCAAGTGTACAAGTGTTTTTGAGGCATTATGTTGAATCGTTGATTGTGATCGTTATTACTTGATTTAAAATGGACAAATCAACTCCCAGCAGAAAGTCGAGGTTCACACCTTTTCAAAGTGAGAAAAGAGGTAAGTCGAGGAAAAAGAGGTAAGTGGGTCTGGAATCGGATCGTTTTATAGCTTAACGATAGCTGTTTTGAATGATTTGACTGTATTAATCGAAAATACAGGGAGTTTGTTCCAGACCGGAACTTCTCTGGTTGAGAAGTTATTAGAGAGCTTAACATGTTTGAAACTGGGTTGCGTCAGACTGAACTTGTGTGACCTAGTGGGGTATCTGTGGTCTTGGGGAGAGAACATCTTGAATGGAGGAATGGGGGTTCTTCCGGTTCCGATTTTGAATGTCATCACTAGATCGGTCTGGTTCCTCCGTTATTCGAGGGACTGCAATTGGAAAATGAATTTTCTCTCTTCGTATGTCATATCGGGCATTCCGGCTCTTCTGCAGACTTGTTTTGTAAAGTTTCGTTGAACCTTTTCATCGAGTTCTTTATAATATTTCTGCCGAGGTGACCAGATCACGGAGCAGTATTCCAGTTGAGGACGAACGTAAGCAACGACTTCAACCCTTCTCCCCTTTACTCATCACTTTTCCCTTTCACTCGCTGCGACATGGTTGCTTCTTCATCGTGTCTCTAGACTTCAACCCTTCTCCCAATATTCCCTACAATGCCCGAGAGAAAAACTTCATAAATTTCATGGATTTCTTGACATCAAGGAATGCCTACAATGAAGATATTTCGACCAGCTTCCCTGGCTCCCGCTCTTTTCTTTCTAAAAACTCGATGAGGCCCATGTGATGTACATATGCATGTACGTATGTCACGTAATAAAAAGTAAGTAAAGTAACGAAAAGCTTTTTATAAAGAACGGGATTTTTCGATTTGAAGGTTCTTAGGATGTAAGCGCACCTGGCTCTGTTGCACATATTTTGCTCTGTTGCACATATTCTCTATGTGTGTAGAGAAGCTCAGTAAATTATTGTATTCTACACCAAGGTCCCTTACTAGTTTATTCTCTGTGATTTGTTTACCGTTGAGGTAGAATTTACTCTTGGGGTGAGTTTTTCCTAAAAGAGTGACTACTGTTTTTGGTAGTGGAAATAGTCAGTCCCCATGAGGAGGCCCTGTTTTTGGTAGTGGAAATAGTCAGTCCCCATGAGGAGGCCCTGTTTTTGGTAGTGGAAATAGTCAGTCCCCATGAGGAGGCCCTGTTTTTGGTAGTGGAAATAGTCAGTCCCCATGAGGAGGCCCTGTTTTTGGTAGTGGAAATAGTCAGTCCCCATGAGGAGGCCCTGTTTTTGGTAGTGGGAATAGTCAGTCCCCATGAGGAGGCCCTGTTTTTGGTAGTGGAAATAGTCAGTCCCCATGAGGAGGCCCTGTTTTTGGTAGTGGAAATAGTCAGTCTCCATGAGGAGGCCCTGTTTTTGGTAGTGGAAATAGTCAGTCCCCATGAGGAGGCCCTGTTTTTGGTAGTGGAAATAGTCAGTCCCCATGAGGAGGCCCTGTTTTTGGTAGTGGAAATAGTCAGTCCCCATGAGGAGGCCCTGTTTTTGGTAGTGGAAATAGTCAGTCCCCATGAGGAGGCCCTGTTTTTGGTAGTGGAAATAGTCAGTCCCCATGAGGAGGCCCTGTTTTTGGTAGTGGGAATAGTCAGTCCCCATGAGGAGGCCCTGTTTTTGGTAGTGGAAATAGTCAGTCCCCATGAGGAGGCCCTGTTTTTGGTAGTGGAAATAGTCAGTCTCCATGAGGAGGCCCTGTTTTTGGTAGTGGAAATAGTCAGTCCCCATGAGGAGGCCCTGTTTTTGGTAGTGGAAATAGTCAGTCCCCATGAGGAGGCCCTGTTTTTGGTAGTGGAAATAGTCAGTCCCCATGAGGAGGCCCTGTTTTTGGTAGTGGAAATAGTCAGTCCCCATGAGGAGGCCCTGTTTTTGGTAGTGGAAATAGTCAGTCCCCATGAGGAGGCCCTGTTTTTGGTAGTGGAAATAGTCAGTCCCCATGAGGAGGCCCTGTTTTTGGTAGTGGAAATAGTCAGTCCCCATGAGGAGGCCCTGTTTTTGGTAGTGGAAATAGTCAGTCCCCATGAGGAGGCCCTGTTTTTGGTAGTGGAAATAGTCAGTCCCCATGAGGAGGCCCTGTTTTTGGTAGTGGAAATAGTCAGTCCCCATGAGGAGGCCCTGTTTTTGGTAGTGGAAATAGTCAGTCCCCATGAGGAGGCCCACTTGGCAACAGAGTTTATTGCGACTTGAGTACATCATTAATGTACATAGATGATAAACAGTAAGGGGCCCAAACAGCTTCCTTGGGGAACCCCGGATGGAGTGGGGTAAGGTAGAGAATCACTATTACTGATTCGGACTGACTGTTCTCGTTGATGCAGGAAGTTTGAAATGAATCTTAAGAGACTTTCTGAAAGCCCAATGGACTCAACTTTTCTCATTAGTTAGGAAAGTTGGACGCTATCGAATGCACTAGTGAAGTCAATTAAGACACAGCTAATTTATTCATTCTTGTCCAGTTTAAAGTGCCATTCCGTCATTGATTCTAGAAGTGATAGTTCGCAAGAATGTTGAATTATATTATTGAGGGCTTGCTGATTGATACATAATTATTGAGGACTTGCTTATTGATACAGAATTATTGAGGGCTTGCTGATTGATTCTCACGAACCTGACCTTAACAACAAGAGCGAAATGGCTGAAGAGCTCCCTAATCTCTCCCTTCCGCCTCTTCGTTAGGTCATCTCGCTTGTTTTGATCCATATTGTGTTTCTTTTTTTCCCTCGTCTTATTTCTTCGGTGGTTTTTCAATTGTGTTCTACTACTCGGTTCGTTATTTTGCTTTGTATTTGTTATTCTTATCCTTTTTGATACATATTTCTGCTGTGCTCACCATTGTGTTTAGGTGATTCGATTCGCTGACGATGCTCTTATAAAGCGAAACGTTCGAAGTCTCATCCTACTTAACAAAGCATCAACAAGGCAAGCCACAGATCAAAGTGTATCAGAAACAAGACTGAATGGTACAATCACATTCACAGGCAACGAAAGAATTTGCTTTCTAAATTTTAGGCTACTAGCCTCGTTGATAACATCAATTGGAAGAGAGTTCCAAACATACATATGACGGGAAACACAGGTCGATAATGAGGTTTTATTGATCGATAATGAGGTCTTATTGATCGATAATGAGGTCTTATTGATCGATAATGAGGTCTTATTGATGCGGTGAGTCTTAAAGAATGCGAATGCCGAGTGAAACGCTGAGATTCAGTATAATATCACAGAAGAATTGTAAACGATCTAACATTTGCCTTTAAAATCATCCGAAATGAAATAGATTTAAAAATTAGTGATTTTTATGTTTTTAAACCTTGTAACGGTAGAACGTCTACTTTCAATTTCCATATCCCGTTCACTAGAAAGAAATTTACTTTCAACTCTTTCGCGGTGAGAACTGCTAGATGGATGACTAGACTACCTTCTGAAATCATGACTTCGCCATGTTCTCGAGTGTTCAAGAATAGGTTAAAACGCATAGATATTCTAAGCCTTCTTGATTTGGATATAGATACTTTTTAATTGCATAAAAGTAAAATGTGTTCCTGTATTTTGTTCCAGTGACTTGTTTTGGTTGTGATACGGTTTTGTTGTATTACTATTCAATTGCAAAAAATAGGTGCATCACTTGCTATTATTGTTATTACCAATGTATTGTCACATCAAACTTGATGTATGGATAAATAAAATAAATGGTATTGAATTCTTTATTCCGCTTGAAACAAAACATAATGTTAAGTGACGAAACAGATGACACTGTCACAAAAAAAAAGTGAATTCAGTGAAGGTTATGGAAAGTGAGATCTAAATATGACAAGAACAATGAGGAACATTTCATTTTAGGAAAATAGGAAAGCACACAAAAAAAGCAAAGAAAGCAAAGCTTGTATCTTCAGTTATGAACTATTCATCAGCAATTAAGAACTATTCATCCGCAATAATAACTTGAAATTCAAAAATTCAACTCACTCTTTATCATTCGAGAGCTAACCGAGAACACAAATATAATGGAAAAAAAGAGGAGAAACAAAAACAAAACATTTGAAGAAACAAAGCACTTGAATTAAAAATGTATTCTAGAGTTGGTGATAATGGTCTCACAATCAAGCTTGATAAGAGGAGGGGTCCAAGGCAACTCCCCTGGGGAACACCACTGTTGTAAACTTTAGGGCCTGATAATGTATCTCCGATTGAGACTTTCGAGGACCTGCTCGTGAGAAAAGAACGGATAAGATAGAGGAGGTTGCCCGTTATTCCCACTTTTTCAAGTTTGTGAACAAGAAATCTTATGTTTACAGAGTCGAAAGCCCGTGAAAAGTCGACTAGACAGATGTCAAAGTCTATTTTTTTTTATTCTGAAGCGTGAGGTAAATGGAATGAGCCTCTACCAGGGATGTTACCGTGGACCGTCTCCGACGGAAGCCATGTTGTTTGGGATGTAGTATGCCATTGGTTTCCAAATATTGATAAGTTATATTGGAGATCAGTTTCTCGAATACCTTTGACATAGAGCACACCATAGTGATAGGACGATAATTTTCGATCTGAGAGCGGGGCCCTTTTTTATGAACTGGTTTGATTATTCCTTTTTTCCAGGCCAGAGGGTAGTGCCCTAAAGTTAGTGAGTTGGTGAAAATGATGGAGAGAGGTATGGCCAGTGAGTCCAGACAATTTTTGTGTAGTCTACTTGGAATAAAGTCAGGGGAAGAGTTCAGTTTCGGAGCTATTCGTTTCAGGATGGAGTTCACCTCAAAAGGGGAGATATCATTAGTGTGGTCGAGGTGAAAATTCGGGCGAGAGATTTGAAGGGGTCCACTGATTGGTAAGGGTTGTAACTTATCAAAATACTCGGCGAAGTGAGTTGCTTGTTCGAAGGGGATAGTAGTTGGTTTATTGTTCACTATGAGAGCAGGAATAGATGTGTTGCTTTTAATGCGGTTGGATATAGTTCTGAAGAATACCTTATAGTTTCTCGGGAACTTAAGCTTGTCTTCCCTAAGAACCTCGAATTTGACTAGTTCTTTGTGAAGTTTCTTGGATGTGCGTAATGACGTAATGGAGAGAGGGTTGCGTTTGTTACTTCTCTGTAGGAAGCTGTATAATCTTCTTATCTTGGGGGGATATTTCAAATGTGTTTTGACATTCTTATTTTTAGGAATCCTATTATCCATTATGAATTGGATGATGTTGGTTAATTTATCGACACTTTCGTCAATAGTTAGGTTTGAGAGCATGTAAGTCCAGTCGATGCTAAAGAGGTCTGAGTTGATCATTTCCCAATCTGCCTTTTCCAGTCTAACGTTGAGCTGGTGCTTGTGATAATACGCTTGGCTCTATCTCGGAAATTCAAAGTATATTGAGGCATGATCGCTGGTGGAGAAGGGAGGCCTGACAATACAGTCTTTTATGATATTTGAATTACAGAGCAGACAATCGAGTGTATTTTGAAGTCTAGTGGGAGAAAGTACGAGTTGTTTAAGATTGTTGTCGCATGTCATGTTTAAGAATGCAAGAGACATACTACATGTATTGGGAGCGGTGAGATTTGCCCAGTCTATCTTGGGGAGGTTCATGTCTCCGCACAGAATGGTGGGAAATACTTCAGTAACATGAGAGGTGATAAACGAGCAGAGATCCTTTGTATTTTCTACTCCACGGCTAGGAGATCGATATATATTAATCAGTCTAATGGCCGAGAAAGCAAACGAGAAAGATGTGTTAGGATAAATGTCTATTACTAACCCCTCGCACTGAGCCTTGCTATATTGAACAACTAAAGATGAGGAGATGGCATTATCTACTAGAATGGCTACGCCTCCTCTTTGTGCCAATCTGTCACCTCTGAATACCGTGAAGGGTAAACTATCGGTTAGAATGGAGTCGGGAAGCTCACTGTGCATCCATGTCTCAGATAGTAAGAGAATGTGATATTTACAGCAACGAAGAAGAAAGTAAAGATCATATAGCTTATTCATCACTGATCTACAGTTGAAATACAAGCATTTGATTACTTCTTCTCTAGCTCTTTTATCCGACTTATCCTATGGTGAATAACGAGAGGTTTTCCTAACATTTCTTCTTCTGGAAATAAATTCGTCTGACTTTCTGGGGCATGAGGTAGATTCTTCAGCGTTTCTGGTATTGCGTCTGCTTCTGACTTGTTGCGGCTTCACGGAGCTTTCCGCCAGAGAAGGAAAGTCAGTTGAAGAAGCCTCGAATGTAGATTTCGACCGGGCCCCAGAGTTCACCAGCGAGGACGATGGCATTTGGGAGTGTTGAGTTGAACTGGCTAAGGGGGATAGTGACGAAGAGGCGGGAGGAGGGGAAATTGGTCGATAGGGTACTCGTTTGTAAGACTGGGCAAAACGAGGAAAGGCGGGGATTAGGTGAGCGTCGACCACTTTGGCAGAGGGAAAAGATGGGTTAGTGGATATTCGGATGCAGTCTCTCTGGGCTTGAAGCTCTGCGGCGAGAGGTCAGCTCGGGAGTAACATCCTTTAGGAAAAGGGTGTTTCGCCTTTCTGCAAAGTTCCAGAAAAAGGTTACGCTTTCCAAGCGAAGAGAACTCAATTTTCATGGGACGGCCATGAGGAGCAGAGAGACGTGGGCGATCAATTGAGTGACGATGATGATTGATATTACCCTTCTCTAGGTCGTCAATAAGGTCCGCTGAATTGAGTCTGATGATAAGACGTGAGATAAGATCTTTGTCTTTGCAACACGTATCATCCTCTGACTTGTCTTCTGGAAGTCCGATAATAACAGCTCGTTTACCTTTTCCTATGAGCATATCCTTGTCTCGATAAGTGGATTCGACGATAGCTGAATACAAGTGGGGTCTAAGTGTGGCCGGAGAGACATATGACTTTATGGATTGCATTTCTTCACTAATCCGTAGAAGTTGCTGTGACTGGTCCAGAATTACTTTGTTCATGTCAGAAATCTGTTGGGACTGAGCAAGAATCATCTGTTGAAGCGGCTGCATAACTTTTGTCAGCGTTTCTCGGACAAGACTATCGATGAACGGAAGAGAGACTGTGGGAATGGGGAGGTTGCAAAGATTAGGAGGAGATTTGCCATCAATTGGCAGAGCTCGGGAAGGGTCACCACTCATAGAGAACGGAGATCATTCAATGAACGGAGATCATTCAATGAGAACGGAGATCATTCAATGAGAACGGAGATCATTCAATGAGAACGGAGATCATTCAATGATAAGCTGCTATGTAGAAATTTGTGAATTAAAAGTAGATCAAAGATAGCGCGACGGTACTCGAGGCTTTGAAGGCCTGACATTAATGAATTTGTGTTGTAGCTGCTTTCTAAATTTTTTTTCCTTCTTAAGAAATAAGCTTCTGCGGGGTGAATCAATAGAATCGTGTTTGTTCGACAGAAACATATGTGTTCAGTGAAAAGACAAAGATTTCACTCACATCTTATCACATTTCACCTCAAGGGCAAAAAAAAAGATGTAGAAAAATATTACTTGGAAAAAGACTCGGAATATTTTTTTCCGAGTATTTTAATACTCGGAAAAGTAGATGTTTTTGGAATTGAATTTTTTAATTGGTGAGTTTTTGATTCTGAACTGGTAAATCGAAGTAGACTGTTCTCAACTATTTTTATTAAACCAAATACATTGAGAATTCGTGCACTTTCTACGAACAACTGAAACCTCTATAATTTGTGAAGTAAAACTTTCGCGGAAAATCTCTTGTAATAGATTTTATGACTAAAGCTAGGATATTTGTATGGACCTAAAAATATGCATTTTATTGTGAGATAATGTAGCTTAGGCGGTAAGAGCTTCTTCTTCTTCTTCTTCCTCGCGCTTGTTCCCGCCTCGCGGCAGTGTACGCGCTCCTCTGAGATGCAGGACAGACCTATCCTGGTAGAACCAGTGGCTGCCTGCTAGATTAGGCGGTAAGAGCATTGCCCGGAAAACAATGGTCGATGGTATGATTCAATTCAATTTTCAATTCAATTCATTTATTCCATGCAAGAACAACAACTTGTAATACAATTATGAATGGTAGTTCCAATTAGCATGGACGCGTAGGATAGGGAGACAAAAAAAAAACAATCATTCATTCAAAAGTGCTGAATGGCATTCAACTAATCCAAATATCATCTAAGAAAAAAAATGATATGAAATAGCGTCTATAGTTATTTATAATCAGAAGATTATGTCCTATACATACTATGTATGTAAATACAAATAAACGTCAATCTGTTACACTCGGACAAGGAAGCACAACTTCAAATGGAATTTTTTTTAGCCTTGTCGCGAAACTTGAAGAACTTTCGATTACAACGATATCTTCCGGAAGGGAGTTCCATATTGCTATTGATCTAGAGACAAACGTAGACAACCTAGCCGGGTAAACGATAGGCAGACGAATTCTGAGAGAGTGCGCTTGTCTTGTATTATACTTGGGGGAGATAAAATGTATAGAAAGGAAAAATCGAGAGAGCATTTGTTATGTAAACTTTTTTTTCCGCCCTTCACACTAAAACAATGGTCGAGGGTAAGCTTCCCGCCCTTCACACTACTTTTGCACATTTTTCTGCTTACATGTTCAGTTTGAAAATCCGTTTCTAAAAACCGCGAGAATTAGTGAGCAATACAATTTGCAGATTTGAAGTGTAAAAAAGAGTGTACTCCCTACTCCTTGTTGATTTTAAGCAACGGGTTTACACCGAACAGATTAAAAACTGTTGTCAGAAACATGTGCAAAATCGTTTGCTGTGGCGGAAACCGAACCCGCAACCTTCGCTTTTCGGGCTACGAAAGCTCAATTTTTAATGCACATTTTAAGGCTCTTACAGCAGAATGCGCCGGGCTTACTAGGCAACGTGAGATCAGAGAGGGAAACATGGAGTTCATTGGAAGAGCTGGTGAGAAAAGTGATGAATAATGAGAGGTGTGGCATGAAAAAAGGGAAAAGGTAGAAAGAGAAGGGATGAAATTAGATAAACTAGTTAAATATACATATGTATCATGAATACCTTGAAGAACACATAGCCAGCCAAAAACTAGTTCCACTATTTTTCTGCGTTTCTTCTTCTGCTGTGTGAAAAGTTGAATTCCAAGACTTCAGACCATGTGGCTCAAAAGTATTCAAATTATGCCGGAGACTGGACACGAAATTGTGGACCTGATGTTTTAACAGTCTTTCAAAAAGCGACAAACTTGAATTGAGACAACAAAAGTAGTACTTGAAAACGACTAAACCTAGAAGATTCAACAGGAGATTCAAACCAACTGAATAATTAATATCTACCTGTTTTGCTTCAAAGTTCATCTCCTTGAAGAAAAAAAGGCGTTTGGTAGTGCTCAACCTCTTATCTAGCTCTAGCATTAACTTCATTAGTCATTTCAAAAACAAAAAAACTTCTTCTTTCATTGAATGGCCTTTTCTCTTTTTTTATTTTTGTTCTATTTTCTCCGTTTGGCAATGAATGACAGAATGGTTCGTTCGGGAACAGCCGGAGTTCCTCAATCTCGATAAGAATTGACGAACCTACTTGTAACCAAACGTTCATCTTCTAATTTTCATCTCCTTCTATATCGCTGATTTATGTGCACAGCGTATTTTTCTCTCATAACAAAGGATCCTTTTATCACGTGCAGTTTTAATTTTTCTTCCCTGTCTATCTCTCACTTCTCAACTCTCTCTCTCTTTCTCTAAAAGACTGTCTCTCCCTTCCTTACTCTCTTTCTTTCTCTTCTACTCTCTCCCTCTCCCTGCACCCCTCTATAATTCTCTTTATTTCTCTCTCTCTGTCTCTCACACGCACACTTTTTGTTTCTTCTTCCATCACCTTTTGCTCATCGAATGGGCCTTCGAAGAGAAGAGGAGAGCAAAAATGCGTCGCATTGCAGTCATTTCACATTTCACGGGCTATCACCACTTTGCCCGAGCTTGGAGTCAGGGAAGTCTGAGCAGATATAGACGAAGAGTCAGGGATGAGGCGCAATACTGCGTGAAACGCAGAGAGAAGAGACGGCGAGAAACAACCGCAAGGGATATCAGTTTACACATAGAGATAGAAAAAAGCTCGAAAGTGTTTTCTGAAAAGAACAAGAACAGGAAGCGAAGGAGGAAGAGAGAGAGAAAGAGTGCGAGAGAGAGAGTGCGAGAGAGAGAGTGCGAGAGAGAGAGAGAGATAGAGAGAGTTAAGAAGGAAGAGCAAGATAAAAGATAGAGAGAGAGAAAATGGGGGAGAGAGAGAGCGTGAGAGAGAGCGAGGGAGAGAGTGAGAGAGAGAGAGAGAGAGAGAGAGAGAGAGAGAGAGAGAGAGAGAGCTCGACAAAGTCTGACTAGAGGCGTAAATAATGGGGAGAAAGGATTCAGAGACTCAAAAAGTAGTCAGAACTCTAAGAAATTTCGCTTGACTCTCCGCTCGTGAAAACGGCAGGCTCGCCATCAACCTTGAATTCACGTTGATTCTCGTTCCTCTCCCGAATTATGTACTTGTGTGTGTAAGTGAGCATATGCCAGCCGTGTAAGCTCAAGGAACTCTCTTCCAGATTTGCATACGAGAGGGTGGAAAGAAAAAGAGAAAAGGAGAGAGAAAAAGGAAAGAGAAAAAAGAGAGAGAAAAAGAGGGATAAATAGAAAGAGAAAAAGAGAGGCGGAGAGAGAGAAAGATAAAGATAGCCAGAGCAAGACGATAAACTAGAATTTTTGTCGAGAAAATAAAAAGAGCCAAAGCAAGGCGAAATGCTAGCAATTTTTGTCTAGAAAAACTTCACGATATTTCAAGCTTATTGAGCTTTAAGATCGCGGTAAACTTTTAAACTCCAGTGGTTGAAAAATAATTGGGAAATAAAT
Source organism: Allodiplogaster pararmata (assembly GCA_964056735.1). Classification (NCBI taxonomy): domain Eukaryota; kingdom Metazoa; phylum Nematoda; class Chromadorea; order Rhabditida; family Diplogasteridae; genus Allodiplogaster; species Allodiplogaster pararmata. The sequence continues at coordinate 12,829,581 of OZ057409.1, read as the reverse complement.
GATACCAAGACACCCAGGTTGAGTTTGCGCCACGGCACTTTTCTTCCAATTTTTAAGAGGAACAGAGAGAGAGAGAGAGAGAGAGAGAGATAGATAGAGAGACAGAGGGAGGGAGAAAGAGAAACGAAGAAAGAAGAAAAAAAGAAAAGAATAAAGAAGCTGCCGCGCCCTTTTCTCGCGTTGTACGTACTTCTGGATGAATGAATTCATCACAGCCCAGCCGATTGTCCTTTTTTCATAGCTGACAGATCGATTGTTTGCTTTGTGTAATAGATCATGATTTTCCGCTCTTCACGTTCTAGTTTTTGAAGAAAAACCCAGTAGCTAAGTTTTTTGTACTTGGCACTTCCCTTCTCAATTTCAATCCTCTTGATTGAGATTGAAACTTCAAAACTCGAAAAAGCACGCACAGAAAAAATGAAATCATCGTTTCTGTTGTTAAAGAATTAGGAGAAACTGTTAACATTTAAAGATTTGGCTCTTATATACTCATAGGCATAGTAGACGGCAGACAGTGCAGAGTGAATTTTTTTATACGGTCTCGTTAGCCTAAGCCGTACGGCCTCGTTAGCCTAAGCCGTACGGCCTCGTTAGCGTAAACTGTTACTAAGCCTGAGCGTTTTAACTTTTTGTCTTTTTTCATGATCTGGAGTCTCTGATGCTCAAAATGATCACCTATGAAGAAAATTTTCGAAACCGTAGCGTTTAAAGCCAATTTTTCGTCTAGTTTTACAATGCCTGCAAGACAAGACGCAGGGTATGCCCATGAGGGAATAAGGGCCAAAGATTTTTAACGGATAAACTCATCTTCCAATGTTTTTGGTCAAATTTGTTCATATGATAACTCATTTATACATAAAATTAAACCTTCACTATTCTTGAATGACAGCCGTTGAATTCAATGATGAGTTCTTAAACCAGGTGTCATTTCTTTTGAAATTCTTTATTACCATAGGATAGCTTGTAAAGCCATATATGGAATCATGAAATAGGAAGGGAATTAATGGGGAATAAGACAATCAATTTTTGTTCATGTCCACTCTTTCTGTTGACAACAGAAAGTTCGGTAGGGCTATGAGATTCGAAAGGTCGATCTCTTCTAGAGCCTTGCTGAATGCTTCGATATCTTGAATCTTTTTGAAATTAATGTCTGTAACTTTATTCCGCAAAGCAATTACTCTAGAAAAGAAAAATTGCTCAAATTTAACACTGACTTTCAACTGTGTGAAAGAGCATTTGTTAGAATGCTCAGTTTAAAAAAAATTTCTTATCGTCACCTACCGTACTTCTTGTGATAGAAATGGTTCAGTGTCAGTGCTATACCGACTCTAAAAAAAGAGCTCGCTTTTAAGTTATGATTGCAACTCAAATAGAAGTTTGTTGTGTACATATAAGGGTTTGAAATGTCATGTTTCACTAAGAAATGCAGACAGCTATGATGTAAGAATATATATATATATATTTTATCTACATCTTTCGATGCAATAACGCACAAATTTAATTACAATTGAAAATGAGGAATGAATAGATCAGCTAAACAATTGTCAAATACGATAACAAAAGCGATACATCAATTTGACTTTAATATAGCGAATTGAACGGGAAAAAAAATATATAAAAAGCAGTGTTAATAAAAAAAAGTATAATTTCGCCTACAAGAAGGCAACACTTTTTTGAATGAGCAATATAATTCGCCTACAAGAAGGCAAATATAATAAATAATCATATAGGAAAAAAGTTTTTTATCGTGAGTTTTCAAAAGCAATATAAAATTGAAAAATAATTGACCATGAATTTGTCTTTTGAAACTTTGGTTGATGGCAAATATGTATAATTAGAAATGTAGAACTTCAAATCTAAACACGACGAAGAAATTTAAATGATCGTGAAAGAGCGTGAAAAATAGGACTCTTCGAGAAAAAAATGTGAATGTTTGTTTTTCTTTTATTTTGGAACCTTTTCTACAGCCAATGGTCTCGTTGTTTCTTGTTGTTGCCTTATGTTTTTCCCTGCTTTACTTCAAAGCTCTTAGATGGGATACGTTCGCTTGACTCGCATATGATACTGAAAAGATTAGCGAACAGGGAAAGAGATTAGGAGAGAAAGAGAGGACAGACAGTAAGAGAGAGAGTGAGAGAGAGAGAGAGAGAGAGAGAGAGAGAGAGAGAGAGAGAGAGACAGAGTGAGAGAGGAAGAAAGAAATCTAGAGTCTGGAGAGACTTGGACAGACAGAAAGGTAAAGAACGAAAAGAAGAGAGAGAGAGAGAAAGAAAGAACGAGAAGAAGAGAGAGAAAGAAAGAACGAAAAGAAGAGAGAGAGAGAAAGAAAGAATGAGAAGAAGAGAGAGAAAGAACGAACAGAAGAGAGAGAAAGAAAGAAAGGAAGAACGAAAGAAAGAAAGGAAAGAACGAAAGAAAGAAAGAAAGAAAGAAAGAAAGAAAGAAAGAAAGAAAGAAAGAAAGAAAGAAAGAAAGAAAGAAAGAAAGAAAGAAAGAAAGAAAGAAAGAAAGAAAGAAAGAAAGAAAGAAAGAAAGAAAGAAAGAAAGAAAGAAAAGAAGAGAGAAAAGGATGAGAGTCCCAGAGTAAGAGAGTAAGAGGGAAAGAAAAAAGGAAGTTAATATGGGCCGCTGAAGAACTCTCAGTTCTCAGTCTTTGATCCTCTCATATGTAAATTGTGCCGTCCTTATTTATTTTTCTTGATTTTTCTCTGTTTTTTTTCCGAACCAAAAACAAGTTTACTCTTGATAGAATAATATTATTCTCTTGTTCCTCTTCTTGCATAATTTATTATACCATTTACGGTCTCATGATAAATATAAGAATATGGGAAGACTTGAAATATCAACAGACTTCTTCTTAATGTATAATAGATTCAGGTGTTTTTATTACTATTTATTTGTTCATTCATTCGCTTT
>OZ057409.1:12818734-12826465 GCA_964056735.1 Allodiplogaster pararmata | reverse complement strand
CAGGAAATTTCACTGGAAGATCTTCAGGAGTAAGTAGGAAAGACTAGTTGAAGCACATTCGATTCACTTCTTCATAAATATAGGCTTTATGGTTGTGGGCCCAAATTGGGCAATTTTCTACTTTTGATAGATAGAGCCAAATGGCTGGCGATTCTAGGCGTGCCTGGTATGAGCTGAGCCAGCCTTAAAGTTTGCACTTAATCTCGCGGTGATGTTTTTATCGCGTACGCCGGGGCCTCATAACAGTTTTTTTGAGCGAAATTGCGCCAGAAAGGAGAGCTATGAAATTTCTTGGGCAGAACTTATTGTTTTCTGCACTATGCATAAATTGAGGGATAAAACATGCTTTATCCAACCATCCAAAAAGAACTCTTGTTTGGCAGAACAGTCGATATTGAAACTGGGCGGGGCAGTTATGGGGGGGGGGCAGAGTGAATTACAAAGGAATAAAACAGCTTTCATTTGTTTTGATGCTTTTCAGAGCAGAAAAAAAAATCAGAACTGGAGTCAGAAATGCAATTAAAATTTAATTTTTCATTGAAACAAAGGTTTTTTTGTCAGGACTAATTCTGAGAAAGCATTTCGTATAAGTCACTGAGAGAGCAGTTCGTTCGTATACATGTAATATTTAACGAGCCAAATCAAGCATTCCCCACTACTGGAGCTTGTAAAAATCTCCAAGCGTATAGTAATACTAACCAATTTCAATCTAGAAGACAGGGAACGGAGAGGAAAAATAAAGAGAAAAAATGAAGCATACCGGCTAGTTGAGGTAAATCTTATCTCGATTCATTTCTCTCAAACACTTTCTGTGTCTTTCTCTTCCTATCAAACTTTTTTCTAAAAAGTTCCCCGTTCCTCTCTCTCTCTCTCTCTCTCTCTCCTCTCTCTCTCTCTCTCTCTCCTCTCTCTCTCTCTCTCTCTCTCTTTCTCTCTCTCTCTCTCTCTCTCTCTTCTCTCTCTCTCTCTTTCTCTCTCTGTCTATCTATTGATCTATCTATCTTTTCCTCTCTCTTTCTCTATCTAACTCTCTCATTTTTTCTATCTTCCTCTTTTGATCTCTATTACTCAATTTATTTCACTTTTTAGAGTAAGAAAAACCTAATTTGTAGAAATCATCCGAAACCATGCATAAATTGCTCTCTCATCCTGACAACGAACTAATTTCGAATCTTAAAATCATCATGCCTTTTACTTGCCCTTTCATCTTTCTCCTGAGTCTTTTCACATGCATAAACTGGAAGCGTTTTGAACGCTAGAAACTGCACTTTTCCTTGAGAGAATCGTTTTGCGGTTTAAAAATACCAATATTGATCAGACTCTTTTTTGTCAGTTAAAGTCTTTGTCGTGCCAGTGAAGAGATGCGGTGTGGTTTCGTGCAAAGAGTTCGGACGTTTCGCTTTATTTAAAGCATCATCAGCGATCTCTTTGCACGAAACCACACCGCATCTCTTCACTGGCACGACAAAGACTTTAACTGTCTAATTAACCTCCACGATGCGCGTCACTCAGTACTCAAAAATTCATAACTCTTTTTTGTTGTTTTTTTCTGTGTAAACTTATGTTTCTTCTCGTTTCTGTTTATTTTTAAATTTTTCTTGTTTTTTTCTCTCAAATATTCTCTTGTGCTCTTTCTTTCCTCACTTAATTTGCCTCTCCAGTTCTCTCTCTCCTCTCCTTCTTTCTCTCTCTCTTTCTTTTCTCTCCGTTTCCCCCCCTCTCTCTCTCTCTCTCTCTCTCCTCTCTCTCTCTCTCTCTCTCTCTCTCTCCTCTCTCTCTCTCTCTCTTTCACTTTTCTTTTTATATCTCACTCTCTTTGTTTTCTCTTTTTTTTATTCCTCTCTATGTCTCTTCTTTGCTCTACCTCTTTTTTCATATTCTCCCTCTCTTTGAAAGTTTTAAAAAAATTATCTGGTTGTGATAACCTCGGTTGTTTGTTTAGATATCTCATAGCTTTGAACTTTACATTTTCAACAAGAAAATTAATTGTATGAAGAGCTAAAAAGTCAATGATAAGACGACTAAGTGTTTATTACCTGAAACAGTTTTTCTTCTGTGATAATAAGTCTCTTCTGAAGATAAGGAGGAGAAGACTATTTAAATGAAGACTATTTATATGATCCCAGATTCCAACGCTAATTCTCTAAAAACTACTCGGGCTCTTCCATGTAGAATGAAATATAATACAGATATGAGTGTATCTCGGAGAAAGGAAAAGGAGGAAAGGGAACTACGTTCCCAAGTTCCTTCCTATATGTTTTTTCGCCTACTTCATCCAAAACGCTTTCTGCAGCAGTTGAGGGGAGTAGTAGTTGGTTGGGTCTCTTCCTCTCTCTTTCTCGCACCGCCCGATTTATATGCCACTCCCTTGATAGAGGCCTCGGCAGCCTGCATTCGTTTCCTGCCCTCTATTATTCTCTTCTTCGAGAGTGAAACAAGGGCCCTCCTCTGAAATGGTCTTTTTGGTTAACGACAGAGTCTTATGAATGAACACTGGGAGTGTGGATAAAAAAAGAAGATAGAAACGAAGGAGAAAAAGACAGCAACAAAAAAAACGCTTAGCAAAATATTTTTTAAATAAACAACAAAAAAAACGCTTAGCAAAAAAAAAAAAAATATATATATTCGAAAACGCTTAGCAAAATATAAAAAAGCACACAATACACGGCTGCTACATTCTGCGCCTAATTACTCGTTTATGAACCATATCTGTGTCTCTGTTTCTGTCTCCGAACGGTTACAAGAAAAAGGAGAAGGGTCTCTTTCTACTAATGAAATAAGGAGAAGACAGGAGATTAGTTTAACTCAAAAATACATCTGATGACTAACTATTATAATAATTATGATGAAAGCGGCCTAAAAAACTTTTTATGATGTCGTAAAACTTTATGATGTCGTAAAACTTTTATGATGTCGTATATTCCGAAAGTAATTTATACGTAGTCTCTCTAGAAATTTATTACTCTTTGATCAATTCCGGGCTTTTCACCCCCTACGTAAAACTTTGATCCCCAATTTCGCTCTCAGCCGTCGCGGTATTCAGTGTATCTCTTCGATTGTTCTTACATCTCTCTCTCTCTCTCTCTCTCTCTCTCTCTCATCTCTCTCTCTCTCCTCTCTCTCTCTCTCTCTCTCCTCTCTCTCTCTCTCTCTCTCTCTCTCTCTCTCACGCTTTCTCTTTTACTCTCTTTTTCTTTTTCTCTTTCTCTTTTTCTCGCTTTCTTTTTCTTTATATTTTTCTCTCCCTCTTTCTCTTTCTCATTTCTCTCTCTTTATCTCTCTTTTCTCTCTTTTTTTCTCTCTCTTTTCGAAATCTTTTTTCCCTCTCAGTCTCTCTCCCTCTCTTTTCTTTTCTTTCTTTCTCTGTCTCTTTTTTATCTTTCCATCTCCTTCTCTTTCTCATTCTCTCTCTCTCACACACACACCGTGAGGTCCTATTCATTGTGATGCATTGTTCCCCTCTCCGACTTATCCCTTCAAAACTCACCTTTCCTTCCCCCCAATCTTTTTTCTTTCTCCAGAATCCCGACAAGAAAGTTGGAATGTAAAAGAACGAGGTCTTTGTGAGGTCCTATATACTTCGCTTATGGTGCATTCTGAATCTATTCCCTTCCATCTACTTCACGTTCGATTGGGAATTCTCACTCCATCCATCGATTCTCTTCCGGTTACCTTGACCACTACTCGGAAAACGAAAGAGCAGATTTTTGGTTCATGGCAAATTTGTAGAAAACTTTACTTCTAACAAGCAACAACTAACAAAGAGAAATTATTTTCGTGGTCAACTAATATGTGTTGAATTACGCACACTTTCTCGTTCATTTCAATTATGTTAAACACTGAATAGTACATTACTCTTCCCCCTGAAGAGGAAACTAGGTTTGTTTTGGTTTCGAAATAGTTATCGAGACCTCATTTAACAAGCTATTAAAACGATTGTAATCTAAACAATAAAAACAGAAGTTTAAAAGGGCCACTTTTATCTCTATCCAACACAGATTTGTGTTCTTAACTGGCATTCAACAGAGGAAGCACATATTTTATAATAAAAAATGAGTCATAATATTCTTTTTTCACAACGATAGTTTTTTTCCATGAATGTGTTTCGTGTTGGGTCCTCCAGCACTGAGCTTGAATGTAGTTTCACACGAACTCGAGACACTCTCATTGGAATTCCCAAGCATTTAGGACGCACTCAGTTATTGCTTCGCGTGACTGAGGTGTTCATTGTTCTTATAGATGTTTGCTACTTTTGATAAACGAGTTTAGGACCTACTTCCATGAGAATCGAGTTTGTAATACACCATCTATCAATAATTCAACATACTATCGAATTCCATGACTCAAAACTGCCTCAAAAGAATCAACAAACTTTTTAGCAAATATTTAGAAAAGAGGTTTTTACAAATTTTAATACTTTATTTATTATATACCCTAGACTAAACTAACAATTGCGATTGAGTATTATTATTGTTATCACCAATCATAACTTCAAAAAAATTTAAACGTGAGAATGCGTGTAAAAGCTTGTTCTTAATTATAAACTGATCTGGATTGCTCTGTAGTTACCGAGAATATTTCCTAGATCATAACGGTATCTTAATAGAAAGTAAAGAAAACACTGCACATTTTCACTCTTTCGCTGTTAGAGTTTCTCGTATGTTCCATCATCTACCTAGAGAAGTCCTGCAAGATAGATCTCTCGCTCTCATTGAATTTGATTAGTTAAACTTACTTTTTTTATCATATCCGTTTATCTATTCATAATTTTCGAAACCTGTTTTTGCATTGCAAATTGTAGATAAATTATTATTATTATAGATGACTGACTTGATCCCATATGCTACAAAGTTCATTTGAAGATTTTGGAGAGATTACATATACCAACGTTTGGTCCAACGATTCAGACGACGATTACCCGAGAATAGGCAGCAATTTAGCGTTTTGTGCAAAAGTGTTCCACAATCAGAATGTCAAGAGGCGCTTAATTCCTTTTTAGTGCTCTTTCTGGGAGGCACTCCGTTCAATACTCTGCGTATGAAATTGTCTTGTGGATGACTTTAAACTTCTCTCCTTCTTCTTCCTGTTGTTCTCTTCAGTTCCTGAGTCCTGAGGTCTCTTTCCTATTTTGCACCTTTAGTTTTTTTACATATAGTATAGGATGACAAAAACTTAGAGAAAAAACAACGAAAAGCGGAAGAAGGGGGAGCTGAAGAACTGCGCTGGAAATATGGATAGAAAAAGCCTCTAGAGAAATGGGTGGGAGGAAAGTAGTGTGTCCTCCCGGGAGAGCTATACTGCAGTGTAGGTAGAGAGCTTGTATCCTGGCGGGAGCACATTACTGGTGTGTTGGCAAAAAAAGTGCATCTAGGCAGGAGGGCAGTACTGAAATGTGGGTAGAAAACTTCTGTCCTGGCGGGAGGATAATACAGGAGAGGAGAGAGAAAAAATGTATCCTGGCAGGAGAGCAATGCTGTAGTTCGGGTAGAGAGATATGGAGTCTGAGAGTACTACTGGAGTCTGGGTAGATAGAATATATCCTGGCGGGAGGGTCCTACTGAAGTGTAGGTAGAGAATATCCCTGCCGGAAGACAATACTTGAGGGTAAATTTGCTGAAGCCTACGTAGAGAGGTGCAAAATTGACTTCCAAGATAGAAAAAAGACATAAACCTCTCGCTTCTAAACCTGACTTTCTATTTCGTTCAGTTGTTTTCTTGTGTTCCAATCCTCCTTGGCGACGACTCCCTCTCTACACCACAATCTATGAACATATGTATGTATGCAATCATCTTTGCGCTCTCCATTTATCTTTCTTATCTCTGTCTCTATGTATACCTCTCCCCCCATTTCTCTCTGTTTCCCCATATCTCTTTACTTTTGTCTTTCCCCCTCTCTCTGTCGCTCTTATTTTCTCTCTTCATCACTCTTTGACTCTCTCTTACTCTATCTTCTCGGTCTCTCTTTCTCTCTTGCTCATTCTTTCTCTCTCTTTCTCTATTACTCTTTCTCTCTCTTTTCTCTCTTTCTCTCTTTAGAATGAAGCTTTATCTTCTTTTTTATATATCTCAATCTGCCTCTTCTCTTTTTTCTTCATTCTCTTCAAACGTGAAGAACGCAGAAGCGTGATGAATATGAATGACCCATTGTCTATATGTGTTCCAAAGACACCCTCAACCCATTACTTGTTCACCTCAAATTATGCCTTGTATTGATTCCGCGGTGCTTCGGTTCGTACGAAACGCATTGAGTAACTGTTTTGAAATAAGTGTATGAAGTCTATAAGGAAAAGGAGGAAGCATGTTTTATGTTTTAATGATCCATTTTGTTCCCGACGTACTCCAAAGAAAAACTTTCTCTTGAAAAAACAACTGATGTTTTCTTCATCGTAAAGAAGGATGAAACAAAGCTGTAGGAATTTTTCAAGAGGCATCTATTTTATATATTGTGCTTGTAAGTTCTTCGAAAAGGGCTCATTTCTTCCAAATTTTTTAAAATCATTTTTTATTGAAGAACATAAGAAGAACATGAAGAAGCTCACAAATATTCGATCTGCCTTCCGCCAAGTTGAATTAATGAACTCTCTTTTTTTTCCAATAGACAATTCTCAATAATTTCCAAAATAATAATAATAGTTTATCGCACAGTTTATATAACTCACATCATGGAGAAAGGTAAAGAAACGAATAAATTCAAACACAAGCGTATCACTTTGGCTAGAGTGAAAAAAGTTGATAAACAACAAAAACAAATCAGATATAATTTTTTAAAAATAAACTTGATAATGCGGAAAAACTTTTAAATAACTTTCGAAACTTGAAATAAAGTGATTCAGTGATTCAAATGAATGTAAACTGATGGTTACCGCCCCATTTCTCTTTAAGGTTGAAAAAATTTCTCACTGCTATGCTTTATTTTGGAACGATAACTTCTTCAAAAAATATATTTTAAAATAACTTAAATTTTGTTTTATTTTTGAATATATCATAATTCTCTTAGTAAATTTGCAACTGTTATATTATGTTTTTATTGTTTCCTCATCTGAATGATAAACTTGAACAGGATAAACACTAAACTTTAAAAAAAACATATTTTTTAAATTAAATTTGATAAGGGTCTTTTAATGCAGTGTTCTGGGGTTTCTTAATTGACAACTATGAGTACTACTATATGAAATAAAAATTTGGAATTAATAATTCGATCAGATTTATTTTATTCCTCACCTTTTTTGTACTTTTTTACCCGTCCTTGAATTTTTTCACTATACATACACGTATATATTTTTCTTTTCTGAGTTGTTTTACTTTTCGTCTTAGCTTCCAATCCTTCCCATTTCTGTCGTTCTTTTTTTACCGTTAATTTTGATCTGCGCTGGCCTTTTATTTCCTTTTCGTCGCTTTCATCTTCTTCTTCATTTGTTCAGAGCTTGCTTCTATTTTTTACCGGGATTAATCTAGCAGTCTTTAACCAAAAAAACGGCCAAAAGATATGAGGTGAAAAAGACGGCACTGTTTCGAATAAATAAAGCTTTAGAGAATGAAAACAACAAAGGAGATAAGAAAATTTGAAAAAAATAAGATCTTTGTAAAACCTACATAGAAACGAAAAATATATGTACAAGCAGCGTAGTAACGACAGAGACCGCATTGAAGCGAAGAAAATTTGCAGCAGATATTAGAAAAGAGAAAAGAGAACTCGAGTTGACAAAAAATTGAGAAGAAAAAAACGAGGAA
>OZ057409.1:12776234-12816234 GCA_964056735.1 Allodiplogaster pararmata | reverse complement strand
GATAGATAGATAGATAGATAGATAGATAGATAGATAGATAGATAGATAGATAGATAGATAGATAGATAGATAGATAGATAGATAGATAGATAGATAGATTAGATAGATAGATAGATAGATAGATAGATAGATAGATAGATTAGATAGATAGATAGATAGATAGATAGATAGATAGATAGATAGATAGATAGATAGATAGATAGATAGATAGATAGATAGATAGATAGATAGATAGATAGATAGATAGATAGATAGATAGATAGATAGATAGATAGATAGATAGATAGATAGATAGATAGATAGATAGATAGATAGATAGATAGATAGATAGATAGATAGATAGATAGATAGATAGATAGATAGATAGATAGATAGATAGATAGATAGATAGATAGATAGATAGATAGATAGATAGATAGATAGATAGATAGATAGATAGATAGATAGATAGATAGATAGATAGATAGATAGATAGATAGATAGATAGATAGATAGATAGATAGATAGATAGATAGATAGATAGATAGATAGATAGATAGATAGATAGATAGATAGATAGATAGATAGATAGATAGATAGATAGATAGATTAGATAGATAGATAGATAGATAGATAGATAGATAGATAGATAGATAGATAGATAGATAGATAGATAGATAGATAGATAGATAGATAGATAGATAGATAGATAGATAGATAGATAGATAGATAGATAGATAGATAGATAGATAGATAGATAGATAGATAGATAGATAGATAGATAGATAGATAGATAGATAGATAGATAGATAGATAGATAGATAGATAGATAGATAGATAGATAGATAGATAGATAGATAGATAGATAGATAGATAGATAGATAGATAGATAGATAGATAGATAGATAGATAGATAGATAGATAGATAGATAGATAGATAGATAGATAGATAGATAGATAGATAGATAGATAGATAGATAGATAGATAGATAGATAGATAGATAGATAGATAGATAGATAGATAGATAGATAGATAGATAGATAGATAGATAGATAGATAGATAGATAGATAGATAGATAGATAGATAGATAGATAGATAGATAGATAGATAGATAGATAGATAGATAGATAGATAGATAGATAGATAGATAGATAGATAGATAGATAGATAGATAGATAGATAGATAGATAGATAGATAGATAGATAGATAGATAGATAGATAGATAGATAGATAGATAGATAGATAGATAGATAGATAGATAGATAGATAGATAGATAGATAGATAGATAGATAGATAGATAGATAGATAGATAGATAGATAGATAGATAGATAGATAGATAGATAGATAGATAGATAGATAGATAGATAGATAGATAGATAGATAGATAGATAGATAGATAGATAGATAGATAGATAGATAGATAGATAGATAGATAGATAGATAGATAGATAGATAGATAGATAGATAGATAGATAGATAGATAGATAGATAGATAGATAGATAGATAGATAGATAGATAGATAGATAGATAGATAGATAGATAGATAGATAGATAGATAGATAGATAGATAGATAGATAGATAGATAGATAGATAGATAGATAGATAGATAGATAGATAGATAGATAGATAGATAGATAGATAGATAGATAGATAGATAGATAGATAGATAGATAGATAGATAGATAGATAGATAGATAGATAGATAGATAGATAGATAGATAGATAGATAGATAGATAGATAGATAGATAGATAGATAGATAGATAGATAGATAGATAGATAGATAGATAGATAGATAGATAGATAGATAGATAGATAGATAGATAGATAGATAGATAGATAGATAGATAGATAGATAGATAGATAGATAGATAGATAGATAGATAGATAGATAGATAGATAGATAGATAGATAGATAGATAGATAGATAGATAGATAGATAGATAGATAGATAGATAGATAGATAGATAGATAGATAGATAGATAGATAGATAGATAGATAGATAGATAGATAGATAGATAGATAGATAGATAGATAGATAGATAGATAGATAGATAGATAGATAGATAGATAGATAGATAGATAGATAGATAGATAGATAGATAGATAGATAGATAGATAGATAGATAGATAGATAGATAGATAGATAGATAGATAGATAGATAGATAGATAGATAGATAGATAGATAGATAGATAGATAGATAGATAGATAGATAGATAGATAGATAGATAGATAGATAGATAGATAGATAGATAGATAGATAGATAGATAGATAGATAGATAGATAGATAGATAGATAGATAGATAGATAGATAGATAGATAGATAGATAGATAGATAGATAGATAGATAGATAGATAGATAGATAGATAGATAGATAGATAGATAGATAGATAGATAGATAGATAGATAGATAGATAGATAGATAGATAGATAGATAGATAGATAGATAGATAGATAGATAGATAGATAGATAGATAGATAGATAGATAGATAGATAGATAGATAGATAGATAGATAGATAGATAGATAGATAGATAGATAGATAGATAGATAGAACTGGAATAGGTAATTAGACCGGAACCGTGCTAGCGTTTTCGCTACCGGGCCATGCTATTACAAACTTACATAGCTATTGATGCACACAATTTTCGAACTGCTGAACGCACACTTAAAACCAACTTAACCTTCCTCTATTGAACAGCGTGAACTTGCATACACTAACATCTTTCAGTGCTACAGTGTTCAGATGTCAAGCGGAAATTCAATTTGAGCCTTTTGTAAAAATCAAAACTTGTGATTCTGGAAAGTGACCATGTCAAAATTTAATTTTTGTTGATCGAGTAATTGCTTGAATGTGAAAATTTATAATTTACGTGAATTTAGGTAAGCTGTAAACATCAAGCAGAAGCAACATTTTTTTCTCAAAACAAAGTTTAATTATGTATAATGAACAAAAACAGAAGGAGAGGAAGGGAGCGGAGGAAAGAAGAGATAGAGAAAAAGAGATAAATAAAGAGAGAGAGAGAGACAGAGAGAGGGAGAGAGAGAGAGAGAGAATGTAGAATTTCTGCGAAAAGCGAACATTCGTATTTTGGAAGAAAAGGAAGAGATAGTGAGTGCCCTTTTCTCCCCAAACTTGCATCATAATGATTGTAACAAAGGTTAAACAACTAACTTTCGGTTAACATTTTTACTCTATATGTTGCACAATTTTTGTTCTTCTTTTTTAACGATCTGTCTTTATCTCTCTCTACCTATTTTCTCTCTCTTTTTATTTCTTTGTCTTACATTCTATCTCTCTTTATCTTCCTATGACTCTACCTCTTTTTTCTTCAATGTCTCTCTCTCTCTTTATTTTATATTTTTCTCATTTAATTTCCTTACATCTTGAAAGTTTTTACTTCTATCTTTTTCTCCGATATCTTAACTTTTCTGCCAGTTTTCTTACCTCAGCGAGTGGGTCATGAATACCTAACAAGATTAGAAAAGGGGCAGAAGAAGATGGAATTATGGGAGGAGGGGGAGTCACAGAGTGACATATGACGAGAAAGGAAGGAAGGAGTTTAGGGGTCCAGAGCTTCCATCAACTCCAAACCTTGTCTACTCCTATGTCCATGTTGGCCTCAGCCACGTAAGCTATTCCACTCACTGCAGAGTAACAAAAACTGATCTGACTCTCTCCTTCTTCTCCTTTTATGTTCCTAGAACGGTTGCTTTGCCTTGATCAGTGCCGTACCGCGCAGTTTTATTCATAATTGGTACAGAGAAGCTGAGTTCATTCAGAAAATCATTACTCGAGTTGCTTATTTTATACTGTGAGGACTCAAATTACGAATTATCTGATAATTGAGATATTGGTCTTGTCAGTGTTGAGATGCGTTGTGGTTGAACTTAAGAGTTTTTGGATGTTTCGCTTGAAACGTCCGAGTTACCGCTGTTTTCAACCAAACTTTAGTTAAGCTACAAAACTACTGCTGTTTCTTTAGTTAAGCATCTTGAGACCGACAAGACAAAGATCCCAAATATATATTAGTCCACTAAATATTAGCTGATGCTTCAACCAATATGTCTAGAACGGCCATCGTGCCTTAGACATAGCAGGAAATCGCATGGGACAACGTGTGCTCGGTTGGTGTATTGGTTAACTCTCTACAAGCCCCGGTTAGGCGGCCGAGGTTCGGTCCCAGCCGAGTGCCAGATTTTTGCCCGTGCGATGGATTTCATGTCTAGTTTTTGACACTCAATATTTCTTAGCTTTGCGTGAGTAAGATGTGAACTTTTCAAGTTTAAATCGTAAACCCCTAATTTTCATCGTAAGCTAACTAGTCTGGAGTATAGTTATATTAAAAGTTTAGTTATAGTACTCTCTAGATCTTGTAAAAGTTTGAAATTTACGTAGTTTTTTCCTTCTTTCTTCACAGAATGCGTGTTTGCACTTTTTAAACGGTAAAAGTTCCGCGATGAGTTCTGATTGCTAAGATGTTTGTTGTAGTTGTTCTTCTAGTCGAAAGCTGAGCTTTCTGTTCTCGCTTATCTTACCTATAGTAACCATTAAGTTCTATTTAGGGACCGTGTAGTTGTTCTTCTAGTCGAAAGCTGAGCTTTCTGTTCTCGCTTATCTTACCTATAGTAACCATTAAGTTCTATTTAGGGACCGAAATTCTGAGAGAGAGAGAGAGAGAGAGAGAGAGAGAGAGAGAGAGAGAGAGAGAGAGAGAGAGAGAGAGAGAGAGAGAGAGAGAGAGAGAGACTTCTCGAACCAATTCTTCACCTGTTTACTCTTGCTCTAACTGAGAAAACGTAGTGGATTTTCTAGAGTTTTTTCTCTGCATTATCTCATTGGGACTGTAAGCAAAATTGGCCGGATTTTCCTTCTCTATCCTCTCCTCTTCCATTCAATGGAAAAGTTTCAGATGGCACGTTTTTTTTCTGTTGCTCTGATTAAGAATCAGAAGCGCGAACATTTTAGTACTTATCATAATACGGTTCATTCCTTATCAGAACCTGTCTATTTTGTGATAAAAGCCGTATCATTTCTTAGCGCTTTCATTACCCGGTTGCTTTGTTTTCTTTTTGCTTGTAATAATGACGGTCTCATTTCGTTAATGTTTTTGGTGCCCTGAGATAGATAAGGTAGGGATTCTCTAAGTTCTCTTTTTATAGTGCATCGCTACGGTTTCATTTTATTTTATTTCATTTACTACACGCACAAGAAGAATTGGAAGGGATCGTATATTTTTTCATTTAAGAGGAACGTAAAAATATGGACTTCATGAGATATAGAGATATAACTCAGGAGGGCGGTGTCTCAGGAGGGCGGTGTCTATGTTACATTGTATTACGGAAATTTGAATTTTTCCATCACAGAGAAAATTACAATTTACAATACAATATGACGAATCGGTCAATTATGTATATAGCGAAGATGCATGAAGTTAATTCAACTGTCAGGCAAATGAATCTCTTTGTTGCTTACTTCTCTGCCGAAAATTCCTGGTTTTTAATCTCAGTCTGTAAACCAGGAAGGCTTTGAACAAGTTATCCAGCGGCGATAAAAGTCTCACTTTCAGTTTCAAAAACATAAGTCGTTCGGCCTTGAACTGTTTTCTGTGAACATGTATGGGCATAGCAGCTCGGTAATGATGCTTCAACACTTCCAGGTTTTGACGAGTGGGGATCGGTTTGATGCGACCATCCACCAGCTTGGCTATCATTTGAAATGATTCACAATCACTCTCGAACCAGTCACTCGCCAGCACAAATTCAACTCGACTCTTCTTCGTGGTTCTGAAGAGAGAGGGAAAAAGAATTCGAAAGGGTTAAGGAAGGCTATTATTTACTAATTTTCCTTTGATTTTGAGTTTATTACGCATGGAAAATGCGTGGTAAGGTATAAGGAAGGGGGTCTTCCATGTGAGGGGAAACATGAGGTCAAAAAAGTTGGTAACATATGAGGTCGAAATAGATTTTGGAAAGAACTTTCGAGTGATGGGTCGGTCCTACTCCAGAGGTAGCATCGTGTGGGAGGGCAGTGAGGGACTAGGACGATACAGTTTCAAGGTGTCCAATTCCTCGTTTAAGCCGGATTGCATCATGTCCACTAGACGAAATGAATAGAGTAGAGAGCGGATGGAAAGTCGACCACTCCAGTCATGGCGAACAAGATAGAATGTAAAGTTTCATCGTAAAGTTATTGTGAAAGGCAACGTTTCAGGAGTACTATCTTCTTCATTCAAAAATTATCACTATCAAAAAAAGTGAAAAAAGAGTGAAAGAGAGAGTGATTTAGATACAGAGAGGAAGTGAGAGATAGGCAAAAAGGGAGTCACTTAAATTTCTCCCTGGCTTTCCCTAAATTTTTCTGCGCTGAATTTGTCAGAGGCCTCTCTCTGGTGGTTTTTATTATTCTCTCTGTGTCGAAAAAAGTGTGAATTAAATCATATTTGATTTAATTCAATCATATTTGATTTAATTCAATCATATTTGATTTAATTCAATCATATTTGATTTAATTCAATCATATTTGATTTAATTCACAAACGATTCATTTCATAACTCCAGGAAGCATTCGCTAAAGAAATTCAACATTTTTGCAATGCAGAAGTTTTTTTCAAAAACTAAACTTTACTATTTCTCTTTCCCGAAGTTTTTTGAAATCCATCATTACATCTTTTTTTACTCGTCTTCATACTACTCTCTTTCTCCCTTTTTTCCATTTATCTTTTTCTGTCTCGTCCTCTCTTTCTTTCTTTATCTTTTTCTGTCTCGTCCTCTCTTTCTTTCTTTATCTTTTTCTGTCTCGTCCTCTCTTTCTTTCTCAGTTTCTATCTTTTTCCATTTATCTTTTTCTGTCTCGTCCTCTCTTTATTTCTTTATCTTTTTCTGTCTCGTCCTCTCTTTCTTTCTCAGTTTCTATCTTTTTCCATTTATCTTTTTCCGTCTCGTTCTCTCTTTCTTTCTTTATCTTTTTCTGTCTCGTCCTCTCTTTCTTTCTCAGTTTCTATCTTTCTCCATTTATCTTTTTCTGTCTCGTCCTCTCTTTCTTTCTCAGTTTCTATCCTTTTCCATTTATCTTTTTCTGTCTCGTCCTCTCTTTCTTTCTTTATCTTTTTCTGTCTCGTCCTCTCTTTCTTTCTCAGTTTCTATCTTTTTCCATTTATCTTTTTCTGTCTCGTCCTCTCTTTCTTTCTTTATCTTTTTCTGTCTCGTCCTCTCTTTCTTTCTCAGTTTCTATCTTTTTCCATTTATCTTTTTCTGTCTCGTCCTCTCTTTCTTTCTCAGTTTCTATCCTTTTCCATTTATCTTTTTCTGTCTCGTCCTCTCTTTCTTTCTTTATCTTTTTCTGTCTCGTCCTCTCTTTCTTTCTCAGTTTCTATCTTTTTCCATTTATCTTTTTCTGTCTCGTCCTCTCTTTCTTTCTCAGTTTCTATCTTTTTCCATTTATCTTTTTCTGTCTCTTCCTCTCTTTCTTTCTCAGTTTCTATCTTAAACATGTTTGGGGATAATCTCTCTGAAAGTTGCATTTGTTATTTCACTCTGATGAGCAGTACAGAGGTCAACTTGTGTTCTATTCATTAAGAATCCCCTTTCCGCTTTTTGTCTTTTACATGAATGAATACATGCGGGGTTTTTTCTCTTTTTTTTGCTCTTACTTTCCGTCGTTGTTCTGGTGTCGATTTCTCTGGTTCGCCTTTTTTCCATTAATGTAGGTAGACAATCGTATATCTATGCTTCGTAGACATAAAATTCTAATTTAAAAACTTTTGATGCAAATATTTCGAAACAACTTGTTAATTGCATGCTCTGAACTTGCTTTGGAAAAATTTTGCCGGATCACAAGCAACCGAACTCTGTGAATAATATCTTCTTTTTTTAACAGGAAGTTACGGTTTAAACAAAAGGTTTTTTAAAGGAGGAAAAAGGATATATCCTCTTACAGGTTTTACTCTAGTTTAAATTTCCTCGTTCATGTTATATCAAAGGTATTTGCAAAGACGCGTTACGAAATAACTTACAAAGTTCATATAAACTACATTTTAGTATTTTGCCTGGTGTTTTTTTCAAGTACAAGTCAGTTGAACCAAAAAATGGCAATGAAAGAGGGGGAGGGAACAACGATAAAAGCAGATAAAAGAGCGCCGTTTGAATTATTATTGGTGCTGAGTCAGAAATTACAGAGAGAAAGGAAAGCCTTTATGTATGCACGAAGATGTGAGGTTTTTAAACAAGGAACTTAATCAGTAGAAAAAAATTTCGTTGAGATTTTGGTGAAAGAGACCAAGTCTCTCGGAGAAAAGGAAGAGAGTGAAAGATTTGGAGAAAAAAGAATGAAAGAGAGTATGGAAGAGAAAGAAAGAGAGAGAGAGTAGAAGAGGGAGAGGAAAACAGAAAAAGAGAGAGAGATACAGAGTGAGAGAGAAAGTGGGAAATTGAGAGACGAAAAAGAAAGAAAGACAAAGACCACAATGAGAACGGCTTTCATATAAGCTCGCCTTCATGAAAGAAACAAATTGAAGAACAGAGAAGCGAAAAAGTTAATCAGAGATGGAAAAACATAGAACATGCAGAGACACGAAAAGATGAAGCCAATAGATTAGGAGAAGATCGCACCATGGTGATGGAATACTTGCTTAAAATGATGAATGAGACAGGGGAATGGGGTGGGAAAGCGAGGGGGAAGGGAGGGTGGAAGGGGGGGGGGGGGAATTCACAAGAATAATTCGACCTATGGAGGAGTTCCTTACCCCTTTTTAGTTGCTATGAGGAGCATCCAACAGAACTTCCATCATAGTTTGAGAGGCAATTTTGTCACCAATACTTCTGTAGGAAGTGTTTCGGGACAATATGGCAATATGAGAACAAGGGGAGAAAGGAGCAGAAAAAGTTGCGGAGAGAAAGAAAACTGCAAGGCCTTCTGGTTTGACAAATTTCTAGTGGTTGTTGGGCGAATAGAATGTTGTTTGATGGTTAAAACGACGCAGAGTTTTTGAAACTCTAAGAAATAAATGTGTATTAAGAAATGAATATACGAACAATGAAAATGGCCAGTTAATGATCAGTTAAAAAGGATGATATCTGGTTTTTTAACTGGCAATAAACATAATGAAACAGTTTGCAGATGTTACAACACCCGGTGGCACCCGAATTACGCAGTTTCCAATCTCTCTCGAAGTATTCCGGGCCAAGGTTTGTTCTACAAAAAGTTAAGATAAGAACTACCAGCATTCTCGGCCAAAGGGGAAATTTTTAAAAAGTAATTGAGAACCCAAACTTCAAGAAAAGAGGAGGCAACTCTTTTCGAAAACCTTTGTAGAAACTTTGTAAAGTTTTCCCAAACTGCACAAACCTGGAAAAGGATTATGTGTATCTTCAACAAAAACATTTCTATAATCCTCAATCACTTCATAAATGGGTTTGCGAAAATAACCAAAGAAGTACGAAGAAAATGATGTTCGAGATCGAGGATTTTCACATATCTCCTCAGTAATACTCTTGTATGGGCTTTAAAATGAGCATTATGGTTCCCTCCTACGTCGTTTCTCTCCTTCGTCGTACACCATAACTTATTCTTGACCCCTTGTCAGGCAGGTGACTCTTTATTCGGACGTAGCAACAGTAAGGCCTCAGCCAGCTGCCTAACTTTCCCGAACAGTCTAGAATGGGCTTCCCTCCCTCTCTTCCCCCAAGCAAACGCGTCAACCGCGACGCGTCCCCTGTATGCAATTTCCTTATGGGACCATGTTTAAATCGAACAATTACACTTCTTCCTCCAGTCATTTTATTCCTTTCGTCATGAAGTATAACTTTGATTTAAACAAAGTCTCCCATGGAAATTGCATACGCATGTAGGCAACGACTGTTTATCGGGTAGAACAGATAAAGGCGTGCTAGAAGTTGCACCGAAGCAACGCAAAATCTGACGGCGTTTTACTCGACCCGAACAGTCCGGTATTTATCGAAGGAGGCATCAAGATTTCAGCACCCTTGCCAAAAACTATGCTATCAACTACTTGAGGAACCCACTCTCCGTTCTTTTTCAAGAGGGGTAGCGCGCCGTTACCATGCCCTATTGGCATACCTAAGACTAATTTCGCGTTACATCTTTTCGCCAATACAGGTGACTCTTTATTCGGACGTAGCAACAGTAAGGCCTCAGCCAATAAATGAACTTCGTACATCATAAGTGTCAACAAAAAAAAACATTTCATAGCATAAACGCAAAAGCAACAGTAATCGAAAAATTACGTTTTTCAATTAACAACCCTTTAACAACTATATAAAATATTCACAATTGAAACCGGTGATAAGTGGAACGACTAATTCCAATACCATTGTGACCAAATTAAGTACATTTCATCTGTTATGAATGCAATAATTGTAGGGTTATAACCAGTTCCAGGAAAAACAAAACTCACAACGACACAATTATCTCTTTCCAAATTCATCATCCATTTCCCGTCGACACACAATTTACCAAGATAGAGAACAATTTATATTACATATATATGACACCTACATTGCAGACAAGTGCTTATAATTAGTACTTGGAAAAGCGTCAGAAAACGAAGGTGAAACGTTTGAAATTCTGTTACACAAATTTACGAATTTATTTTATTCTCTAAATTTCCAATACACCTCTCTGTGACCTAAGCGTATCCTAAATATAGGGCGCCATACCCTCTCACAGTTTCCATCGCCCTCTCTTCTGACTTTCTCTTCTGAGGCCCATTCGTTGATGCTGGCCGTTTCTCGGAGAGCAAAGGCCGCAATGCTCCCTAGCTCCTTCGCGAACTGTCTCCTTGCGCTCTCTACTTGGCACTACCACCGCTCGGCATATGGAAAGCAGCGCCTGTGCCAGATCTTCCCTGTCCGCTGCCTCGCAGAACTCCCATTTTCCCCGCAATCACTTCCTATAATTCGTTTCGCTTTTGGTTTTCAAGGGTGGGGGGGGAACAATCTTCCTGCTACGCCCTCAAAGTCTAGAATGATGAAATTTTCCCCAAATTTCATATACTCTCTACCCACGCGACGCGCCTCTCGCTCGCGTCGCGTGGCTCTTCCACTCGAGAGCCACTCGAGAGTCACCTTCCTTCCATGGGTCAAACACTCAATTATGGTTCCCTCCTACGTCGTTTCTCTCCTTCGTCGTACACCATAACTTATGTTTGACCCCTTGTCAGGCAGGTGACTCTTTATTCGGACGTAGCAACAGTAAGGCCTCAGCCAATAGAACGATAAAGACTGCTCAATTTATTTTGACTTGCCCCAGTCAATTGAAGGTTTGAAAACGAAAACTGAAGGTGACCCCTCTTCATAAAATACCCCTTGAACTGAGCCCGGGACCAAAATTCGGGCCCCTTTACCATACTCAACCGCCTCCTGGACGAAGTCAGCCCAATCTTTACCTCGCCATAGAGCTGAGAATGCTGGATTACCCTGCCATCTCGGAAAACACAAAGTTGCCCGCGTTCTGTATTTTTTCAACCATCTTATGACCTTTGCCAGCATAAAAGGAAGGAGGGACTAACCAAAGAAGCTCCCCAGACCTCCAAGCTCTCTCACTGAACGCATCGACCCCGGATGCTCCCGGACAATGAGTTCTGGAATAAAACTTCTTGCATTGCGTATTCCGTTCGTCCGCGAACATGTCCGCTGTAGGCCTTCCCCGCTTTCTAGCACACATTTCGAGAACTTCCTTTCTTATTCCCCAGTCATCACTGTCCACCCACCTACTCACTTCATCCGCGTCCACATTGTTCTACCTGAGCACCCACTGAACATCTAACTCATTTTCACAATATCAAGAAACCATACTGTGTTTACAGAGTATAACATACAACGATAGAAATCGAAACCCTCAATCACAACCTAGACTCTTCTAGGCCATTGGGTCAATCTTTGTCACAGTGTTTTGGTAACACGCCACAACCCCGGTCAAAGCATAATAGAACCGATTTGGTTCAATTCCGCTCTGTGGAATAGCTTTTGGACGTTTAATAGTATACTTATATTCTGTGTTAACCAAGCGCCACTGCATCTAAAACGGTTTGTTTCTCGAACCGGCCCACGACTAAATCTATGCGCTTCGCAAGAAAGCTAGTGATACGAATACTCGGGTTTTCTGCACCCTCTCCTTTAAATCACATGTTCTCGGGCTTTTTAACAGGCCTGCTATTCCCTCATGATATACACGCTCTTTCTGAGGGTAGGAAGAGACAGCACTTCCGGATTCAAACTATGTAACTGAGCGTTTGTTAGATCATTCATACCTCCTAACAGCTCGAGATGGAAAATGACCTGCTGTCTGACATTGTCACCAAACTTTAGCGGAATGTTGAGATATTCAAGGCTGAAATGACAACGTTGTCTACCAAGAATTTTCAGTACTGCTCCATACTTGCTTGAATATTCACAGTTTCCGATTTTTCAACCCTGTCGGCAACTACACTACATGAATCTTAGAGGAAAACATTCATAAATTATTCGATTAGCTACCAATTGACCGATATTTCCTTTAATCAATCAATCTTCCCCCACCACAAACTTCCACCTTCCAGTCTACTCCATTTTCTTCTGCCCACTTGATGGGGCTCCCATTTGCACTTTTCCGTTGCTCTCTTACTCCCGCTTTTCTCAGATCACTTCGGGCCAGTTCTACAGCTGCCCTACATTCTTCCAACGTGTTTGCTAAAATTATTCCATCGTCAATATATAACGCACAAAGGATTCCGGCTTGTCTCCATTTTCTCACAAGGGGTCTAAATGATTTCGTGAACACCCAGGGGCCTGGAATGAGTCCGAACGGCATCGCAGCAAATCTCATGCACTCTATTCTTCTTCCGAAGTCCCATTTAACCCCGAAGAAATTTTATGTCTTCCTCTGCGATGGCCACATGATGATATCCTGACTTGAAATCAAAAGTTGCCATGAAACCACCCAATGGCAATATATGCCATATAGAAACCATGTCTTCCAACCGAAACTGAGTTTCGCTCAAATACTGATTCAGTTTACTGAGGTCGTGTACCACTCTAGTATTAGGCCCATTCTTCAGCACTGACACCGGGAAGAAATCCTTACTTGCTTCCTCGGCTCTCTCTATTGCTCCTTTCTTCAGCCACAGCAAGAGTTGCTCGGCGACCTTGTCCGCCTGTCTCATGGCCGACTTGTTATTTCCGGAGAATTTGAAAACAGTTGTATTCAGCTCTTCCGGTCTATACCCATCTCCTATGAAACTCAGAACAAACGGCGAAGCGCCTATACTTTCCCAAAAGCCCACGGCTTCCGCAACGTCCACAAACGCTGCTCTACTTCCACTCTCAGTGGACGTTGCTCCGGCCATGGGCCCCGCTACCTTAGACCCTGGGTCTGACCTTTGTATTCTTCCACCGCTTTGTCGGCACTGCGCACGCCTATTGCCGTACTGGCCGCAGCCCAAGCACGGCCCTTTGCTTCTTTGTCCCGTCTGGTACGGGAACCGAACCCGCGACCTCTCGCATTCCGGGCGAATGCTCTTCCCACTGAGCTACATACGCACGCACTACACTGCCATGTGACTCCCTAGCTGCCATCGGCTTTCGCAACGCCCACAAACGCTGCTCTACTTCCACTCTCAGTGGACGTTGCTCCGGCCATGGGCCCCGCAACCTTAGACCCTGGGTCTGACCTTTGCATTCTTTCACCGCTTTGTCGGCACTGCGGACGCATATAGCCGTACTGGCCGCAACCACAGCACGGCCCTTCGCTTCTTCGTCCCGTCTGGTACGGGAACCGAACCCGCGACCTTTCGCATTCCGAGCGAATGGTCTTCCCATTGAGCTAGACACGCACACACTACACTGCCATCTGACTCCATAGCTGCAATCAGACAATAGACGGGCTTTTGGCCCACATCAATGGGAAAAACTGTGACTCACACAGTCTTACACGCCAAAATTGCGAAAGAACGCTAGTCGAAACCGTTGACTAAAATTCTATTCACCCAGGAAGAAAGGCACAAACCTCCTGCTCCGCCAATAGACTGGCTTTTAGCCCAAATTAATGGGGGAAAAAAACTGTGACGCGCGCAGTTTTACACACCAAAATTGCGAAACAATGCTAATCAAAAACGTTGATTAGAATTCTAATCCCCCAGGAAGAAAGAAACACTCCTCCTGATCAGACAATAGACAGGCTTTTGGCCCAAGTTAATGGAAAAAACAACGCTTGTCGAAACCGTTGATTAATATTCTAATCGCCCAGGAAGAAAGCCACACTCTTCCTGACCAGATAATAGACGGAGCTTTTGGCCCAAATTAATGGGGAAAAAAAACTACACCGTACACAGTATTACACAAACTCGGGAATAACACTACTCGATACCGTTGTGCCAGGAAGACAGACAAAATCTTCCTGATCAGACAATAGACAGGCCTTTCGGGCCAAATTAATGGAAAAAGCTATGACGCACAATTTTACACACCGAACTTGCAAACGCCAAACGAAAACCGTTGATTAAAAACTTTTAATCACCCAGGAAGAAAAACACAATCTTGCTGCTACGCCCTCAAAGTCTAGAATGATGAAATTTTCCCCAAATTTCATATACTCTCTACCCACGCGACGCGCCTCTCGCTCGCGTCGCGTGGCTCTTCCACTCGAGAGCCACTCGAGAGTCACCTTCCTTCCATGGGTCAAACACTCAATTATATTGTGTGCGTGTGTAACTCAGTGGGGAGAGCATTCGCCCGGAATGTGAAAGGTCACTGGTTCGGTTCCCGTCACACCACACGATTTTTGCACAAGTTTCTACGAACAATCCGCTCCTCTGCTCGGTATAAAAATCCGTTGCTTGAGATCAACGACGAGTAGGGAATACTCTTATTTACAATACTGATGATTTTCTCAGAAGGAATAAAAAAATTAATATACAAAATTTTGAAGAAAAAATCTATCGCCACGCAGAAAAGCTATTCAAATAAGCTGGAACGAAATAAAATGTTTTTCTCTCTAATAGAAAAAGTCTATTAAAAACGAGTGCTTTGCCAAAACATCACGAAAGACACAATGCTGATGCTTTTAAACGTATACAGCACAACAATGAAGTTCTTGGGCAGCAATTGATCTAGACACTATATACATTATACACATCAATATAAAGTTAATTAAGCGCATCTAGCAGAAATTTCCGAGTCACTTAATTTGTGAAAAATTAAAAAAATTAATTTTGGTCCTAACATGTTCATCAAAATAATCTTCTTTTTTGTGAATCAGTTTGAATTTTTAATTAATTGAAGTAGGGAGAACTAAGAGAGTAGACCACAGCATAAATGGTTATCGGAGGAATGAAGTCGGATTCATTTTTAAAATTCGTGTTACAGAGGTATATTGGCACGTCGGCAGTCTCTCGCGCTTCAGAGAAGGGCATCACAGTGTCGAAAGAAACATGACTCCGAAGATGAGGTCAATTTCTTTCTTATCTGGCTATCTTTCTCCGCCTCACTCTCTATTCTCTCTCTCTCTCTCCTACAATTTCTCTTCCTATAGTTTCTATTTTTCTCTGTTTCTATTCTCTCTTTCTCTCTCTCGCTTTCTCTCTTTTTTTATCTTTCTTAGGGTATAAAAAAACAAGAAAGTCAATAGAACCTGTTGTGGAATAGAGCACCGAATGTTACTGTAGTGATTTAGTGCTCGATAGATCGATCGCGTTATACGCCTTTTCCATCTCATAGCTCAAAAGTTTCGGAGAACACCAGTAAAATGATGTCTAAACATGATTTTTTAAACTTTCGTTCAAATCAAGTCCGCATTTGGTGGTGGCTCTGAAAGAATTCATGCAACGGGATGGTAATTTCAAACTTTTGAAATGTTTTCAGCACAAAAAAAACTTTTTGGTGTTAAAGTTGAGGAGGCTCACTGCAAATGAGAACTGTAACTACAGCTTTATTTTGGAAAAAAAGCTCGAGATCCTATTCTTGATTGATGTGAAACTTGCTAGAGCTAAGTTAGGTCTAATAACTTAAAAAGACTACAAAATACTCTGCGCAAACTTCACAATTTTACCAATTATCAAAAGGAAGGAGTATATGTATTGCACGAAAAAATATTCCATGGGCCGGAATCGAACCCAGTCATCTTTTTTCATGCGCCTCATCCGTGCAAGCCCGTAACCAGTGAGACCATTAAAAGTACGATTGAGCAGATCCTGAGAAGAACTATTTTTTCAGGAAGTGAATATTTGAGGGCAAAAAACATTTAATAAATCAAGAACAAAAAATTGCAAAACACATGGTTAAGTGAATAAAGGGAAAGTCACAGGTAAATTTTCGCTTTTCCCTATCTCTCCATTTTAAGTTCATTTTCGATCGTGCCAACCAAACGGTTGGTCGGTTGAAGTGGATTCATGTTCTCTCATCTCGAAAAAAAATTGTCGAGTACGACCTTGAAAAGCGTAGATTCGAAGTTTGAACCAGAAAAAAAAATCAACCAGGAAAATAGTCAATTATAACGGAGAAAAGAGAGAGAAAGAATATGATTAAACTGGCTCACGGACAAAATAAAGTCCACGGTGCGGGATCGAACCTATCGTCTCTAACCATTAGTGAGCGCGCTACCAAAGAGCGCTTTTCTCGAAGTAACAGGGAAGGGGTACATTGGTAATATTGAGAAGCAGAAGGATGAGGAATTTGTAGATTCCTTTGTGATAGTATACATGTTTGCTACCACACTTTTCTTTTTGCGTTTTTCTTCTAATTCTGAATACCTTTCTCTAAAACTTTTATTTTGTTTTTTTTCTTCTTTGAAACTCTCTCTTTCTTTTGCTCTCTCTTTTTCTCTTTTTTCACTCTCTTTTTTCTTTTTTTTTCTATTTGCTGTTTTGTTCATACTCCTTTTTTCTTTCTACTTGTTTTGTCTCTTTCTTTGTTTTGTCTTTGTCTCTTTCTTTGTGTCTATCCCTTTTTCTCTCTCACACTCTCTCTGACTCTCTCTTTTTTCTTTCTCTCTCTTATTTCGTCTCTCTATTTTTCTCTGCTTTTTTTCCTTCTGACTTGAGTTGTCTCTTCTCACGGTCCCATCCCTGCTCATCCCCAAGTCCTTACTCATGCTTAGCTCCCCTGGAGTTCTTCAGTCCGCCTCGACTTCATTCTCTACTCGCAAGCTCTCTACCCTCCAATAGCACGTCTTTCATCGCTCTTCTATCACAGCTCAATTTTCTGAACAAACTTTCAAAAAATTACCTCAAAATTAGATTAAAAGTAACAGTCAAAAAGGTGAACTTTTATTCAGTAGTTTTGGTTTTTGATTAAGTTTTGCGTTGAGTGATAATAAATTAAAAGATGAGTCCGGTTCAGATCGCTACGCTAAAAAATCTAAGTCTGTTCATCAGTTATCAGTTCAACGCGCTCACACTCCCGTATTCCCCCCCCCTCCCCGCACTCCCGTATTCCCCCCCTCCCCGCACTCCCGGTCGTAAAGAGATGCCTGGGTTCAATCCTGCCATACGGACTAGCTTTTCTCCGTGTAGCTGTTTGATCTTTTACCATCTGTTCATCATAGAATTTTTTTATTCGAAGATGTCGGTTTGGAATTCATGAGATAGTGAATATATGCCAGAAGCTACATAATTTTTTGCAGGTACTGCGATTCTAGTACTCTAATCATCCAATGCTTTTAGAAGGTATTTACCCCTCAAACCCTCCACCCTCCCACTTAAAACAATAAAAAAGCCACAGGTCTTGGCTAAGCGAGAAATACAGTACGTTAACATGAAACAGTACAACACGAACTGGGTTGATACTGTTATACTCAACACCTAGTGTGCATATTTTTAACATTTGTTTTCTTTTCTAACTCGGCCAGTGCTTCTTTGCCACCTCTCAAGCTTTCAATTTTCTTTTTTACTTTGTGAGTCTTTCTTTCTTGTTCTCAACTCTCTCACGTCATCTTTCTATCTCATTCTCTATACCTCTGTCTTTTTCTATCTCTCCCCCCTCTCTCTCCCTCTTCCAACTCCAACCAAAGCCTTCCCTCCATCATACATTACTAACGTATCCATTGCTTTTGACTTCCTCCTACTCTTTGTTGTCACTGGGATTCTCTCCCTCACTGGTCGCAAGACCAATCCGCCACACCTTAGGGAGGGCATGCCATGTCGGGAAAGAGAATGGACAATCTCCGTCTCTAGCCTCGCTGTCTCTCTCACTCTCTCCCTTTCTCTATCTTCAATAGTTTTCCTTACTTTTCTCCTTTTCTCTTTCTCCCACTTTTTTCTCTCTTTCTCTCTCTCTTTATAGCTCTCTATACAACTCTGTCTTCTTCTCTCTCTCTTTATATCTCGGGCTCTCTCTCTCGCTCTTTTCCTTTGTCTCTCTACATATCTATTTCTCTCTATCTTTTTTTTCTTTTCTGCTCTCCTGAACTTGGCGACAACTTCCGGTGTGTATACTCGGAAGAATGCGTGTGTATTTCTTTTCATTTCGAAGGCTCTACTTTTTCGCTTATCACTACAAACTCTTTCATTTTCCCCAACAGTTCTTTACAACAACACATTGTCTATCGCCTCTATCACCTTCCACGCTACACCGTTTAACAATGCTTCTCTCTCAGCTTTCCCAACCTTCTCTTATCTTCTATGCAGTCTGTATCTCTATGCTAATATCTACAAGAATCTCTCTCCTTCTGATTCTTCTTCTTCAGCATCTCATCCTATATCAGTGCCTGATCCACTTTATCTCTCTCGCTCTCTCTCTCTCTCTCTCTCTCTCTCTCTCTCTCTCTCTCTCTCTCTCTCACACACACACTCTCTATCTCTTCATGTTTATTTCTCTCTTTCTTTCTGATATTCTTCATATTTCTCTCTCTATCTCCCTCTTTCTTTTTGTTATTCTCTCTCTTCCTCTATCTTCCTTCATCTCTCCTTTTCTCTCTATATCTTTCTCTTTCCCATTTCCGCCACGTTCTTGCCAATTGTTTCGCTCACTGCCACCTCTTTTTGCCTATTGCTCCCTTTTCGTATCTTATTTTTGATTTTCCGTTTCCTCTTCTTTCCAATCGCTGGCAGAATACCCTTGACACCGTTCTCTTGCGTTACTCACTTACTTTCGGTGTTAACACAGTAGCGATGAAGCCATGAGAGCTTCCCCATCTTTCCCTTACCCTTTTTTACGAATCAAAAATGAGAATGAGCAAGAACAAAAAAAAGAATTGAAAAGAGAGAAGAGAAAAAAGTGAAGATAGGTAGAGAGAGATAGAAAGAAAGAGAGAAAGAGAGAAAGAGAGAAGAGAGAGAAAGAGAGAAAGAGAGAAGAGAGAGAAAGAGAGAAAGAGAGAAAGAGAGAAAGAGAGAAAGAGAGAAAGAGAGAAAGAGAGAAAGAGAGAAAGAGAGAAAGAGCGAAAGAGAGAAAGAGAGAAAGAGAGAAAGAGAGAAAGAGAGAAAGAGAGGAAGAGAGAAAGAGAGAAAGAGAGAAAGAGAGAAAGATAGAAAGATAGAAAGAGAGAAAGAGAGAAAGAGAGAAAGAGAGAAAGAGAAAATAAGAGAAAGAGAAAGAAATATATAGAGGCGTACTCACTTAATCTGGCCTCGCTTTGCTCCTCTGGCTGGTTTTTTTCTTGTTCTTCATTAGTCTTTCAGAAAATATTCGTACATGGGGCTCATCAGGTCTTTTTATCGAAGTTGTCTTAAGTCTTTGTATTGTTCTTTCTTATTCATTGTTTTTTTAGCCTCTTGTGAGGGAATAAAATCAGTTTATATATTATATCATAATCTTCCCTGATTAATCCTCAATTTTTGAATTTCTAACAAAGTTCTGGAATAGAAAAGTAACTGATGATTGTTGAATGAGTATTCTCGCTCTTGGTCTGCATTCGACAGCTTCTGCTATGGCCACATCACTTTTCTTAGTCACCTGGCTTATTATGTATGCTGTGTGTTTCGACTTCTTTCTTCTTTTCCTTTTTTTTGTTTCTTCAAGTCCAAATGAAAAAGAGAATGAGAATTTCTATTTTTCTTCTTTTTTCTCAATGTTCTTAACGTTGATTATTTCAATTTTCATGCTTCCATCAGCTCGGAACAGTGCATTTTTGTCTATTAGAACCCGAATCTGTTAACAGCAGCAAAAAAACATTTAGTAATTTAAACTCAAACTTTACAATTTGGTTTTTGGTTCAGAAGAGAGTTCCAGAAAGTTTATAGAACTTCCGGAGACCAGAGAAACTTGAATTCTCGGTCGAAGGTGAACTATCTACTCCCTATTCTTTCCAGGCAATGGAGGCGGGCACTTGCCACGCCCAGAGCTATGGATTTGCTTTCAGAGAAGGGGCCATCTCAGCTTCCCCTGCTCAGGTATCTTTACAACCTTCATGATAGAATTGATAGACCTCTCGGACAAGAAGATAGTCCTCGGGGCGGGATCAAAACCACTCTTCTCTTTTTCTCTGACTGGGTAACCATAAACATTACCGAGCACAACCTTAAAATAACTAAATATGTGTTCCTTCGCCCCGCCTCCACACGGTAAGCTCTTCTACATTGTGGTGCCAAATCATTCATGCGATAACTTGTAAATAACAGGAAAATATGCAACCGAGTTGCTTTTTAGTAATTTTTTTCCTCCAAGAAACACAAAAATTACATTTGGTAAAACGTGGAATCATTTTCTCTTTCAGCTTGTATGCCTTGTTTTCGGTGCTAAAAACAAAAGAAGGTTAATTTTACTCACCTAGCAACTAAGCAAAGAGAGAGGGGAAGAGGGATTGAGTGTAAGAAATTGATAAACAGAGAGAGAGAGAGAAAGAGAGAGAGAGAGAGAGAAAGAGAGAGAGAGAGAGAGAGAGAGAGAGAAAAAAAGTGAGAAGGGAAAAAAGAAAAAGAGAGCAGAAGAGTAGAATGAGAGAGCGAGTGAGTGAGAGTTAGTGAGACAGAATGTGATATGCTACTGTTTTGCTCAAAACGTAAAGCTCGCTATGGACAGGGGCCGGGTATACACTTTAAAAACATTCCAGGAAACTCTTTTCAAAACCTTAATCAGTTGAAGAAAGAATGGATCCATTTCTTGAGCGTCGAAAGAAGCTTTCCAACTTAAGCTGTCATAATTTATTGGCTCTTTGCATGAACAACTAATAAAATAAGATCTGCCTCACTTTCGGTTCCGATTTTTACAAAGGGCATAAATTATTGGTCCACCATTTAAAAAGAAGTGTCACCAAATAAAATAGTAACGCACACCAAATAAAATGGTACCATCCACCAAACAAAATGCTACCATCCACCAAATAAAATGCTTACCTCCACCGAATAAAATGCTTACCTCCACCAAATAAAATGCTTACCTCCACAAAATTTTGTGGGCACGTCCACCAAATTTTTTTCTTGTGAACTTCACCACGGCATTTTTTTCTCACCTGACACCAACCTGTATGGTTTTTTCACCGAATTTAAAGTCCACCAAATTTTTTTGTGTGGTGAATTTCGAAAAAAAAGGCCGTGGTGAATTTCAAAGAAAATGCCGTGGTGAATTTCATAAAAAAAATTTTGTGGACTTTAAAATTGGTGGAAAAAAACCATACAGGTTGGTGTCAGGTGAGAAAAAAATGACGTGGTGAAATTCACAAGAAAAAAAATTTGGTGGACGTGCCCACAAAATTTGGTGGAGGCAAGCATTTTATTTGGTGGAGGTAAGCATTTTATTTGGTGGAGGTAAGCATTTTATTCGGTGGATGTTAGCATTTTATTTGGTAGATGGTATCATTTTATTTGGTGTACGTTACTATTTTATTTGGTGACACTTCTTTTTAAATGTTGGACCAATAATTTTCCCCCTTTTACAAACAATTTTTAAGATAAGGATGAGGATGAGGGGAAAGTTGTTATGTGAGGGGGGGATTGCAATGAGAACTCGCCCTCTAGAGTTCAGTTGTTCAGGCAAAAGCTACATGTTTGTAGGGGTAAAATGTAGACGTTGAAGAGAGTGGAGACCAGCCAAAGCTTGCCTCTGTCCTCCATTGTCGTCGGCCTTTTCCTAATGGTGTACAAGATGAAGAGAAGGTTGATAGAAAGCGCATGTTGAAACTAGCACAACTGAAAAGAAGAGGAAAGACTACAAAGAAAAAGTACTCAATGAAAGCCCTGTTCTGTCTACTTCTCCCTCTCGTAAATGAACATATCTTCTGTGAATTGAAACCCGGAATGTTAGAGCTTTTTTTAGGGGGGGGGGGCAGGAGAAACATTATGTTCCAAAGACAAGAAGGAGCAGAAGTTCAGAAAAAAGTTAATGTGTGTTAGATAGAGATAGAGATAGAAAAAAAGACAGTGAAATAAAACTAGGTAGATAAAGAAAAAGAGACAGAGAGAGGGGGGCAGGGAAGGAAGAGAGAAAAAAGAGAAAGACAGATACAAACATATGTAGATATAACGAGAGTAGGACAATACCATTGATGGCGGTTTTGCCGAAACGCTCGGAATACCTCTGAGAGAATGAGAATGTAGAACAGAAGCAAAATGGAGCAGAAAATGATGAAACCGTAATCGTGTTCGGACTGAATAAGAAAGTTGTAAAAAAAACCAAAGTGGACCAAAAGTCGATAATGCGTTAGGTTACTAGGATCTAGGCAAGAAAAAAAGCAGGGTCTCAAAAGAGTCTAACCTTAATCTTCTGAACAGGCTGGAAGAATGGAAACACACCCAAGTTAAATTTTTAAACCCTATAGTTCTCACTCATAAGCGAAAAAGCACCCAACAGGAGTTCAAAAAGAGCTCGCATGAGCTCAAGAAAACTTACCCTAAGATTGAAGAAATATTCCCAAAATTATTAAGCAAAGAAGATGATTTCGAGCACAAAACGGAAAAGCAGAACTTGAGCATTAATATCGCACATACATTCTTCATATTTGTATGTGTGTTGTGAAAACAATCGGCAGAAATTTTCAAACTACATTTTCATAAAAAGGTACTTATTTGGAATCCAGATAATTAGGTAAGAACTAAGTAGTTTGAAGGATTAAACTATTAATAACACTGTGATACAACGTTTCACAGATGTTTCACAGCTGTGAAACGTTGTAACACAGTGTTATTTTTTCACAGCTGAAAAGCAGTAACGCCTTCTTGAGAAAATTTTTTATTAAATCATCACACGGGCAAAAGCTAGTCCTCGGTGCAGAAGTGCACCCAGCCATCTCTCTATCTTTTTTCGGGAGTGCGAGCGCGTTACTAATTACACGAAACGGCCGAGTACACATCGCTCGTCTACATGATAATGCTCTATGAAAGGCAAATGGCAAAGTAATGAAGGTGAAAGCTCAGAAGGGGATCCGTAACTCAACTGAAAAAATGCGTGAGACCCAATGTTATGGAGATAAATCGCTTACATAAATGAATGAATGAATGAATAAGAGTTGGATAAGACATTCGATTTCAGACCAGTGATGCGCTCGGGCAAGTTCACGAATTCCTGAGAGGGTGTATTTTGCTATCAGACACGACTCAAGTTCATAAATCCTGCTGCTAGGAGTAGAATAAAAGAAAAAACACTATAGATTGAGACAAATAATTAGGTCGGCCAGATTCTTCTTCATCTAATCTGCTGTATAGAATAAAGGAACACTACTAATCATCTAGTCTCAGTGTGGCATAGTGGTAGTGTGCGCTGATTATCGTTCGAAGGGTCCCAAGTTAGACTACCGGCCGGAGAGATGTAATCAATTCAAATCAAATCAAATCAAATCAAATCAAATCAAATCAAATCAAATCAAATCAAATCAAATCAAATCAAATCAAATCAAATCAAATCAAATCAAATCAAATCAAATCAAATCAAATCAAATCAAATCAAATCAAATCAAATCAAATCAAATCAAATCAGAACATAGCACAAGTGTCATTCCTTCATCTTCAGGTGCGAAGTCGAGAAGCTTCAGCGGAAGGAGATAGTACTCGTCAAGTGGAATGGGGAGAGGAGGAGGTCCAAGAAGACTTTGACCCAACGCATCCATTTCCACTGTATGCACCCATTCTTCATCTTCCACTTTGTTTATTGAGTGATAGACCAGTGAATTCATTCATTGCAGAAAGTTAAATTACAAAGAAAAACTGTCTCAGTGGTAATTCAGTTGAAAACAAAAAGTTAATACATACAGTTAAAACACGTACATAAATACATACATATCTACATACAAACAAGACAAAATTATGGAAATTTTATTTCAATCGAACACGAGGTGCAAGGTGCGAAATGTGAATTCATAAAATAAGTCAGTAGAATAACTTGTTCACAGTCATCATTAACATGGTTTGTGAATGAATGGATGAATAATTGAATGAATGAATGGTTAAAAAAAGGATTCAGTAATGAACGGGTGAATGAATGATTGAATGGTTATGTAAATAAGAGTATACCCTACTCCTCGTTGATCTCAAGCGGATTTTTCTACCGAGCAGAGGAGCGGATTGTTCGCGGAAACCTGTGCAAAAATTGTGTGGTGTGACGGGAAGAGAACCAACTACCTTCGCTTTCCGGACGATGCTCTTACCCACTGAGCTACACCCGCACACAATATAATGCACATTTTAAGGCCCATACAACAGTTAACAGAGAAGGCATTAGACACTTCTAAACTAGATCAAAGGATCGAGAAACTATGGTGATGCACAGCAGAGCCTCGGTTGAACATTTAGCTTTTTTATTAATCTCATGATTATTCGAAGTCCAAGATGTCAGAGCTACTTTTTTCATGTTGCTGTTAGATAGAGAAGATTGACGTCAAATCGTAGCTCCAATATGTTTTCAGTTTCGACAAGACATCGCTGTTCTGCTTCCAACAAGCGCGACCGCCTCGCAACTGGGCGCTAGCTGCAGTGATGTCGCCCTGGTTCGACCGAGTCACCATGGGTGTCATCATCATCAATTGTATCACATTAGGTAGATGACTTTTTCTTTCGCCGCAAACACATGCATTCAACTATTCAGGCATTTTGAAACAATGAGTCATGGATTCACCGACAAAGGTAACAAAGACTAGCTTACGGGCGAGATCGAACTTAGCCAAGTGCGAAACACCAGGAGCGAAACACACTACCGGGGACACATTCCTAGTCCGTGCGATAGTGATATTCACAACGGAACAGTTTTCTGAATGATATATATGTCATCTACATCATTCAAAGTGGAATGATGCATACAAATACAAACATCTGCATACAAAGACAAATTTAAGTTAGATCACACATTCAATGTAATGCTGATGCAAGTAAACAGTCGTGAGGCAGCAGTTCAGTTCTTTCCGGGGCTCCCATCATCCTCAGATTTCAGCTTAAAAGTGATTTCCCTCTTTGTCTTTTAAGGAATGTATCGTCCGTGCGAGGACGGCGCTGATTGCAAAACTTTTCGCTGCTTTGTTCTCGGCATCGTCGACCACGTCATTTTCGCGTATTTTGCAATAGAAATGGTTGGTTCTTTCTCAATCAATTGTTTCTTTCCGGCCTTTCTGTGGATGACTTGAGCTGAACTCGAACTTTATAACTATTGATTACTTGAGCAGAACTCGAACTTTATAGTGCTAGTGCTTTCTATTGTAGTGCTTTCTGGCTTACGTTGTTAAATCAAACTCAATGACCCAATAATGCTACACGAATATTAGATAATCCAACTCCCAACCCATAACCGAAAATAAACTCAACCCGATTCCATATATTTCTTTCAGCAAAAAATTGCAATTATTTTCAGAAGTAATTAATTACATCCGAAAAATAATCGTTTTTGCAGCTAATAAAAATTATCGCTCTTGGTTTCACTGGTGCCGCCGCGTACTTATCTGATACATGGAATCGCCTGGACTTCTTTATTGTGTTAGCTGGGTTAGTCATTCCAATCCTATCTCTTTGCTGGTTACTCGTTTAGAGAATTTTTGAACTCGGCTAGCTAGCTATTCACTGTTCCTTCTGAGTCAGCACGTCCGGGCATTTCGTCTGGTAGGTCCAGAAGCGTTATTGAGCTTGTCTTTGATGATTCAATATTATGAAAAACTTATTAAGTGTTTCAAAGGGTTTACAAAGATGAAAAATTTTAACAAGGGGATTATATCCTAGATGAATTGGAAGGTTTCCATTCTATCAGTTCGAAATATTCCTCCAAACATACCATAGACTAACGTAGATACAACACTATCCACTGTAATAAGTTTTTTTGTTGGAATCAATTGATCGCTCTAGAAGTAAGCATGGTCAACAAAGCGATTGATTCTTGCAGATGTGCCGAATATCTGCTCCAAGAGTATTTGGGGAATATTAATTTGACAGCGATTCGGACTATACGAGTACTGCGACCACTGCGGGCTGTGAATAGAATACCCTCTATGCGTATACTCGGTTGGTTGTTCATGCTCTTCTCTCTCTCTCTCTCTCTCTCTCTCTCTCTCTCTCTCTCTCTCTCTCTCTCTCTCTCTCTCTCTCTCTCTCTCTCTCTCTCTCTCTCTCTTTCTCTCTTTCTCTCTCTCTTTCTCTCTTT
Organism: Allodiplogaster pararmata; assembly: GCA_964056735.1. NCBI lineage: Eukaryota > Metazoa > Nematoda > Chromadorea > Rhabditida > Diplogasteridae > Allodiplogaster > Allodiplogaster pararmata. The sequence continues at coordinate 12,789,766 of OZ057409.1, read as the reverse complement.
CTCTCTCTCTCTTTCTCTCTCTCTCGCTCTTTCTCTATCTTTCTTTCTCTCTCTCTCTTTCTCTTTCTTATTCTCTTTTCACCTTTCTCTCTGTTTCTATCTCTTCCTCTTTCCATTTCTATCTCTTTTCTTTTCATTTATTATTTTTTTCACGATCTCTCTTTTCTCTCTATTTATCTCTATCGTTCTCTCCTCCCTCTTTCTCTCCAGTCGAAGAACCCCTCGATTGCAGTAAACTTACTTCTGGACACTCTTCCAATGCTCGGAAACGTCCTGCTCCTTTGTTTTTTTGTATTTTTCATTTTCGGAATTGTCGGCGTTCAATTATGGGCCGGATTATTACGGTAAATTGTTTGGTTCTCTTTTTCTTTTCTCTTTCCCGTAAACTTTGTACTATTTTCTCTTGAATATTTCTGTCGTTAGCAAAAGGAAGTGGAAAGATGAATAATATGGGTTTTTCGTCCAACGGAATTTTTTTAAACATCGAATTTGTCTTGAGGCATTTGCAAGACATGTTGTAGGAGTAACTTTCTCTGAGTTTGCATTCGGATACATACATATCCCCGTACAAATGCCTCCACATCTTTTACGTCTTTCCGACATACGAAAGATACATACATGGTGGCCCATATTTCCTGTTACCAAGTTTTTACTGGATAGCTTGTTCACCGAAAGAGCAATCAATTTTTTTATAATATTCATTGGGTCAATATAATAAAATAAACGGGGTGAAGTTTCATTCAATTCGGCCACCTTTGGCACGAACTACATCGCGAATCCTCTTGGGAAATGCATCTATCACTGCACATACATAGGTAGCTGACATCGATATTGTCCCACTCAGCAAGGCGTGCTTGAGCGACTCCAAGTTCTGGTGAGGACGAGCATTGACTTTGCTTTCAAGGTACGACCAAACCGAGTAGTCCATAGGATTCAGGTCCGGCGAGCACAATGGCCATTCGGCCACGGAGATGAAGCTAGGAAAATGCCTCTCGCACCACTCTTGTGTCTGTTTTGCTTTGTTAGCCGGAGCTGAATCTTGCTGGAATGTCCTGGGTTTATTTCTGTAGTGAGAACTGGACAAGGGTAGTAGTACGTCTTCTAAGATGTGTTTCTGATAATAATTTTTTTCGATCTTCACTCCAGGCTCGACGAATACTAAAAGAGTTTTGCCTGTTGTGGAGGCACCACCCCAAACCATGATTTGAGATGGATGGGAGGCTCGAAGAACTTTTCTACCTGCTTCATCAGCAGCAATATAGTTTATAGCTAGTATATGTTCTCAAATGAGGCAATGAGAGCTCTGCACTTCTTCAGCCATTGCTCCTGGCTCTTGGGAGATAAGATCACGGCTTTTTTTCGTACGATAACAGGTAAGTCTCAAATCCTCTTTGACTACTCCTTGAAGCGAAGTGCGACTGACTCCGAGCTGCTGTGCCATTTTGTTGATGCTCCGTCGAGGATTTCGAGCAACTCTCTTTCGCACTGCCTTGATCAATTCAGAAGTGCGAACAGATCGAGGACTTCCATTTCTGGCACGATCAGCAAGTGTTCGTAGCTCCTGGTATCGTTTAACGGTCCTCCATACACTTTGACGTAGGATATGAAGCGTTTTCACGATGCGGGTATTGGTGTATTTAAGTTTATGAAATCGAATGATTGCTGTCGGCAGTTATTGAAAATCTGCATTACCTGCAAAGTTGACTTATTGAGCTAAAAAAAAATTCCGTATAAGAACAGAAGTAGATCTAAAAAATAAAAATTACCGCACCTATCGGATAACGCTATAATGAATCGTGCAATTTCGGTAACAGGAAATATGGCCCTGTATATTCTTAATTGGATGAATACTCTCATGAATGAAATCCAAATCAGTTAATTGAGATCTTCGTTTTGCCAGTTTTATGATACGGTTCGGCTTAGTGTATAGCTTTTATACGCGAAACACCACGATTGAACCACACACATTCCAGAAGTGGCAAGACAGAGATATAAAATACCTGAATTAGAAAAAGACTTCAAAAATATGATTCAGTGAATAATTAATATTCTTCTTGGTTTCCATTTTTTGTCATAATTTTTTGGGATCTAATTTTAATAACAATTTTGGGTTCAGGAATCGATGTGTTTTGAATCTGCCAAATGTGACGCACCTCCAAGTGAATTCAAACATGTCTTGGGCCTTCGCTGACCTCACTTTGACAAGGTTAATTACCTTACCCACCCCTCAATCATTGATGCATTCAAACATTCATACATTCAGGCATTCAAAGATTCATGCATTCATTCATACATACATGCACTTATTCCTTCATTCATTCTATATTCCAATTCACCGTCTAACAAATCGATAAGATAAGAACGTGTTTCTAGAATGACTGCTCTAAAATCAATTTTTTTAAAAAATAAGTTAAATTGAACATTATTTAGAAATTAAGCTACTAATTAAAAAAAAACTGCTGATTCTGTTTTCTAACACATTCGCTTCAAAATATGTTAATTTTGATAATTATTCTCGAACTCATACTATTATTTAGAGACAAAACGAAACATGCTTCGCTGATCAGAAGCTAACAGTTTTAATGATCTTCATTTAAAATTTGTTTTTTTGAACTCAAAATGAGGCACAAACATTGAAGACATTCTCATGAGTCAAACTGAAAAACATGACGATTCTTTTTTCAACAGGTTAAAAAGTTATTGAAATAATCGGAGAAAATAAAACCCCTCGGATGATCTCAGATATTATATACCGGAAGACACATCTCTCGAATACATCTGCAGTCAAAGCGACGCGGCAGGCATTCACACATGCTCAGATTTGCCACCTTTCTCCAAGGATGGCATCAAGTTTGTTCCCATTCTTAGCCCAGGGTGAATCCATCATTTTAAACCCGAAAACCGTTCAACCAAGATTTCTATTTTCCAACTTCCTCATCTCTTCTCCAGAGTTCATGATAGGCTTTTGTTCCTTTAGATTCACCCTTTTCTTGCTTGATTAAAGAGTCACCATTTTCTTGCCTTTTTTGCCGAGTGACAGTGATGATATAAACTGCTTTTAATGATGATAAAACTTAAAATTGAATGGAACGAGAGAAAAATCTGACATATGAGATAGCGTAGTCTCCGAACCAAGATCAACATTCATGTCTCTACATTTTCATACTATCCATCAAGAAGCGGAAATGCGAAGCCGCTTGAATGAATGGCGCTTCATGTCCTCTGACATCGATGTTCATCATCGAGTTCAAACGCTTGAGTTCAAATTTGATCTTGGGATAGTGCACGCTCTGTTCTCAGATGCAACTTGACGATCGAAGAGTGGGACAAGGTGGACAATTCGTCATGCATCAACTGGAATCGCTACTACAACGAGTGCGAGGTGATGCATCGGAACCCCTTCCAGGGCTCGGTCTCCTTCGACAACATCGGATTCGCATGGGTCGCCATCTTCTTGGTATACTTTTGCCGTCGATTTTGCCTCTTGTTTTAAAAAAATTCCTGAACCAGAAGATTCAAAACTGATGTATTAAATTGGGAGAGTTCGATTTTTTTTGTTTAAGTAAAACGTTCTATGAAGGAAGAGTTTTACTAGGAAAATGAACTAAAAATTAAAGTTAAGTACCATTGCTCGTACAGTCAAGTAAATTTGTACTTGGGGAGCACGAAAATATTATTTCATTCAAGCGCTGAGTGAAACATACACATGCATTGCCCAGGAGCCGAACAATGAAAACTTATTTTGAATAAACTCCAACACCGCAAAAAAATTGTCCGTGGGCCGGGATCGAACTCATTCGTCTTTCTCAGACCAAGGTCGAGTACTTTACCACAAAAATACAGAGGGGCCATTGCTAGTTTTACGATATTCCTACATAAAAAGTTGATTGAGGTGATCTCTCTCGAAGGCTGGACGGATATCATGTACTACGTTCAAGACGCGCACTCTTTCTGGAATTGGATCTACTTCGTTTTGCTAATTGTGGTGAGCAATACTGGTTTTTTCTACTCGCCACTCCAAAAGAAGCTTCTTTTGACTAGATTTTGACTGATTATTCATTGTTAATCAATTTTCGGAAGCTTCGTTTTGATTTCTTTGTCTTAACAAGGCAGCGACTCCGTGGAACCGACGAGCTTAGGTTGAAAAAGCAAAAAGTAACCAGTGGCAAGAAAAAAACACGTGGTAGAACCAGTGGATGCCTGTTTGGTCCCTTCGGTTGTGCGTAGCAGCCATAAGGGAATTCAGATTCGTGCAAGCACAAACAATATTTCTCCACCAGTAGGTTTGAGTGGATCTTGATTCCAATCATAGCTCGGATGTGGTGAAAATTTTCTTATAGGGCGGATGAACGTGCGTTTCTTGGTGACCGGGTCGTAGGAAAATTTAAAGAAAACCTTTTTGGTCTGTTTTCCGACTTCAGTTGTTCTTTTTTCCCAACCGGGGCCGAAGTTGAACATTAAAAAATTTGTTCATTTACAAAAAATTTGTTTTTGTTAAAAGATCGGCGTCTGTTATATTTTCTTCACCTGTGAAAATTTTTTTTGGGGGACTTGGCGGACAACCGGGAGAAATTTTACAAGCTTGGTGAGCTATGATTCCAATCCTCTCATTTTCTACTACTCTAGCATTACTTCTTAACAACATATCCTTCAGCGATAGAGATATCATTGTTAATAACGAGCGAATTCAGTAAGCTTCGAGTTTCCTTAGAGCACAATTTTGACCTGAAAAGATAGAGAAAAATTGTTAGAATCGTAATTCATATCGCTTGAAATGGGGAGAGCGCTGAAAACTGAGAAGGTTGGAAAAAGGTTTTGGCTTCAAAAAAGCTCTTCAAGAGGAGATCTGATTACTGATACTTCTAGAGGAGATCCGATTACTAATACTTTTACCGTCGAAGAATAACTAGTTCAGATTCATTGCTCACTTCGAAGATTCAGAGAGAGCAGTTAGAAATGAGGAACCTGAGCTCAGGAATAACACACTGTGACGTTACGAGTTTTGATAGATCGTTTATCTTAACAACCTCATAATTGTTTAAATGCAAGTTTTTTGAGCGATTAAGAAGAAAAAAATTCAATCGAATATTGAAAACGATTGAGTTAACAATGATCGGAAAATTAGCGTTCCATTATTGTACTACACTTAACTCGCACCCGCGACGGACTTCCTATCTGTGGGTTTCTATCAATATATCCTTTCGAAGGAATAAAATATGAATGAATCAAGGAATGAAAGAAAGAATGAAAGTGTCCCTTTCAAGATCGGTGCCTTCTTCATGATCAACCTGTGCCTCGTCGTTATCGCCACGCAGTTCGCCGAGACAAAGCGACGGGAAACCGAGCGGATGATGCAGGAGAGGAAGCGCCTGCGATCCACTGGATCTATATGTAAGTTATTTTTTTACTTCAAATATGTTATAACTACACTTATAATTGATTTATCTGTATTTTATACTTACATTCATGGAAAACTCGCATTTTCTCCTTGTTCTCTTCATCGCCATAGAGTACATAGTTCAAATTTATGGCATCTATGTACAGAATGGGGCGTAAATATCATTAAGTGGTATCAAATTCATAGGATTCAGATCGGGCGATCAGGCCGGTAATTTATCTTCCGAAAAGAATGCCGTGAAAGACGCCGCGCACCACTCTTGAACTGAATAGGCCATAAGAGCAAGTGCTCCGTCCTTCTGAAAGACGTGGGGACTTCCGTTGAAGTGTTCATCGGCCCAAGGGTTCAGAGCATCTTGTAGAACGGCTTTGAGGCAGACATGGCGATCTACCTTGATGTTAGGTTCAATGAAAACAAGCAGGCTCTTGCCGTTGGGACAGAAGGCTTCCCAGACTATATCATGAGCTATTTGTTGAGTTCTGTTGAAGATTCTGCCACCAATGTCTGCCAGAGTTGGTGATATAGCCAAAACGCGTGTATTTTGAGAGTTGAATGCAGCTTCAACAGTGAAAAGCTTTTCATCACTGAAGATGGTACATTCAATTTCGCCTGTGCGTGCCCGTGCCAACAAGGAGCGCGCTTTTTTGTTTCTTGCTTCTTTATTCCGCTTGGTGAGCATCGCTCGCTTCCGACATCGATAAGAGGTCATTTTTAGAGCCTCATAAAGAATCCTCTGTAGCGAACTCGCTGAAATTTGGATACCACGAGCCATTTTCCTCATGTTTTTTTGGGGGATTTCGACGAATGCGTTCTATGACCTTCCTGATGGCTCTCGACGAGGTAGCCGTCAAAGGTCGACCACTCCGGCGACGTTCTTGAGTTCCTCCAACTTCTTCAAAACGTTTTAAGACTCGATGTACGATTGAATGGTGCACTTTCAGCATGTGAGCGATGTCCACTGGTCGTTTATCTTGGGTGTGCATGCAGAGGATTAGAGTGCGCATCGGACGGGCGGCAACAATTCTTTTCCAAGTTGATCAAACATAATGAAATTTTCAGGACCGAGAGACAAAACATTCATGACTAAGAAATTCGCATAAAAAATAGAATTTTATAATTTTGAGAACTGTTTAAATTGCGTCATATTTTCGCGCTATAACTACGACCCACCCTGTATAGTTAACTAAGAAGGACTAAAAAAATTGCATCGAGCAATAAGTATATGTGGTATAGCACTGAAGTCTTTGTATACCTTGTTAGCTCTTCAACCTTATGGCTCCGAAGATTAGGCTGAATGAGGAAGAAGTCATCAAGAAGTGGGAGAAGATTAGGCTGAATGAGTGAGAAGTCATCAAGAAGTGGGAGAAGATTAGGCTGAATGAGTAAGAAGTCATCAAGAAGTGGGAGAAGATTAGGCTGAATGAGTAAGAAGTCATCAAGAATATTAGGCTGAATGAGTAAGAAGTCATCAAGAAGATTAGGCTTAATGAGTAAGAAGTCATCAAGAAGTGGGAGAAGATTAGACTGAATGAGTAAGAAGTCTTTTGAGCACTTGAGTCGATTTTGAGCACTTGAGTCGATTTTGAGCACTTGAGTCGATTTTGAGCACTTGAGTCGATTTTGAGCACTTGAGTCGATTTTTGAGCACTTGAGTCGATTTTGAGCACTTGAGTCGATTTTGAGCACTTGAGTCGATTTTGAGCACTTGAGTCGATTTTGAGCACTTGAGTCGTTTTTTGAGCACTTGAGTCGATTTTGAGCACTTGAGTCGATTTTGAGCACTTGAGTCGATTTTGAGCACTTGAGTCGTTTTTTGAGCACTTGAGTCGATTTTGAGCACTTGAGTCGATTTTGACCACTTGAGTCTTTTGAGCACTTGAGTCTTTTTGAGCACTTGAGTCGATTTTGAGCACTTGAGTCGTTGTGAGCACTTGAGTCGATTTTGAGCACTTGAGTAGTTGTGAGCACTTGAGTCGTTTTGAGCACTTGAGTCGATACAACATTTTGCCTGTGAATCAACATGGTTTTAGAAAGAATGCCTCTATAGTTAGCAATTTGCTAGCTTGTGAAGATGATTGAAGTCGTACGCTTAGTGAGGGCTCTACTGTCGATGTTATCTATTTAGATTTTTCACGTGCGTTCGATACTGTCAGCATATTCAAACTTCTCTACAAATGTTCTCATTACGGCATATCCGATCCCTTACTCTCTTGGCTGAAATCTTTTCTCACTAATCGTACTTTTTCTGTCCGTATGGGAGACAAGATGTCCACTCCCCGTCCAGTCATATCAGGCGTTCCGCAAGGATCGGTTCTTGGTCCCGTTCTCTTTATTCTTTACATATCTGATCTAAATTCCGTTCTTGAACCATTTCCGAACGTGTGTTACCAAGCATACGCTGACGATGTTAAGATTTATGTTTCGTACAAGAAAGAAAACTTCGTTGAACGCTGTGATGAATTACAATTGGCTTTGAATGCTGTATATGATTGGTGCAATTCTAATGATCTCACTCTTTCTTCATCTAAGAGCACTCATCTGCACATAGGCTCTCGCACTCTCCACCCAGCCTACAAAATCAACGATGTTCCTCTGACCCCTGCCTCAGAAGTGCGGGATCTCGGAATCCAAATCGTACCGTCTCTCCGTCGAAGCCAAGCAGTAACTGACAGGGTCTCCAAAGCAACGGCAGCAATGTATTCTCTGTTTCGAGCAGTTTCTATCGACGATTCCCAGATACTTGTCAAATGTTTTAAAACATATGTCTTACCTCACTTAGAATTTGCATCTAGCTTTTGGAACCCATATTTTGCCAAAGACATGAAATTGATTGAAAGAGTTCTGAAATCCTTTACACGCATTGTCTTCTATCGTTGTTCTCCCGACTCCAATTACCCACATTCTCTCCCATCATACAAAGATAGATTAGCTAGCCTCAATCTCTCACCCCTTTATTTGAGAAGAATTCAAGCTGACATGGAAATGGGTTGGAAAATTTATAATAACCTGTCAATAATCGAAAGAGACCGAATTTTTAAACATGTTAAACCAACGCGTAAAAACCCTAGCGGCATTTTTGTAGAAAGTACGAAAAACGCGGCTCGTTTCCATTCTTTCACTCTTAGAGTTTCACGTATGTTCGCTCAATTACCTAGAGAAGTTTTGCTGAATACATCTTTCGCTGCCTTTAGAAGTTTTCTGGAGAAATCATCATTTTTAGAAAGTATGGCTGAGTTATTCAATATTCATATTGTTGATTAAAAGAAAATGTTCTTTCTTTTGAGAACTTCATTCTCCGCTGTTTACATGATGTTCATCATGTCACGCTTTATGAGTTGTTAATTAATTCTCTGGAAACTGTTTTTGCATTGAAAAATGTAGATAAAATATAATATATAAGTCATCAAGAAGTGGGAGAAGATTAGGCTGAATGAGTAAGAAGTCATCAAGAAGATTAGGCTGAATGAGTGAGAAGTCATCAAGAAGTGGGAGAAGATTAGGCTGAATGAGTAAGAAGTCATCAAGAAGTGGGAGAAGATTAGGCTGATTGAGTAAGAAGTCATCAAGAAGTGGGAGAAGATTAGGCTGAATGAGTAAGAAGTCATCAAGAAGTGGGAGAAGATTAGGCTGAATGAGTAAGAAGTCATCAAGAAGTGGGAGAAGATTAGGCTGAAAGTGTAAGAAGTCATCAAGAAGTGGGAGAAGATTAGGCTGAATGAGTAAGAAGTCATCAAGAAGTGGGAGAAGATTAGGCTGAATGAGTAAGAAGTCATCAAGAAGTGGGAGAAGATTAGGCTGAATGAGTAAGAAGTCATCAAGAAGTGGGAGAAGATTAGGCTTAATGAGTAAGAAGTCATCAAGAAGATTAGGCTGAATGAGTAAGAAGTCATCAAGAACTGAAGAAAAAAATCGAAATAACTGATTATTAAAGCAGATTTAGTTGATAATTTTTACTTGACAGCGAAAAAAAGAACCTGTCTGTTCGGTTCACAATTTTGTTTCCCCTAGTTTGTAGAGAAGTCAAATCTTCTAAGTTTGCAGAAGGTTTTACAAGAGGAGGCTCAACATTTCTCTAAGAGTGTACTTTTGTAGGTTTTGATCACAATTCGTTCAAAGTAAAATCACAATTTCATCGGAAACGAGATCCTTTTTGGTTAGAAAAAGCATTTTTTTGTATAGCCTCCGGTAAATATGAGTTTTTAGGGCCAGCTCTACTGGTCTGTCCTGAGAAAACTTGGTGGGAAAACAAAGTTTGCTTTTTTTAAGATAAGCGCCGCAGCTCTAATTTTTTTTCAGCTGGTAGTGACCAGGGCGCCGGTGCTTCCTCGAGAGACGGCGGTGGTGACAGTGTCTATGCCGCTCTTGTCCGCTTTATCGGCCAAACCTTCCGAAGATGCAAGCGGAGAGTACTCAAGGCAAGCTAACTGTAAATATGTTTACCGTAAGGAGGCTGAGATTCATAAATGCATCCATTCTGGTAAAATCATTATCTTGTCCAAAAAAGGTTCAGTTGATTTTTTCATTTATTCTTCGTTGTCATTTAAGTGACATTAGGGCGTACTAAGTTCCCCAGAGAGATCGGAATTTCTCTCAAAAAGATAAAAGATTTGGAAATCATCAGATATTTAATATACTCAAGAACTCGAATTTCACAGATTTTCTTGGAAGTTACGAGATGTTTTGTGTTTTTCGTGTTTTTTTAGCGGACCGACCTTGGAAGTAATTTCATAATAACACGAATTATTTATAGTTTAGGTTATTGTTTAAAATTTCTCGGGAATTGTTATAGTTTTGAGTCACGAAGCCGGTTTGGCTTGTGTGTAAATTTTTTTCCATTTGTACATTTAAAATTCAAGAGCGCATGACAAAGGATATTTCCCACAAGTGTAAAATAAGTGTAAATTACATATGAAATGGCCTGAATTCAATTTATTATAAAACAACAAATAAATGGATAACTAAAAGTGGAAAAATTTGCAGGAATACCGGCTGTACCGAGAGCGTAGAAGGATACGGAGGACACTGGGTGAAAAGCCGGCCGTTGACAATAACCACCCCTCTCTCGCACGGATCGAAGAGAAATCAGAAGGTTTTTGGGGGGTTTTTTTCGGGGGGGGAGGAGGGGTTTCTTAACTGATTTTCATCATCCTTTTCCTCCTTCTGAGTTACCTCTCAAAAAGCAGTTGAACTCTTTGTCTTGCCAGTGTGTCGGTAAGTGGTGGGATTTCATTTTTTCAAATCGAAGTTTTGCTTCCTTTCGTATTCTCAACACTGGATTGGCAAAGTTATAAAATACCTGATCATTCTTCTAGATCATTCTTCTAGGTGATGGTCTTGAAGTTTTTTCTTGAATAATAGCAATGAAGCTTTTCTGAATGAAAAAACAAAGATTTTTCAAAAGATAAATGATGAAGATACATGATGTAACCGTGAGCTTTGACCGAGCTTATACTAATACAGCTCATGGAAACTTTTCTCTCAGATGACTGCTCGGCGGAGTTGGCCAATGAGAGCCATCTCATCACCCAATTCGATGACGGACATAACAAACCGAGGCGGAGGGACACTTCAATCAATATCCCCGTCAATGGCAGCTTACGCCGTTTGTTCTCATTTTGAACTAAAAAAATGGATAGAATGAATGGTTTTTCCTGCAGTTATAGCTCACGAATCGACCACTCTCTCACTGAAACACTTTTGAACTGAGTCTCCAGCTGCAGGACTGGCATAATGAGAGCCAAAGGCTCCTGATTGAGCCTGTGGTAGACTATAATGAATTTTTGTTTACACTATGAATATACAGTACCGTGCTGAATTCTGCCACAAATTAGTTTCCGTTATGAACTTTTTTCCATTTTACATCCAGTAGTTTAAAATTTCAACCATTCATTACACATAGGATCTTAAAAAAGCGAAAGTCACAAACTCAGGAACACTAGTAAGAGAACTGCAACCAGAAAACAATTGTATAACAGATTAAACATTTTTGACAATAAACATTCGATCTCAGACAGTTCTGAAGCACGTTTTACTTCCAGTGAGTAGAGTGATTCAACCTGAAAATTTCTAATATTGCAACACGAAAAAAGATAATTGAAAAAAAATTGAATTTATCATTGAATTTTTCAACCTATTTCTGGTCAGAATTTATACATCAAGCTGATATTTTAATGATTCTTTTAATCATCAAAACAATAATATACATAACTCACCTTGCAAGTAAAAACAAAAATCGCACGGGCGAAAATGGCACTCGATCGGGACCGAACCTCCGTTGCCTGACCGGGGCTTGTAGAGCGTTACCAATACACCAACCGAGCACACATTCTCCCATACAATTTCTTTCTACGTCTAAGGCACAATAATAATATTATTATTTATCGCCATGTGTATTAATTCCTCGGCAAGGAAGCAAATAATGAACTGTTACAATCCAATTAACACATGCGTGACACTTTAATAACTAAAGTGAGAAAGAAAGAAGATACTAGGACAACATATTTTTAAAAAAATACATGAAAAAACTATTAAAACATTATGTGTCACCTATGAGAAGTTATCATAGGCTTAGTACCAGAGTTCTGAGCGCTTTGAAGGATTGAGCTGAGAAAATCGAGTCTGGTAGAGAATTCCATCTGTCTACTACCCTCACTGGCAGAATGTTAGATTGCTTAGAAGACTTCAGCTTAGGCATGAGAAGGTGGTATCTGTGACCTCGCAGATAGTAGTCATGGTTTGGAAACAGGAATAGGCTTCCAGCGGATATTGAGGTTCTACCTGTGATGATTTTAAAAGTCATCATCAAGTCCGCATGGTTTCTCCGTTCCTCCAAAGACTCTAGTTGGAGTAGTCGAAGCCTTTCTGGATAAGAAATCTCTGAGAGCCCTGATCTCCTACAAACAATTTTGGAGTAACGACGTTGAACCTTCTCCAAGAGACTTATTTGGTTTTCTGACTAGTGACCGTTCTTTATGCTCATGAATGTATGTACGTATGCTCATGAAGCAATCGCGTCATGCAAGGAGTGTAACTCCACAATCCATGATAAAGACAGAAAGGTGGTGGTAGAGAGAAGATTAATTTTTGATCTATGTAAATCGTTCAAGCAACGATGGGCTGAGACTATGAATGAAAGAAATCCATCGCACGGGCAAAAATTGTACTCGGCTGGGACCGAACCTCCGTTGCCTAACCAGGCTTGTAGAGCGTCACCAATACACCAACCGAGCAGACATTGTCCCATGCGATTTCTTGCTATGTCTAAGGCACAATGACCGTTCTTTCTAGTCACACATGCTCATGAAGCAATCGCGTCATGAAAGGAGTGTAAATCCACAATCCATGATAAAAACAGAAAGATGCCTTAGACACAGCAAGAAATCGTATGGACAATGTGTGCTCGGTTGGTGTATTAGTAACGCTCTACAAGCCCCGGTTAGGGAACGGAGGTTCGGTCCCAGCCGAGTGCCATTTTTGCCCGTGCGATGGATTACTTTCATTTATCGTCTCAGCCCATCGTTGCTTGAACGATTTACATACATAGATCAAAAATTAAAAACGAACGAAAAAGTTTTGCTATTTAAAATTTTAGAAAAATGTCGAAACTTCCATTTTCGCACTGCGTTAAACAAAAAAATATATCAAACGATCAATCAATATAGCGGAAAATTGGTTTTTTTTCATTTTATAGTCAATACTTACATATTTGCCACCCCTTTTGCTTCTATCACGGCACCTCACCTACGACTGCATTCGCCAGAGTTGCTATTGGGAGATCTCTCCGAGCTTCTTGAAGTTGTACAAATTTTTCTGCACAATTTCTCACAGTTTTGCCTTGAAGCTCTTCTCAAACGTGCGCAATTGGATTTAGGTAAGACTTGATGAGCTCAAAAGCTTTACTCTTCTCTGAACGAACCAACTCCTGAACCAATACCAAAGTATGTATTGGATCATTAATTACTGGAACAACCATGATCGAGCCATGTTAGCACATCCATAAGGTAACATTATGTTTCTAATGATCTCGAGATAGCGTTCTTAACACATTAGACCATCACTCTTATGCAATGGTCCGACACCGCCGGCATGGAATGCGTTCCAAACCATGAGATTTTCTCCTCAATATTTCACAGAT